>OY744461.1:8558776-8969901 GCA_963556145.1 Hygrocybe punicea | reverse complement strand
GGTATGATATACCTACCCCGAGAGGAGTTTTTGTATTTTATTTCATTTTATATTGGGAGATATTCACAATGCATTTTATGCCTCTGCCAAAATTGGACCCTTAAACAGCTAACTTTGCGAGTACATGTCTGAAAAATCCAAAATTAATTCTAGGAGTACTAAGGAAGGTGTACATTGTGTTCCAGACAAGTGCCTGGTAGTTGGTGTGGCAAGGAATGTGTTGTAGGCTTGTAGCCAAAATTGATTTGGAGCTTTGCAGACAATCAAAAGTCCGTATAAGCAGACCCAATCATGAATGGAAGGTGAGTGACAAGTTCATCACATTTGGCTCCAACACATTCCCTGCCACACCAACTACCAGGTACTTGTCTGGAACACAATGTACACCTTCCTTAGTACTCCTAGAATTAATTTTGGATTTTTCAGACGTGTACTTGCAAAGTTAGCTGTTTAAGGGTCCAATTTTGGCAGAGGCATAAAATGCATTGTGAATATCTCCCAATATAAAATGAAATAAAATACAAAAACTCCTCTCGGGGTAGGTATATCATACCTACATCTCTTCAGGGTCTTGCCCTGGCCATTGAGGTGTTGTAGTATATATAATAATCATAAGAAAATCCAGCCACCCTTCCCTATATGGCAACTCGACCCCGTTTTGCATATCGGCAAATTCTGGTTGAAATTCTCACACGCGAGTTCAACAACACTTGTCGTTTTCAACAACGACATGACAATGGGTGCGGATGCCAGAGCACCCCAGGTAAGTCTTCCATTTATCCTTTTCATTTATTCTACTAACTAATTATTAATAAACCATTTTAGGTTTTCTTTGCTGTACCAAACGAACGTGAATGCAACAGCAACAACAAGTAGATGTGGTGCGGGCAACAAGGAGACGGAGGACGCACCCATGAACGGGAGCAACCCAGGACAACCATGACAGCAAGAATGAGGATGAAGGGAATGACGACGATGGGGTGAACGAACGAACACGATGACGGTGCGAAAGGGGAATACGACAACGGGAACCGGGAACCACGATAATGGGAAGATGACAATGGGCAGGGGCAACGAAGACGAGGACAGCGGGCATGGGCAGTGGGCATGGGGACGGGGACAGGGATGGGGACAATGGACGATGGAAACGAGGATGACAGGGATGGGGGAACGGGACCATGAGGACCACAGAGCCCGAGACAACAAGGACGATGGCAACGGGGATGATGACGAGGATGACGACAAGCACAGCGAGCACAGGGACGGGGACAGGGACAGGGGCAATGGACAATGGGCAATGGAAACAATGAGGGAACGGGATGACAAGGACGAGACCGGGACAATGAGGACAACAGCAACAGGGACAATGAGGACAGAAACGGCGAGGACGGGATGGCTATGGCAACATGGGGCCAGACGGGAACAATGACGATGACAGGGGCGACAAGGGTGACGTGGAGGGGCGTGGACATGTGGGTAACCCTGGTATGTAATTTTTTAGGTCCCCCCCATTTCCCTCTCCTCTGCCCCTTCTCCCCCTGCCTATCTCCTGCCCCCTGCCACCCCCACCCATCCACCTCCTGCCCTTCTCCCCTTGCCCACCCCCTCCATTCCCCCTGGTCATTTCCTCTTTTCTCCACCACCACCACCACCACCTCCTACCCTCATCCCCTGATAATGTAGATATGTATATAATTGAGCAAAATAATTATGTGATTTGCAATGTCTATTTTAAGTAAGTTGCTAAATGTAAATTATTTAAAATTATGTTATAACATATGATATAATGATTTATTGGTATGATTACTTAGCAGATGCTGAGCAGGGTGAGACATCCCAGAAAAGGCTGTGGGATGTCCCACAAACTGACAGGGATGTCCCAGATAAGCTGTGGGATGTCCCACAGGCTGAGAGGGATGTCCCAGACGAGGCTGTGGGACATCCCATCCCGACTGTGGGACGTCCCACAAGCTGACAGCAATGTCCAAGAGAAGGCTGTGGGACATCCTACAAGCTCACAGGGATATCCCAGAAGCTGAGAGGGATGTCCCCTTACTTTAAGCCCAAGTCCACTTTCCTCAAGAAGCACTCTAACCTTAACATAGATTGAAAATTAGATCTCTCCTCTGCATCTGCATCCAAGTCAGCCATTGTATGCACAGCCAATAATGTAATAACCACTGATATCCTGATCAAATCCTCTTTGCCGACCCACTGTCAAGTCGAATGCAGGCCAGTACATCACCAAGGAACTCCACAATATGAGAATGCTCCTCGTTGAGCAACACCCACAGCTAAGACTAACTATCAAATGGATCTCGGCTCACAGTGACATCCCAGGTAATAAAATAGCTGATCAAGAGGCGAAAAAAGCGGCCCAAGGATACTCCAGTACAGCGGCGCGCCTCCCAACATGGCTACACGACACCCCCCTACCATGAGGTATCGCAGCCTTTAAGATGATATTCAAGAAATCTCTGGAAGCACAATGGAAAAAAGAGTGGAAATCCTCCCCATGCTACGCCCGTTTTACTCACATTGACCCTTCCTTCCCACTACATAACTACCTAAAACTGACACATCCCCTTAAAAGATCTCAGAGTAGCCTAATAACACAACTCCATGTGGGCCATGTCCTGCTAAATGCTGGAGAGGGAATCTCCTGTGCTCGGGGGAGAAGACTCAAGAGGAGTCACGGTTGGGAAGGGGAAGCTGAGGAAAACCCTAGATGATGACTAAGCTACTAACAGGAAAGGGAAAGACTATCTAATGGTCCTCGGGGTCCTAGGGCTAGCAGCACCTGCTGCAGGTACCCCCCTCCGAAATGTTGTGCGCCCTCGCACACATCTCCTGCCTCTGACTCATCCATATCCTCCACAAAACTCTACCCAATCATCTACTATCCTCACTATCACCGGGGCTAGCGCAGGCCCAAAAATCGGATCGGGGTCACCACACAAAGGATGCATCATCTCAGTGAGCACCCCTAAAAGGTCTTGTGGTTCAGGGAGAGGTCGAGGAGACTGTAAAATCGTGGGTCTTCTTCCGATCCCCAGGCAAGTTCAGCAATCTGGCAAGTACAGGAGATATCCTCTGGGAGAGCTTTGTTAAGGGCATATGTGAAGCTGGTTCGAACTGGTTTGTAGTGCTGGGGTGGTGGTTCCTCTTCCATCATTTGGGTACCAGCGTTTACAAGTCATGGGGGTGGTGGGACTGGTGGGGTAACTTCGGTGGGGGCTGGTTGGCAGGGGGGCTGTGTGGCTGGGCTAGTGAAGGGGCAACGGGCATGGCGTTGGGGTAAAAGATGACGGTTGCGGCGACAGGTGCTGCTCCACGGTTGAGCACCTGTACATAGATCTGAAAAATCGCGTTTATATATACTAAGCTGAGATAGAAAAACAGGGGCCGATGGTAGCGCTTGGGGGGTGGTATATCACGTTGAGAGGTGCCGGGGTGCGTTTGCGATGCATTTTGGGGCTTATATGGAGTACGGGGCGTGTGTGGGGGCGCTCGCGGCGCATTTTGGGGCATGTAGGGGGCTTGGGGCGTCTCTGGGGCCATTCACGGCGCGTTCTGGGGCGTTGTCGACGTGTCGGTTGCGGTTAGGCTCAGCCGGGGTTCATTTGGGCATACAGGCGCTCGCGTCGGCTGTTCCTGGGTCGACAGAGATGGGGCCAGGCATTGGGGACGCGGTGGGGGCCTTATCGACGTGTTTTGGGGCGTGGTTGACGCATCTTGCGGTGCCGTTGGACTTCGGGGGCGTGGTATGGGCTTTATTGACATGTTCTGGGGTGGTAACAGGGTGTGGGGCATGTATTGACGCATCGGCGTTGGTGGTGACGTGGCGGTTGCGGATGGGTTTGGCTGGGGCACATTTGGGCACGCAGGCGTTGGCATCTGTGGTTTCTGGGTCAATAAGGACAGGTCTGGGCGTTGGTGTTGAAGTCTGGGTGGTGGCGACGCGTTTTGGGGCGGTGGGGCTAATGCAGGCGATGGCGGTGGCTTTTGGGCGAGTGGTGACGTGGCAGTCGTGTTGGACGATGGCGGTGTGTTAGATGTGCATGCGGATGGCGTTGGGGCTTGAGACGTGGCAGACGGGGGTGCCGTGGATGTTGCAGGGACTTGGGACGCGGTTGGCAGCTTGGCGGACGTGAACGACTTCGCGTTTGTCGTTGGTCACGTGTTCTCTGCTTGTGGTGAGTCCTGGGCTGTTGTCTCGAGGTGCGTACCTTCCATTGTACGATGGAGTACCCATCGTGCTTGTTTTTCTTTCTGTCTCATCTTTTCCTTCATCTTTTTCTCCGCATTTTTCTCTGTCGTTTCGTGTTCCTCTGCTAACCTCCTTTGTAGCTCGAGGATCCAGGCATCACGTTTGGTGTGGAGCTCTTTTTCCGTCTTGATAACCTTGGGGTTTCACACTTTGGGTGCCATAATGTAGAAGTCCGATGTTCAAATGGATAAAAGGGAGTAAAATTAAAAACAAAAATCGAGCGCGTGAAAATGAAGTTGGACCAAATTTGAAGACGAGAAATTGAGACAGAACAATGAGAAATAGATGAGACCCAGTATAAATGAGACGGACGGGGAGATAGTGTTGATTCTGATGTGTTTTCACGCTTCATTTGCACATCCTGTTGATTTCCTGGTTAAGTTCCTTCAGTGTTCGAAATTGCTTGTTGTGATCTTTTCGAGATCTGGTCCTACGGAAGCGTGGCTCGAATCGCTCTCATCACCATGTTGGAGAGGGAATCTCCTGTGCTCGGGGGAGAAGACTCAAGAGGAGTCGTGGCTGGGAAGGGGAAGCTGAGGAAAACCCTAGATGATGACTAAGCTACTAACAGGTAAGGGAAAGACTATCTAAGGGTCCTCGGGGTCCTAGGGCTAGCAGCACCTGCTGCAATGCCTACCTCCACAAAATCAACAAGTCTCCATCCCCATCCTGTCCCAACTGCGACGCCATCAATGAAAGCATCCACCACTACCTCTTTGAATGCCCGGCATACGACCACCCAAGACATCTGTTACATGTCGAGCTCCACCACAATGCACACGCACTCAGATACCTGCTAAACACTGAAGATGGCATTAGGGAGCTGCTGAAATACATAGGACGAACAGGCTGACTCAAAGAAACTTTCGGTGACCCCACAATCTCTGTTCATACTACCTGACCATCCCCCTATTTAGACACGAGACCTCGATCACACACCAACCAACATGCGCTCCTCACGTTAACAATTCACCAACTTCAATTACCCTATCGACACAGCCTAGACACCTTACTCTCATCCTTACTAACCTACCTACATTTCTGTCTGCACTAGCCCATTGTGCACACCCGCCATGCAGCCAAGCACTTGTCATTCGACCACCCGCACACCCACACCACCAGCATATATGGGCTTTCTCACACAGTTAGATGAGGCAAGTAAAATAATGCGAGGACGCATTGGGGCTCCAGGGGGATTAGCTTGTCGGAGTTGCACTTGCAAATCAGAGACGCAGAAAGGGGAGGCCCCTATTTAGAATAGCTTCTTTGCCCACTTTGTAATGTCCTACATAGGGTCCACCCCAATGGACATAAATTGGAAAAAAAAAAAAAAGATGAGATTTGCAGATGGAAAACTATGGCAGACAATCTAATGACAAATATTGAGAAGTCAATGTGACTGGTGAATGATTGATCAGGCATGAGCCAATATTCCACATCAAGGACAGCAGAACACCTACGTGTTTCAGGACTCAGTGGCAACCTCCATATCGCCTTCAGGGCTGTAAATCGGCTCCCTGGCGAAATCCCTCTTTTCTGTGGATGTTAAAGCCAAAGCCTTTGCCATGTCAGAATTCCTACACACAATTGTGAACATTGGACCACTCCAATTGAAACTCCAAGTGTCACCTGTTATTGGAGCATCATCATCCAGCAGGGTTTCCATCAAGGGCATCAATTCGGGCCACTGAGTCTCGAAATGCGCCAGGATCAACCTTTCTAGTTTGAGGGAGGTGCAACCAGTTATCAAGGGCACGTTCACCAATTGTGCCTGCCTCTCGCATTTGTAAAATATGAGGCACAGGCAAAACTGAAGCAGAGCACATTTGAAGATGTAGGAAGGATGCACCCATATCCCACCCAAAATCGTCACAAATTCTCCTGCAAACCAGGTGCAGAATCAGTGGTTTTGCAATCAGGTGAAGGTCTCTTCCAAGTCATCAATCTCACCACTGTAATGGTTGTGATTGATGACCTCTGCCTAGGGTATAGCACGGGTTTGGGTAAACCCGCGGTTTTCGGGCTGCGGGTTGCTTGGGTACAGGTACGGTGTCCAAATTAGGCAACCCGTGTGCCACCGTGAACCCGCACCACGGGTTGATGGGTTTCGACGGGTCTTCAAGAGACCCTTTCGGTATGTTTTTATTCAACTATTCAACATTTATTGACTTAGGCAATGTACCAACACATCTTCAAGGACCACAAACAACCACTCCCACATCACCACTCACACAGCACTGGTAAGAACAACAATGGAGAGCGAGGCCGGGAGGGTGGTGCACCCACCTACCAGCCCCAGGTACGTGCCCCATATCTAAACCATCGCGTCTACTAACTTAGCCATCCCCTCGCAAACATGAAAGGCCCAACGACGACAAAGGGAACGTGGGTGTAGCCCACATCCCGCCACTGGCCATATCACTTCGCGAATGAGCACTGACACGTCGACTGAAACGTAGATGTCATTTGTGAAGTATCCGGCACTGACAACAATGACCTTGCCACCAGCCACCTCATGAACACGGCCTGACGCGTAGGCATTTTTTGTGAGGTATCCAGCACCAAGGGCACCGGGAACGGCGGATGACTCATCTGAGTCCCCACCCCATACCTCGCTAGGGTGACAGACACGTCAATTGACGTGTGTCTGGCCCAAGCGAGGTGTTGGGACCACGGCTTGCCCAGTAACACGCTCACAGTAGTGCTTGGGTTCATGGTACCCGCACGGTGACCCAGGTAACCGCTATACCCGCATCCGATAGTGGGTAATGCAGACCCATACCCGTGATGGGTACGGTGTCTGCGGGTATGGGTATGGTGTCAGGCTTAGGGACCCACAGGTCACCCATGCTACACCCTACCTCTGCCATCTCCAAAAGATTGCCCACCATCACCACATCTAAGAGGCCAGCAGGGGTTGACACATCAGGGACGTGGTGTTCGCGATCTATACCTGTCAAGGATCATGATGTAGGTAGAGAAAATGAAAGTTGAACATCAATGACATACCGACAGATGAAGCCCCATTGACACACAAGTGTTCATGCCACATACCCATCATTCTTCTCAGAATGGTCTGGGTGGTATTATGTTGAGTATTTGTGATGGAGTAGGACATGACAAAGGTGTGGATGATTCCAAAACAGGTGTCCTTGATTGACGATGTGGCATAGAAGTGATTTCCATATATGATGGAGTCCTGCAGGGTGACTACATAATGGACTGTGTTTGGCCTTTGGAAACTGGCATCATTTGTTAGATAAGTCTGTGACAGAATGAATAACCCTCACAAGACATCATTTGGCATCAATAGCACCCCCTCTTTTTCCCAGATGCCTTTGGATGGACTGAGGGGACCCCAGCCCTTTCCAAACGCACGATGAGTCGTCATGTCTCCATTGCTATTCCAGGGAGGTGTCTCTCTGTTGCGGCACATGACAACCCAATACTTGCTGCCTGTCATTACCCTTACAACCATGGCAAAACCATCATCATCAGCATGCGGCCAAGAAGTTGCACCCCACAATGCCACAGTCCCCCAGGAGAGTTCGTCCATGAATGTTTTGCCTGGAATATAACCTGGTTGTCCCTGGGTTTCTGACATGGCATGCTCATTGGATGCCAAGGAGCTAGAGGAGAGCATCTTGGTCAAATGAAAACTGACATTAGATGATTTCACATCATACTGGTACATGGGCAGTGGATGAACCATGGGGTGACCCATGGGAAAGTCCAGCATGTTCCAGATGTGTCTTCATCCTTCTAAAAGAGATGCATTATACAAATCTTATAGAGTCCTGACATGCAGCATCTTTCCATGACTTTTCTGGGTGCGAAAAGAACCAACTTTGTCATTTGGTGAGTAATAGCAAGGATCAGTAAAAGAACAAGACAAACCCTGCACGTTATGCTCATGTTTGAGACTCCCAAGTCTGGAGAGACCTTCCAGGTCAAACTGGAGATGTTCCTGCTGCAGGACTACATGGACCAGGATATGTCTTTGTTCAAAGATGTCCTGGATCGTTGAGGTATCCATTTGGAGGTACTGATCATATGCCACTACAAAAATACTCGAACCATCAGCATCAAATTCTGGGTCACTAGCAGATGGTAGGTGATGAAGAGGTCTTCCATCTTCATATAAGGCCTCCACCTCCTCTTCGATGGTTTGTAAACACCAATATTCACATTCATCCTGTGTTGTCCATGTAAATAAATCAAACCAACAACTAGAAATAGGACTAACGAAGCCCACATTACATTGAAATGTGAAATGAGATGCTTCTGCATTTTGGTCGGCTCCAAAAACCCTGAGAGGCACATGATCATCAGACATCTGTTCCTCTGGTTAGTTGATATCTCAGGCATTCAGAGATGAACTGACTTCAGGAAGTTCGAGGTTTTTGACCGGAGTGCCATTGAATGACTAATTTCCATCATTAACTCATGTGCATTGAAAGATTGGTCACAAAGATATACTCACTTCACCATGCAGTTCTGATGAAATCATCTGACTTCTGTCCATAAGCTTCCTTTTTTGCGGCTGTTCCATTTCGAAGCTGGTGCACGCCATTTCTTGCTTGCAGTGAAGTAGGTCTGGTACCCAGCAGGAGGTCCCTTTTCTGTGATCTTCCCTTTGAGAGCATTGGTTTGTGAGCACGTTACCGGGTGCAATTGGGTGCCTAGCTCAGTTTCACTTTCTTCTGATTCCTCCCCCTTCCCCTCCTCTTCACCTTCCCCCTCAGGTTGTGGTCCAGTACCTTCACCCTTTTCCCCCTCCACCCCCCTCTGCCACTGGCAGTGGTCCACCACCCTCCACCACTGGTGGTGGTCCATCGCTCTCCACCACTGGCAGTGGGCCATCGCTCTGTACCACTGCTTGTGGTCCATCGCCCTCCACAGCTGGTGGTTGTTCACCACTCTCCACTGCCAGTGGTGGCCCATTGCCCTCCACAGCCGGCGGTGGTCCATCACCCTCCACAGCCGGCAGTGGTCCATCACCCTCCACCGGTGGTGGTGGTTCACCACCCTCCACAGCCAGTGGTGGTCCATCCCCCTCCACAGCTGGCAGTGGTCCACCCCCCTCTGCTGCTGGTGGTGGTCTATCGCCCTCCACCGCTGGTGGTGGTCCATCGCCCTCCACCCCTGGTTGTGGTCCATCGCCCTCCAAAGCCGGTGGTGGTTCATCACACTCTCCACCCTCCACCCCTGGCTGTGGTTCATCCCCCCACCCCTGCTGATCTGCCCTTGCACCGGTTGTGGCTCCCCCTCACTCTGCTGGGCCTCCCCTTGAGGCTGTAGTGGCTCATCATTCATTTGCTCTTCCTCCCAACTGGTGTGGAGGGATTGAGGCTGCTCAAGGATTCAAGAAGAGATCAAGTGGTGATAGTGATGATAATCGCTACAACACGAGGTCTGTGCTACTAAAGGGACTGAACCGTGGGAATCCTAGTCACGTGACTGTCTAGGCACATCTACTACAAGTGCCCCCCCTTCTTTAGCGATGCCCTTGTCGCTACCAGCAAAACAAGGCTCCACAGTCACCCTGTGGAGTCGTCCGACAGGAGGTCCTCAGCATCACCGGTCTCCAACTCCGTCAGCTCCTCGTCCCCTCCGTGAGCTGTCCATTCCAGCCTTGTGACTTCATCCTGTGCCATCTTGGTGCCATCTTTGGGCTCAAATGGCCTGAGTCGTCTGGCATTGAAGCTGCCACTAAGGGGGGTACCGTCAAGGGTTTCTAAGGTATACGAGTTGTGGATGCGTGTCACGACGTGGTGAGGGGGGACCAAAATGGCACAAGCTTGCATTCACTAGCAAAGATATTGATCAGATCACTGCGGTACACCTGAACAAGTTGGCCAGTTTTAAATATGACTTCTCTTGGGGCCCAACTAAGGACTTTCGCGTCAAAGATAGCCTTCCGGCGAACCGCATGGTCTACCATGCAGGACCAGCCATCCAGCCATTGTTGGTCAGTGTATGCCATGTGAATCGCGACATCAGTCTCAGAAGCTAGGGGAATTGTTGTAGGGTCTTCAGTGGTTGGTGTGCCTATGGGGAGTGCGAAGAGCAGTTCATTGGGAGAGAACTTGATTGACGATTGGATAGCACCTTCATGGCCGCGTTGAGATGGTCAGGCCAGTTCTTTGGAATGTCCTTTGTCGCCATCTGGTCGTAGTCGTCCTCGCCGAGGCCAGGGGCACATAGGCATTTGAGGGTGCTCAATAGAATCTTGTTGTAGCCTTCGATGAGGCCGTTGATCCTTGGGGAGTATGCGGCTACAACGTGATGTTTAGTACCCATGTCAGCGCAGCAGTTGCACACAGTGTCGCAGTCAAAGTGAGAGCCGCCGTCGGACATGAAGACTTCTGGGGCCATGAATGTGTTGGTGATGTGATTGAGGCTGTCAACCGTTGTCTTCCCAGAGGCCGACTTGGCCTTAGAGGTGAACGGCTTCCTGGAAAAGACATCAGCATATAGTCCGATCTTTGAGAACCCACCTTTCCCGAGGGGCATGGATGTGTAGTCCCCTACAAGGAGTTCGAAGGGCCTACAGCATACGATGGGCTGTAGTAGGGCATGCAGATGAGTGTTGCCAAAGTTCTTGCACCGGCCGCGTTTGCGGATGGCCACAGTCATGGAAGTGTCGAGGAACAGGCTGAAGATCCAGTCTAGCAGCTGCATCTTGATGATGTCACAGCCCATGTGCATCTTGGCATGTTCCACCCTGGCCAGTTCTGTGGCTTCCACGCATTCCCGGCGGGAGACAGCTCGTGTGATAGTGGCACCTCCGATCCTCCACAGACGGCCATCATCGATCAGGAAGCACCTGGTGGGCTGTGCGTCTGTGGTCTCGTTCAGTTGTGTCCTGTGGAATTCCAAGCAGCACGTCTATCATGTCCAGGAACACGCGCTCAGCCTGAAAGCAGGTGCGCTGTCATGACCCCAAATGGTTTTGGGTGTAATGTCATGGGTTTACCATCGGACCACGGACTTAGATATTTAATTGCAACACTATGGATGCACACCTACACTCATTAGTACCCATTCTATGCCTTTCCACATTACGCATGCTAGTGAACATACACAAATAGCATATATGCTTACCTTTATATCATTTATTATGGCTGCACTAACAATGCCCAGACCTAGCCGTTTATGTATGGTGCACAGAGGCACATCCCCCACTCATTAGTATTTATTATATATTTCTCTGTATTGCGCGTGCAAGGAGACAAGCCCAACTAGTGTTCTTACCTATATTAGCAGTAATGGATTGATTACAAATCTTGTTTACTTGTATTGATCAAAAGCGGCTCAGCTAGATAATGGGAAATGATTAGATAAGATGTGAACAAGAGGATGATAAGATAATGATAAGATAGGATGCATCAGAGAGTGATTGTGATAGTCTGCTTACATAAAGACAATGGAGGTCTATTGTTCTGAGCAGTCCTTTGTTCTAAACAGTCCAAATGGAGATAGAGCCCATTGTTCACAGCCTCTTTGATGCCATCCATTGTTCTCATGACTCAGTCCTATTGTTCTCACTTTCCCATTGTTCTCAGTCCCCCATTGTTCTCCAACAGTATAAATAGGGCCCCCAAATTCCAGTAGTCAGTAGGATTTCCCCCCTCACCACTCAGTAGTCACTCTTAGTTGGGTTCACACAGTGTGATCCCTCATTCTCTTAGTACTAGTAGTTACTCATTGTAGTAGCTAGTGCTTGCAATCCAGTCTAGTTCACTCTTATTCTATCATTCTCTGAGTTCCCCTTGTCATCAAGGAGAATTCACCCAGTTCACTCAGTCCAATCAATTCATTAGTCAGCATTAGTCAGCTAGATACACTTCTAAGGTTAAGGTTTCATCCTAAACAAAACAGAGTATTCAAAAGGTATTAAAGATATCCCTGAACTAGTAGCCAATGTGCGTTTGAAGCTTCGGATTTAAGTCAGATATTATAATACCCAGAGATACTCTTGATTGAATAGGCCCTGTAGCCAAAACCATCCATATTCAACTGGTGAATATTGTTATCAGTATTCATTAGTTCATATTTTTATATTCCAGTAGTGAATATTAGTATTTTCAGTACATCACACACCCAATTACTATTCATACCTACTCAAAGTCTCAATTCTTAATTGAAGAGACCTCACTATTACATTCTATTGATTCATATGGTACATATACCCACAAACCCCTTCCTGATAGGTTATTTGGATATTAGAAACCCACGAACAACAAGAAGGTACCTGAACAAAGTCAACTCCGGTAATTCTTGGTGAAACAAACATTCACATAACAGCGCAGGGATGAGTGCAGGCCATCCAAGGACTTGCCCACCACGAACAGGTCGAAGGTCAGTCCTCGTGATGCCTCCCAGTCAGGGAGGACTGTCCAGTCGCTGCTGTCCACTGGTACCCGGGGCAGGTCTTCGTCCTTTCGACTGAGTGCATCGCCTACAAAGTTTATCTTTCCCACGATGTGCCAGATGCTAACAATCTGATGAGCAAGCACACCGTCACGCAAATGCATGTGAGTGGTGTTGAGGTCAGTGCTAAGCAGGACATCGTGGAGGGCCTGGCAGTCTGTCTCCAACTCAACCGGAAAGCCCCATATGATGTCGTCGAACTTGTTGAGGCTGAACTTGAGGGCTGTGAACCCCAGCAGGAAGGGTTTGTAATGCTCTTCGGCTGCGGAAGTGCGCTTGGAGGCATATGCTATGGGGTGTAGTTCCATGACAACTTTGCTGCCTGGTCTTGTTATGGCGATGCACTGGGCCAGGACGGCCCCAAATCCTTCCTTGCAACCATCAGACGTGACGATGAATGGGGTCCCATCGAACCACCGGGCAACAAGGATGGGTGAGGACGTCAGGACCGCTTTCAGGTCAAGGAAGCACTTTTGGTGTCTCTCGGTCCACACGTCGGCCAGTTTGATGTTGCGTAATGCTGTGCGGTAGGCAGATTTCCCGGTGTTCTTTGGGACATCCACGGATTGCAGCAAGTCTGATAACAGTTGGGCCAACGTGGCGTAGCCACGGATGAGGTCTCGGAAATATCTGGTCAGCCTGAGGAAGCTGGACAGTGTGAGCAGGTCGGGGGGTGGTCGCCAGTTGACCACCATGGTCAGTTTGGCATCGTCAGCTTGGACCCCATTGGGCCCCACCTTGGACCCTGTAAAGACCATCTCTGTCATGAAGAACTTCAACTTTTTCGCTGAGAGCGACAGGCCCGTTTCGTGGACACATTGGAAGAAGCGTCTGGTGCAGTCCATCGTGTCATCAAATTCATCGCCTGCCATGCCGCTGTCGTCCACGAAGAGCTCGAGCTGAAGCACCAAGAGTATGTCGCCTAACTTCTTGGCGGTTACATGTGCGAAGGTTGATGGTGCGCCCGTGAGGCCAAAGGGCATACGCTTCTGTGTGAAGAACCCATGGCCCTCGATGTAAAAGGCCAAATATGGCCTGCTCTCCTCTGGAATGACCACGGTGTAGAAGCCGGATGCGAAGTTGAAACCGTGGACCCATCTATGTCCGCTCAGTTGCCATTGCTTTTAGTGTTGCCACGGCTATAGCCGATGTTTTTTGAAAAATTGCCTTTTTAGGCTAGTAAAATTAGGCAAAATTATGAAAATATTTGAGGAGATGGGCGAAGCCAAAAGCTGAGGGGTCACTTAAGGGTGCTAAGGATTTGGGGCTCAATTCTCAGGGTTCTTCAGGGATAGCTGTTGGATGGTAGCTGGCTAGGCTCAACAGCTATGGTTGAATAACTCTGAAGATTGGGCACCAAATTCTTAGCACCCTTAAGTGACCCCCCAGCTTTTGGCTTTGCCCATCTCCTCAAATATTTTCATAATTTTGCCTAATTTTACTAGCCTAAAAAGGCAATTTTTCAAAAAACATCGGCTATAGCTGTGGCAACACTAGTTGCTTTGACCGGACGTCACCTTGCGGCATGGGGAATACACGGGTCACATTGTTCAGGGCATTGTAGTTCTGGCAAAAGCACCAGGTTTGGGGCTTTGGTGATTCAACCGGGGTGTCTGGCTGCAGGGGTCGAGGGCCGAGATCGTGTGCAGGGGGGTAGCCATGAGCGCACCATTCTTCATTGACTCTGTGGCAGAGCTCGTCCAGGAGGAGGCCAGGGTTATTGTGAACTTTCTGACCCAGCGCGATGGGTGTCACGCACTTTATGTCCTCAGGGCGTATAGGCTCTATGATGTCGCCTTCGAGTAGCATGTCAATGGTTTTGTGCAGGAACCCGCGCTGTGGTGGGGTGAGGGGTCACTGTTTTGGTATATGTTTGGGGAACGACGTGTCATCCGGTATGTGTATGCGATGCTCTGCCCCCGGCATGGCATTGACTTCACCTACGGACAGGGCGAAACAGTCAGCATATTCGGTAATTAGGGCACACAACTTTGCGGTCTGATCAAGTCCAGTCCTATTGTAACCTGGGCCAGTATCTCGGCTACCCTCGCTGGCTTAAACGGGTCCATTTTCCAGGTGAAAATAGAATGGTCTGCATCAACGTCGACCTCTGGTTGGGCATCTCCAACATCCTCATTGTCCACGTGGCATCGTCATGCACAGTCCATATGGGCATGGCATGTATGTGCGGTTGTTCACTGTCAGTCCGGGACTGATGTCCATCGTGCGCTGCTGGTGGGGGCTTCACCGTGTGTGTCTTCCTTTCTGGCAGGGCTTGTGGTGTCTAGGTGGGGTTATGTTGGCGTCGGGTGGGGTTTCTGTCGAGCTATGTTCTTCTGGGTTGTCAGTACCCAAAGTGTTGCAGAGTGTTGTGTCCGGGAGGTCTGCGAGCCTGGCGAACAGGTTCAGGGTGTCAAAGGACGGTGTCAGTTTTGTCTGACTGGGCATGGTGTTGTTTGCCTCTCAGGGTTCCGGAGTCATGTGGAGCGGGGTTCCATTTTCGTTCTGCAGAATCTCCCACCTGCCATCGTGCGGAATGTGCAGGGTATCATCGTTGTAGTCATGGGTGGCTCCGTATTGTTGGAGGATGGGTTTCCCCAACAAGACGGACCAACAACCCCCGCTGGGGAATACTTCGAATGACACCATCTTGTGGGCATTTCCGAGCTGGACGCTTCCGACCCTGCAGCCATGTGATGGCACTCTGGTACCGTCCGCCATGCGCAGGGTTTTGTAGGATGGTTGCAGGTGGCCAAGCTGGTAGCGTAGTCTGTTGTATGTAGATGTACATATTGCATTCACCATCGTGCCATCGTCTGTGAGGCCACAGGCGCATTGGTCAAACCCATTTGGGCCTTGAAGGAGTATGGTTTGGATAAATTGTCTTGCTGTGTCTGTCACAGCTGGTGTGTCCCTTCCCACCACATACAGGTCAATGATTTCGTGTTTGAACGTCGTGTGACCATGACATGGAGTAACTGTACTAACTAAAGAGTCCCGAGTGTCATCTGTATGCAATATGATTTCAGGGGGGTGTACCGGTGTGTCCCCGACCCATCCTGTGCAGTGGTCAGGGACCGGCATATCCGCTCGTTGATTTGTCTGGGCCGTCCGACTTCTGCTTACGCAGACGGCCCCTCCCATTTCCCTGGATGTTGTCAAAGTTGTTTGAGTAGAAGTATCCACCATACTCATGTGCGTGGTTGTCGAACCCATCATAGCCTTGGTGTCCGTGGGACATGTAATTCACGTTTTGTGTTTGGCATTCCTTCCACAATTCGCGGGCGATGTGGGACACTATCCTGCGCCAGGTGCACTCATGTTTGGAAAGTGTGACCCCCCTGCAAACCAGGGCTGTCGCACAGTGGCCGGCCTGGCTGCAATCCCAGCACTCGTGGGATCCGAGTGGTGCGGTACCGGGATTCAGCAGGTAGGGGTGTAGTTCATCTGGTTGTATGTTACTGTTGATGCAGTGCCACTCATCGACTTGGGTTCTGTAAGCGGCATGTCCCGCATCTGTGTCGGGATGTTGTTGTATGGCAAGGTTCTGTAGGTCTTGGTATCGAGTGGCGATGGGACAGCCCCTGGTGCTGGGTCCGGGTGGAGGTGGACCAGGTTGTCTGGCCATGTTCATGGGTTCCGGTCCCCCTCTGTGGGGACACGGGGCTAGTCCCTGGCCTGCAAACAGATTCCCCCTGCCTCCCATATTACTGACGAACGGTGTGACGGCTAGTTCTGTTGTAGACCCGGAATGGGAATCTATGGAAAGGGGTGATCAGCTGAGAAGTGATCAGAGGAATTTAGTTTTTTTTGGAAAGGTCTAGTCAATCCAACCCGAATCCAGGGGTTCCAGACTCAGAGGGAGAGTATGGGAAAGGACGAAGAGTGGACTGAAGCGGGACAATAATAGGTTTTTTGTCTGGGAGTCGGTGTTTCTATATATATTTGTAGTATAAATGTGCTACTTTTATACTACTGAGAGGGATCCTGTGCTGTAGTAACCATGTACTCCAAGCGAAGGCTGTAAATGATAGGGGTGGAGTGGAGTGGAGGATAGGTGGAGTGGTGCTATGTACAAGGAGACAGGAAACGAAGATACATGATATACAATTATATACATACTGATTCCGGGTCATTAGGGACATTGTATCGTGAGTAGGAACAATTCTGGAGGCAGAATCTGGAGCGGAATCGATAGGAAGGAGCGGAATCGAGTGGAATCGATGATACGGGAATGGGAATGGATGGGAACAGTGTCAGATATGAAGGGGATACGGACCCACACAATCCAGAGCCCCTACACTAAATAGGTTTGGATGGTTGTAGAAGGAGAACCTATCTATTCAATCAGAGCTAGCTGCTCCTGTAATTATATCCTAAAAATAATTATTGCTAAGACAGTTGCAGATGAAATACCAATATTTATTCAGCCAAACCCATATGGTGAATAATGACACAACAAGAGCTCAGATTAACATGATTGTGGAAATTAAATTGGTCTGATTTTTAAGAGTTCAAAATACTTGGCATTTTGTTCATGTTAACTTTTTGTGGAATTCTTAGGTGTGTATTAGGTTTGTGTCTACTATCAAAAAATTAACAAGAACAATCCCAAGTATTTTGAACTCTTAAAAATCAGACCAATTTACTTTCCACAATCATGTTAATCTGAGCTCTTGTTGTGTCATTATTCACCATATGGGTTTGGCTGAATAAATATTGGTATTTCATCTGTAACTGTCTCAGCAATAATTATTTTTTGGATATAATTACAGGAGCAGCTAGCTCTGATTGAATAGATAGGTTTTCCTTCAACAACCATCCAAATCTATTTGGTATGTCATGAGATAACACATAAAATTCTGTCAAGTCCTTATATTTTCCTAATATGTCAAAAATCCATGCTGCAAAGATTTGAAACTCAGAGTCAAATGCTGTGCAGCAGCAGGCTTGTGCCACACTTGACTTTTTTCTCAGTTTCTGCATGTTGATGAAAACAGCTGTAAAGCATCAGATATGACACATACCATGCCAGCAGCCTCAGTTGCACATAAAATTGGTGTCTAAAGCCTCCCATCACCTTGCATTTCACAAGTTGGATGCCCTACATGCATAAAATTGAACTTGGACATGGACTTGGGAGGCAACAAACTTTTGAGGTGTATTGAGGTTTTGTATGTGAGATGATTGCTATTGAAAAAGATGATTGTGAAATTGATTGCATTGAGGTCAGTTGCAGCACCATGCATCTGACAAACAATTGGTATGATGACCATGTACTTCCTCTTCATGTCAAAACGGAGAGACTGCATGTCAGAAAGAATATGAGGTGGTAACATTACTGACACAGCTAGCAAAGGGACCGAGACAGGAAAAAAAAATCATAGCTTGCTGAGCTCAGAGAATTTCTTATGGAACTTGTCACCCCAGTTGGAAATGCAATGGGATTCATTGAAGACTGCACTGACAAACATTTTGGTGAAGTCAGGTGATCAGAACAGTGAAGGGAATTTTGGATGTTCGAGACACATCTCCAGAGACATTATAATGACTTGAAATTGGTTGTTCTGGATGTCCTGAAGGGTTGAATGTCAGTACTAGGAAAAAAACACCTGATCAGGATGCACTTTGTGAAGTTGAGTGTTATCATTGTCAGCATTGCCAGCTGTTACAGTAAGGCCTATTTCCCAGAACCTTTGGGCCTGGGTACAATTGTTACATGCTAACACACTGGGGAGGATTGGGAAACTTACTTGTTCCACCTCCAGCTCATTTAAAGGGGAAAAAATTAAGACATTTTTGGTTTGGTCTTGTCCAAAAGCAAGGGCATGATGAATGGCATAATTTTGCCAGCACCTGTCCCTGCAATCACAATACAGTCAAGTCCAAGTAAAATTGCTTTGGTAATGTCTATCTGCCATTCATGAGGAATTTTTCCAGGGCAAGCTTGCCTGATTTGTTGTTGATGGCATTGTGTGTCACTTCCGAGTTGTATTTTTGGGTAAGAAAGGTGGCAGAACATTCTGTTTCAAGGATGGAATGTGTCCCACCCTCCAAATCCATGAAGGAAGGGGCAGAAAAAATAAAAAGTGCATTTGGGGATATGACAGTGCCATTTTGCACGTTATCTTGTTACATAATCCTTATCTACACCTGCTGTATTGAAGTACACCAGGAGGAGCACTGCAAGAAAATTTGACATTCTGCCCCAACGTCTCGGTCTGACCTCAGGGCACACTGTATTCAAAGAGTATTCAAAAGAATGATTTGATATTTTGAAATGAAGTACATTACCAGTATTGAATGGTGATTTACAATATTGCTTCAATAATTTCAGTAGCTGTCTTGTTATTGAAGCAGTATTGTAAAATACTGGTAATGTACTTCATTTCAAAATATCAAATCATTCTTTTGAATACCCTTTGAATACAGTGTAGTATACTTTTCCAATAAATTCAACATACTTCAATATGTAGTATGCTACCATGCACCCTGTGTACACAAAAGCTAGTGGCTAGGTTGAATAGTATCGTGGAAAGCGTGCCATGATGTCCCATGTGCAAATTGACTGAGATCTAATTTTGTAGTCTTTCTGCCCATAATAGCAGCGGTCTGCGGCCCCCATAATCCTAGTCGGCAATAAGGAGGTATCCAGAACAACAGCTCAGAGTTCCTGCCCCGCAACCATCCATTCACTAATCTTGAGCATTTATAAATATAGGACAAATCTGCGTTCCACTGTGAGGTGTCCTCGCCCATCTTCACGTCCCACACTCGCAATGTCTGGTCTGAGGAGCCTGATGCAATCTGTCGGCCATCGGGAGAAAAGGCGACGGACCAGACTCGACCCGTGTGCCCTTCGAACGGCCCCGCCAAAATATTGCCTGTCTTCGCATCCCACACGCGCACCGTCAGGTCCTGCGAGCCTGAAACGATTTTGTTGCCATCAGGTGAGAAACCGACGGACAAGACACGAGCCGTGTGCCCTTCGAATGGCCCTGCCATTATATCACCCGTTTTGGCGTCCCACACGCGCACTGTCTGATCTGACGAGCCTGAAACAATTTGCCTGCCGTCGGGAGAAAAGACGACAGACGAGACACGATCTGTGTGCCCTTCGAATGGCCCTGTCACAAGCTCGCCAGTTCTCGCATCCCATACACGCACAGTCTGGTCTGACGAGCCTGAAACAATTTGCTGGCCATCAGGGGAAAACGCAACAGACCAGACACGGCCCATGTGCCCTTCGAACGGTCCCGCCAAAATATTGCCTGTCTTCGCATCCCACATTCGAACCGTATGGTCATCTGAGGCTGAAACAATGTGCTTGCCATTGGGAGAGAAGGCGACGGACAAGACGCGATCCGTGTGCCCTTCGAACGGCCCTGCCACAACTTCACCCGTTTTAGCATCCCACACGCGCACCGTGAAGTCCGACGAGCCTGAAACAATTGTCTGGCCATCAGGAGAGAAAGCAATGGTCCATACCGGACCCGTGTGTCCTTCGAATGGCCCTGCCACAACCTCACCCGTCTTGGTGTCCCAGACTCGCACCGTAAGGTCTTCCGAGCCTGAAACGATTTGCTGGCCGTCAGGCGAGAAACCGACAGCCCAGACTAGACCAGTGTGTCCTTCGAATGGCCCTGCTACAATCTCGCCTGTCTTGGCGTCCCACACACGTATGGTCTGGTCCCATGAGCCTGAGGCAATTTGCAGGCCATGGGGAGAGAAGGCCACCGACGAGACTTCATCATTGTGCCCCTCCAAAACATACAAAACACTGGGCCAATCAGACACACTTCCCACAGTGATGGAAAGACACCGTGAGCTATCTGGTTTAAATTGTCTCGAAATCCTTGAATTTGTCGGCGAAAACGGTACAGCGGATATATAAATATGCGGAACACTCTCTGAGATCGGGTACCGGAATGTTAACACAAAGATGCGAGCATCCGCCGCATATCTAGCGAGCTCTTCATCCTCGTGATGCTGGCATATTACTCGTTAATATTGCATAGTGCATGCAAAATAATAATGATTCAGCAGATGCACTTACAATAGCCCATTCTGAGTAGACAAGAGTGCCGGTGGCGCGACCCGAACTTCTTTCACCAAGCTTAACACTTCCAGCCAGAACAGAAACCGGTAAGAGAGAAAATCGTTGACATCTGAACGAGTTATTGGCGTAAATTCGCTTTCTCGAACGTGATCCGTCCAAAAACGACATGCATATGACAGGCGCCCAGAGATGTTATTTTTGATGCGACCTCCAATATCGGGGACCTCGTCGTTAAAGATATACGATGCATATATTAAATTTTAACTCCCTCTTCATGATTCGAAAGCATCCAAGAGCAAGACGTTGATGATGAGCTGATACGTCAATAAACCAAGGTTGATTGCCACATCGTCGCGCATCCGTTATATAATCTGCGAATGACGAATGTAGGGTCTTGGTAGTTTGCCACTGGAAAAGGCAAAGCAAACGGGACAAGATGAACCGGGAAGCTCGGAATCCATCCAAGTCTAGAATGTGATCTAAACTTATATCTGACAATGGCTCCCTGCCGGTGACAATGGCTCCTAGGACTGCACGAAAGTCTAGGGCCAACTCATCGCTATCCCACTTGCCGGCTGCACCAAGTGCTGTAGCGTAAAGGTCGTCGAGCGCGGACTCAGCTTCCCTAGGATGTGGCCGTACAAGAACTCCAAGTTGTCGATCTGGATGGTAACCCCCTGCAATAAATTTGACAGCTGTGGATGCCCAAATGAATAGTCCAGCAGAGGATTTTGTCAAAGCCTGAATCTTCTCGCTTCCAGGCCAGTCAGATGCCAACTGAAACACTGGATTCTCCCGAAAAGATGTCAAGTGATGATGAAGGTAAGAGGATATATCCGCAGTGTTGGCTTGATTCATGATGTCCAGTTCTCTGGCCACGACATGGGCAGAGCGGCAGAAAGCGGCTTCGATGTCGAATTCTCTGCGGCTAGTGATCAGAAATCGAAACATCGGAGGAAACTTAGCAAAATCATTGGCTAATAGTGCCAGGAGAGGCTTTCGGGATTCTGAGTTGCCGCATTCATCAAAAGCGTCGATCACAATCACGATGGGACCATGAGAATGTAACGCGGCCAGAGAACTAAAGGGGCTCCCGGAGCAATTTAGCAAATTGAACACGCATGGAGGCTTTGGTGATGCTTGGATCACGGTCAATCTGCGCACAGACAGCTGTCCTAATGTCAGGATCGAACGTCGCGAGTTGCTCGCAAAGAGTAGGGATGACAATTGTCGGCTCACTACTCAACGGATGTTTGCGGTCAAAAAAGATGAAGGCGCCTAGTCTTCTCAGCTCGCGAAAGTATTCGGCGATTGTCGTTGAGATGGTGCTCTTGCCTGATCCTGCGAGACCATGCAGCCAGAATAGGTTCTGGCCGGAGGATGGAGTGGTTAACCAATCAGTGATAGACTTGAGGAGATCTTGCCGCGTATCAGGCAAACACTCCGGGCGCGAAGTAGCATTCATTTCAACGGAGTTCAAACGCTTCAAGATCTCGATGTTGACTAGGATCAATGTTTGGTATGAGTAATTGAACAAACCATAATGAGGTGGCCCCTCTCACGAACCTAGCTTTTCCACATCTTCCAGTGTTCGGGTAGAGACAAAAACAGTTTGAAAGGCAACGCCAGAGTCGAAGGATTGCTTCAGCGCAATCAAATGTCGTGTCATATTTTTAATGACCTGGTCGGCGTTCGCCAATGTATGTCTGACAACTCTGGCTGATGAACCCCGTCAGCGCAGACGCATTGACAGCGACACGTTACCAACCTCCGAAGCCATGACTAGTGTATTCCCGAATGAATATCGCACACTCCACAGTTTGCTTGAGTATGTCGGCAATAACATTTTCGAAACGCTGTAGTTTGTCCGAGATTGACTGGACAGTATCCACGAACGAGCAGACGTCGTCCATGGTTGTTAAGAGCCAAATGAGTTCCTGATCTGTTCGTTGATGGCCTAAGTTGGTTCGTGAGCAATCCATGACATGAACAAATGATGGTAAGTTACGTTGTACAATGAAGAAGTCACCTGCTAAGCAAAGTTTGCATACGGATGAACCTGCAGCCGCATCATCAGAAATATCTTCGTGAATACGACTTCCATCCGTCAAGTCACCTCCGATGTCTTATTTATTATTGCAACGAATATACTGAGTTTTGAAATGACGCTCTTCAACGCCTTCTCGGCAGTGTTCGTAGCTTGAAAGGCATTTGAATCAGCAACAGTGAGAGATTTCACGATTCCACCGCGTTTGATGTCTCTTGAAGCGTTGGAAACGGTAATCGCGCTCGCCTCGACGGGGTCACTAGTACTGAGCCAAACTATGATGGAGCCCTGGGGAGCACCCCATGCTTTGCCTTCCTTTGATCGTAATTCCAAGGTGGCAACTGCACAGTTTGGGAAAACTACAACTTAAAGGGGAAGATCGTTCAACATACCTTGGCTATTCTCGCACAGATTCAAGAGTCGGCTCATTTCGATGTCCATGCCGCCCACACATGGATCTCTAAAAAGAGGCTTGGAAGTGCGGTGCTTAACTAACAAAGAAAGAATCGAAGTGTCATGTCCCAACCTGTCAAGTGACGCATATTGTCAGTCAAGAGATTCGACCATACTTCACTGGAATCAAATTAACAGGATAAGCTTTTCATCCCAGGTTGGCGTCAAACTTCGGTTGACCACTGTCGTACGCTGAACCGATTTCTCCAGCTTTACCTGGAGAAGATTTCTTTGAAAACATTTGTTACATTTCTTGGGCCATGTGAGCCGGTCGATGCTGTTGACTTGGGGAGGGCAAGCATAAATGGACAAGTGTTCGAGAAGAGAGTAAAACTTGCCCTGTAATACATAAGATTTGAACGTGCTGGCGGCCATCGTCGCTCTCGAACGGAATTCACAAACAGCCAGAGGCTGGGAACAGAGCTCTTTATTAAGGTGTATGTTCCTGTGCGTCAAGGTTGAGTGAGCTTTCCATAGAACGTATAGACGCCCACACAGCCCAGCCACACTATGAACTCCATGAAGGCACGATTGGGTATGGGTAGGAGTCTAGGGACAGATTACCCAAGGTCTCGGAGTGGGACGAATACTGAAATACGAATGGCATGAGCGTCAAGAGCAAACCACAAGATCCAGCGTTCCGTGCAGAATCTGGAAAACAGGTGTGTTCCCATCAGGAAAACGTGGAGACCCCGGTAAGGCATGGCGGAGTTGACAATTGCTAATCAGCCGCCCAGCCACTGATCTAATATTACCTCTTCTTACCTTGGCGCAGAATTATTTTAGGCTTAGCTCATGTAATATCATGCTGGTAAATAAATATCTGGTATTACCATTTCAGTGGCGGAACGGCAACATTTTATCATTTACTGGCATAATGATATGGCCTTAGTATGTCCTTATCATAGTGCCAGCATTCCTGGCAGTGCATGGATGGGGTTACCATGGACTGGAATTATTTTAATGTGAATTCATTTCTGGCAAATAAATATCTATTATTACATCGGTAGACGACAAATCCCAGTGAAAAGTCGCAAGTTTTAAAAAGATTTAGATATGATAAGTCCTTTTAAATTGGGTTGCAAATAATAAAATCGTTTCGAGAGAAAAGACAACGATTAAAAATGAATAAACTAACCAAAAATAGAGACTTATGTTCTTGTAGACTCGTACTCACAAAAACTCTTTTTTTGTGTAACTAAGACAAGATGTATCCAATACGAGAATAAATACGAGAACCGCACTGTATGCCTATGATGTCATGGGACTTAACATTTTTTCGTTCGTTCCGTCCTTGCCACTTCCCTCCTCTACCACCACCACTATCACCATTATGACGACTACCACTAACCGAGCACAGCACCCTCAACAGGCCTGTCGTCGAGGATGTCACCCCCGCTCACCATCCTCCCTAGCGCCCTCCCTCAACTCTCCCAGGCCCTGTCCCTCCTCGGTACCTCCCCGTCTGTCTCCTCCACCTTCTCTGACATCTCCGTATTGTCTCTCCCCTCTATCCCCTCACCATGCATATCGCTCGGCCCTCCTCCAGCATCCCGAGCATGCCCTCAAGCAAGACGTCTGCATTTTTTGGAAGCCCCTTTAGTACCCGCCCCCCTTCGCCAGCGCCCCCACCCAATCATCATCACTACAAATCCTCCTCCCTCGACTCTGTACCCATCCACCAAGATCCTGCGTCTCTCACAATCCCAACACGTCTCCCAGCTCTCTCTCGCCTTTTCCCCTCGCGCTACCTCACCGATCTCGCCATCGACGTCCCCACCGATCTCCATCAACATAAACGTGACTTCCTCAACCTTGACACTGAACACCTCCTCATCTCGTCCCCTATCTCGTTTGACGCAGAGTCCCCCCCCTGCCCACCATCCCTGGTCCCCTCTCTTTCGTCTTCTCCGTCTTCCACTTCCACCTCCACCTCCCTACCACCTCCACCACCCATAGACCCTGTATATTATCCAGAGAACCCGGACTCTGCTCTCGTCCCTGAATCTATTCTTTCCTCTCACACCCCCGGCAGTCGGCCCGCCCCACATCACTCTCATACTCGTGCGTACTCTTGGCCAGGGCACGTTCAGCAGTGTCTGGCTTGCCGACAACGCGTGTAGGGGCATATCCAAAAGGTGCTCACATTGCTGGCACGACTCCAGTCGTGGAGGCCCTCCGAGGACTTGGCATCACCAAGTCCGCCGAATCCGGTTCGGATCTTCGCAGGGTGGATGTAGGGGTGGGCTCATGGCTTGTCGCGGTCAAGACAATGCCTAGGGCACGCGAGCAAGATCGTGACCGCAACAGCGACCGCATGCGCATCGGGTTTGTCAGGGAGGTGGAGGTCCTCCGGGTGCGCACCTTTTTTCTTTGAATTTTTTAATACTCGTGTTATATCCAATGGGATTACTAATGGCTAACAGCGCTGCAGCACATCGCACATCCGGCACTCCTTGGTGCATTCTCGACGTCGACCCACCACGTCCTCGTGCTCCCCCACCTCGTTGGTGGAGACCTCCTCACTCTCGTCAACAACGATGGTGCGTGGGGTGCCCTGAGCGAGAGCACGCTCCAGCATATGTGGTGCGAGCTCTGTAGTGCCGTTGCATGGATGCACAGCGTTGGGCTCGTGCACCGCGACATCAAGCTTGAAAGTGAGCATATCTTGTTTCCACCATCACATTCACCCTCTTAATATTTTTTCTCTGCACATGCAGATATCCTCCTCGTTGCCCCCCTAGACCCGCTGCCCCCATCCTCACGCATATTGACGCAGCTAGGCAATTTTGGACTGGCGCGTTTCGTGGATCCCCGTGCGCCTCACCTACGCACCCGCTGTGGCAGCGAGGCCTACACCACTCCAGAGCTCGTCACAGCTGGCCGCGGATATGATGCACATGCAACGGACGCTTGGGCATGTGGCGTCGTGCTGTTCGCAGTTTGTGTACGGCGATTGCCATTTGGGGATGGTGTAGACGCAGATGCAGGTGAAGGAACGGGGATCCGTGGGGAGCCAGGTTCGTTGGGGCGGCAGGGATATGGGTATAGTGAGGCGCAAAGAGCAGAGGGGGAGATGATGGAGGGGAAGGGTGGGTGGGCAGAGAGGAGGCGGATTGTGTGGGGAGAGTATGAGTGGCCATCTGTGCTAGTGCTGGGGAGGGGGTGGCGAGACAGAACAGGTGGCAACCGGAGAGCAGGGGAGCCGGAATGGGGAGCCGGAATGGGCACAGGGGATGGGGAGTGCAGATTTAGTTTTAATCTAAATGCGGCAGCGTTTAGGCCAATGACGCCTGGTCAATTTAAATGTTGGCCCATCCCTTTGGATCAGTTACTTCCCTGCTGGTGAATTAAAATACATTGTACTCACAGTAACTTCAGCAAATGCTGAAGTGAGTTGACATGCAGAAATTAAGCCAAGGGATCATTTATTGTACCTCAAAACATCTTCCACAACCTTGAAATAAGAAGCAAGAGCAGGATGAAGAGAGAATAGAAAAAAAATAAGACACTGTCAGGGAGGGTCAACTATCCGTTTAGAGAAACGGACATGAGAACATACAGCTTAATTTCCCGTTTCAAACGGTAGATTTCCCGTTTCAAATGTGCTTCGCGCCTTTCCGCAGCCTTTCGCCACTGTTTCTCTTGCCCCGCCTCGGACTGGTCGTCTGGTAGCCGGCCGATCGCTATGAATCCGTCAGTATGGTTTCATTCCGGGGTAATGGGACTCGGACTTACTGATATTAAATTGATCACCTCTGAAGTCATTCAGGGTGCAGGCGTTCATCTGGATATGTTGAGCGCGGTTGAATGACATAGGACAAGATAGAAATGGTTGGAATACTGAGTAGGCGAGAAACTACTAGAAACAGCGCGGATCTGACGAAGGTAGTAATGTCTTAGTCTGATGGGGGAAAAGAAAGAAAAAATCGGAGTTTACTTTAAATCAGTAATAGTGCGACTGACAACAAACTCACAAAACTCACTCGCTCGTGCCTCTTCGGACACTACCCGACCCCTCGACGATCATCCACGGCAATCCAAAGAGTACGCTCTATCCTGCGCGACGTTGAAACAGTGAACTTGGCTTCATCATGATGAAGCTTGAGGCCAAGGCCTTGAGCTAGATCTAGAGCTTGGGCTTGAGCTTGAAGCGCTTCCAGCTTGCCACGGCCGAAAGCAAATTTCCTTAGTTGAGTCATACCATAGCGTTGAAGACCATCACTGCCGAGCTACCGCCAGATGGGAAGATTGCCGCGACGGCGTGTGCCAAGTTAACACCCAAACTTCTTGCACAAGTATCCAATGTATGTATTGTTTCCACCACGTTCGGCAGTCCTCAACTAATATAACACCATTACAGCCAGATACCCCACCTGAAACACTGATTGAAACCCTCTCTATTCTGTCCATCCTAATCAGCCGATTCCCCTCCAACCTATCCAGCACCACTTTAAACCCACAACCACTAACCGTTCTAGCTCCTTTGTTGGCCCACCAATGTCCGGTTGTTCGAAAACGCGCCATCATCACCCTCGCGCAGTTCATCCCAACATCTCAACCCGAGCTATTTGAGGGACTTCTGAAATCCTTTGTGTACCCCTTTCTTACCACTTCGGCAAGTGTAGAAAAGCAACGCACAACTTCGCAGCTCGTGGCGGCTGTGGCGAGACATTCAGTGTTGCAAATTGCGCCTGTACTGGGAGATATCGTTCCGGGGATTTTGAAAGCAGTTCAAAAAGATGACGAGCTCCGAGAGAGTGGACTTCAGGCAAATTTGTGTTCATCAAGGCAAGTCATCATACTGACGTGAAGATATGGCAGGCTCTGGAAGCACTCGTACTTCGGTGCCCTGCCGAGATCACTCTCTTCCTCAACTCAATCGTGCTGGTTGGGAATCAGTTCATTAAACATGATCCGGTAAGTTCTTGGCACGACAATCGATGTTTTCATTCCTGTTGACCATCGTAACAACAGAATTATGCTGGTGATGAGGGAGACGAAGACGAAGACATGGCTGACGCCGAAGGCGATGATGACGACGACGACGCAGGGCTCGATGGGTGAGTGTAATATATATCTCAATTACATTTTGCCTCTGAAACATGGTCTTGGATCAGGTACTCTGACGACGAAGACACTTCTTACAAAATACGCCGGTCAGCCACCAAATTGCTGGCGGCCATTGTGAGCACGCGCCCAGAACTTCTTGTGTCGATATACAAGGAAGTGTCACCTGTCCTCATCTCCCGCTTTGGTGATCGCGAAGAGACAGTCCGCCTTGAAGTTTGGGCAACCTATGTCGTGCTTCTCAACCAGACAGCCGTCTATAGCGGCCATCCTCAAGCCAAGGATGCCGATTCCAATATCCGCAGAAAGAGGAAACGTGATAATGAGACTATGGATGTTGAAGAGTCTCCTTACACACTTTTGCGGAGCCAGGTGCCTTCACTATCCAAGGCACTTCTCAGTCAATTCAAGTCTGTAGAAAAAAAAGTTAGACCCATAGACGTCTTATTAAACGCATGTCCAGTCGGAGTTTCACTCCAAGCGCCAACATCACAAGTTCCAGGCCTCAACACACACCAATACGGCTGCAATGAGATAGCCTTGATGTCCCGGCACACCATCCGGTACCGTAAGTCGTGCAACCGCGGAAGCGCGCTAGCAATGTTACGCACGCGACCACTGGGGAGCGTCGCCCCGTCCAGAAAACCTCAGCGGAGCTGGTGGCACGAGGCCAGACGATCGAATCGAGGTTCTCTGGAGAAGATTATTCGGTCCAAAGCCATTGTTCGCCTGCATCGACAAGGCGAGATTTTTAATTATGTGACAAATTTTTCAGCAGACGAAACACGGTCTTACCGCCAAGAACAAGTTGCGTCTGTGATGAGATGATGTTTACGAGAGGATCAAAGGTGTATGACTGGAAGTTGATATCCACCAAAATCGGCTAAAATGAGTTCGTGGGAGGGAAATGGATTAAGGGAAAGGCAATATTTGGGGACATGTACGGCAGTGGTATCGTCAGTCCGGTATGGAGTGAATCCTGTGAGTTGGGCGGCCGGTGAAGAACTGCTGGCTCTCCGTTCCAGGTCGTAGAAGACGAGGGCCAGAAGATGGCCGTCAATGATGAATTCCTGTGTTATAGTGGTCTGCAAAGCTAATTAATAGACACGTGGATCAGTATACGGCGAGCATGTGGAAAACATCTGTGGTGTATGCATACTTTCATCAAGCCATCGACTCCTGCTGAGAGACGATTCTGTGTGAAGGAACCTTTGCCATATCGCCATAGATATACTAGACGCGACTAGTTGAAGAGTTTCGGCCTCCCCGGAGATGCGAGCCTTTCCAACATAGACCCGGTAATGCACTTGGCGGAAGAAGGCCATGGGGCATTGAAAGTGACAGAACCATGAAAACCATGGAGTGTGGGCAGGCTATGAATATCGTCAATTGATGGGAGGGATAGTTTAATTTGAATGGTGATCGGTGAGAGTGAATGGAGAGATGTGGCTCTCAAGGCGTCGAATGACAAGTTGTATGATGACATTCCCTCAGCCCAAAGGCACAGGCTGGATATTTTGTTTGTTGTTGGGGATGTAGGTGACGGAAAAACACTACTTCGCCTTGTGGAAGGAGCCTGATTGAAGAAACGTGCTCGGTTCACGGGAGTTTCCAGTTTTGCGACCTGCGATGACCCAGAAGATGCACCGCGACTCACTGGCGGATAGGAATTGGCTTCACATTCCATGTTGAAAAACGTCACAGCAGATGTAGAAGCTGTGTTGGACATCTCGGTGTTCGAAAGTAAAGGTTGATGAGGGCGAGCTGCGTGATACAGGCGATGACGAGAGCACCACGCTCCCGATTTCGTTGTTTGAAGGTAAGGGTGAGTGGCGGTGAGGTGATTCGATAGAGAATGGTGCTGTGGAATATGAATCGAAGATAGCACTGCATGGCTGCAAGGGAGGGTGCGAAGGACTCTCGAACTTGAAGTCGCCGGAAGAAAATCCTGGGGATGGGGGTGAAGGAGAAAGACGGGGAACCAGGTCCACCGGCATCGCCATCAGGAGGGATCAATGCACCAGATTCGCACAGGTCTTCTGCCTTTACGGTGGCTAACAAACCACTTTCAAGGAAAAGCTCTTCGCCTCCTGTTACCAAATGGAACTCTGCATATATTGCTGCGGAAAATAGAAACAGGAGAAAAAAACCATACCTCTGACCAAGTTTTGAATGGATCACAGCTATTATTAGTATCAGAGGTAAGTCATGACATCTCGTTAGTCAGTAAATAATTTACCTGGTTGGGCTATTTCCCAGCCACCTCCGCAGTCCTATTGATACACGTCTAAACCGGACTACCGCATTTCAAAAGTTCATGTGTTCGTGAACCAAGCAGAAATAGTTGGAGGGCGCAAGAATAATCCGGAAGTTCTTTGCGACCACGGCAGCGGCACTGTTGGATGAGATCCAAACCCAAAGCGTCCAGCGTGGAATTTTGGTCCCGAAAATTTGGCAACACGAACATGACAGTGTTCTTATCCAAAGTCACTTTGTGATTTAAAACAATTTCTAACAACAATGTTGTGAGCAAACAGGACATCGTGTCAGCACTAACCGACCTTCCCACACAACAGGCGTCTTCCCCACCGCCAAAAGTGCATGATGCGTCCCCTGCGTGAAAACATCCAATGCTTCCTCCAGCGTCTGTCCACTTCACTTCAATTCTGCCTGTGTCTCATTGTCATTCGCATAACAGTTCATGTTCCATTCATCGCCACGCTGAAAATTTTGATGGCAGAGTCTTCGCCACGACAGAGATGAGCGAAGCAGTGAAGTTGGCCACTCCAGGGGATGCAATGCGCAGTTGGCCAGCAGGAGGTTCATTGGTGGAGTTACACGCGATATATTCCGGGTGTGAGGCGGAAATAGCTGCAGTATGACCTGGGGTGTCTATCTCCTGCATGTTATTTGATGGTACATACAGCCTGCGTATTGGGGCGGGGAAAGCCCACCATTAGGAAGTCAATGCCTCGCTACAGAGGGAGTCTGGTCAGGGTACACTCTACGTGAGGGGAGGGTCGTGCTCACGGCACCGGCATATGCGACAATATCTTGCATGTCGCCGGGGGTGTACACCTCGTTCGACAAATATGCCCCAGTTCGGGAAACTCGGCAATAGAGAGGGGAAAGCTTTGGCTGTCTGATGTGCCAACAGAACATGTTGATCTGTCGAAGAGCGTGGTTAAGACGAACAACCATATCGAGAGGCGGAGTGGGCCTTGACATAACTCATAGCATCTAGGGTTCGTTGTATGTCGGGTATAGGGAAACTATGATGATGTAGATGTCATGCATGGGTTGAGATTATGAGGAAAGAAAACGGAGGAAGCTTACAAGTGTTGTGCTGCATCGAGCATAAAACCCCGATAGGGCTGTGCAAATCAATCAAGAGTCATAAATCTACACTAAACTTGAGAAAATGGCGTGCAAATGCAGGGTTATCTGAGGTTTTAACGGGACTCTCGAGGTGTAAATATCGCCCCCCGTGTAATACCAAAGCTGGGCAAATGTGGTCAAGCCACGCAAAAGACCTGGAGTCGAAGGCGCAGTCAGAGAGGCGGCTGAGCCATCGCTGGATATAATCAGCGAGTGTGTCTCCACCCCATTGGATATTGCTCCGCACGGGTGTCCTACCAACAATCGAAATATTCAGCGATGATAAGAACTTCGCCCCATCAATGGCGTGTGGTCCGATGCTCCCCGGCCAACGATAAGATGTTGTGCGAGGTACAACTTGTTCGCAGGACGGCGTCTGTCAAATCCTGTGGTGAATTTGCAATGTCGACTGTGATGGTGAAATTGGGTGATGGTTTCAATCTCCCTGCCAACCTCAGAAATGCAAAGAACACCCAGCCAGCGACAGGCCAAGGCGAAGAACAGGGAGCCGCACACTTGGTGACACGGTCTTCCAGACAATGATCCGCAGCACGGACCAGACTCCAGAAGTGGAAATCAATGATGAGTCTACATCGCAGCTTGTCGTGTACTCCAACGCAACTCCCGAGCTGGACCCGTTCTGCGCAAACGCCACAACATACTATACACCGTAGACAATGATCCCCACCACGCCACCACGCCGAGGCTGCGAAGCACTTCAAGAAGAGGTCACAAGAGGATGACCTGATTGTTACTTGCGCAAGCAACTGGCTCTGCAGAGTGAGTTGTGCACACAGTACGAGGTGGACTCGTGTGCGCGTGACGAGCTCGTTGAGGTGCTCGGGAAGCAGGTAGATGTCGCGGAACAGGAGATGGAGAAGCGATGCAATGTATTAAAAGGCTGGGAGAAGGAGAAGGGGGGGAGCTGGAGCGCGCATGTAAGCACCTTGAGGAGGTAGATCAAAGTCAGCAGGAGAGTATGGCGCAGAGTGTCATGGACAAGGCCAGTGGGGAGGTCTTGCGGATGCTGCATCGGCTGATTGCAGGGCTCGAGTGAGAGAAGAAGGATGCCGAGAGATGAGAGGAGGGGCTGAGGGAGGAGGGAGGGACGGTGGAGGCTTTGGTGAAGGAAAAGACCTAACCAGTAGCACGATGCCGTTGTTCTTGTCTTCGCACGTCCGTTCTCATGGCCCTGCTTGTTGCTGTCGCCGTTCTGTAAGCCCGCGCCCATTGCACGATGTGCACTTATCATCGCCCCAGAGGGACATTACTGCGCGGATATTGGCTCTGAACGGGTGCATAAGCCATGGTTTAATCTGTATATTTTATTATCACACCTGAAAGCCCGGGCGTGGGTGCACCACCGCCTTGGTGTTGTCTTCGTCCTCTTCATGGTTTCCTGTTGGTACCCACTCCACGTCGGCATTCTCGTCATCGTCATCGTAGGCATGTTGGTTTTTTCGTAGTTCGTCGCCGGCGTCGTTGATGCGGTCTAGTGAGCTAGCAGCGGGGAAGTCGGGCTGGGATCTACTGACCGGCTTTCATAGGTCCTTCCTTCCTTCACTCTGCTTGCCTCCCTCTCACTTCCTCGCTGTCATCATCATCCTTGTTGTTTACCGCTGCTGTTGTCGTCTGGGCCCGTTTCTGACAAGTTGTTCTTTCAGATAATGAGTAGTGGTTTTCAAAGTACACAGAAACTTACCTCACGAACGAATGGGATGTCTATGAAGTAGAATACACAGTAAAATTAGAAAGAATCCAAACCTACCTACCCACGATTGGAACCCGTGTAAATCCGTACACAGGTACGGTGTAGAGGTGTGGCCGCAAAAGTCCGAACCGTACCCCAAGCTGTGGGTAACAACCCATGAATCTTAGTCAAACAAGAGGAACTTATCCAGATACTATACACCAACTATACACCAACCATACACTGAACAACGAATCAATGTAGCAACGAAAACACATGACATATCCATTGTCTTCTCAATAAGTTCAATATCATAAGCATGGAATGAGCTTAACATACGTCAATGACACTCCTTGAATGTTTTCAAACAGCAGTTAACACATCAATAAATTTGCCGCTGATCATTCATATAAGTCAAGATCTTGCAAATCACCATACATCTCGTCCATTGCCATTAGTTCTAATTCATCGCCGTGGGCTTCCTCATTTGAGCCTTCGCTATCACCTGAGCTGTCGGAACCACTTCTGGAAGAATTATCCGACTCATCTGGGTGTTCTTTGTTGTGAATCTCTGTGTGGACTCCTTCGGAAACATTTGGTGACCAGTCATCCCCAGCATCATCACTCTCGTCGTCAATAACGTCTTCGGCATCGCTGGCACGTAAGCCTACAATGGTATCTTCACCTTGACTGTAGACATGTCCTGGTGCCAGACCCCAGTGGTAGCGCATGACCATGTCCCGATCCACAAAGCTACCGTCGAGTTAATTATAAATCGAGGACAGACATTTGTAATCACCCACCGACCCACGAAGTACTGGTGCCAGTCCTTCGAATCCTAAGCACATTCCGAAATCCCCACACCATCCGCATGTCGCATGCCCGCAGAAAAAGATGGAAGTAAGTGACATCCACGTAAAACATCTTTAGGGTCAACGAAACCAAATGCGTCTTCTCCGCTCATGGGGGGAAATTTGAGACGATCAAGTCGCCATTGGACCCAGCCAGCCTGTACCGGCATATCATCTACGTTCACAAACCATCTTACCCACAGGAACTTGATGCGTCGAGCACGGTAATCTACCATGCCAGGTCCAGTATAGATAACGTTGGCATGATAAATGCCGAGAACGCGAGCATACAGATATTGGTGGCGTAATGTGCCTTCTGCAGAGAGGAGCAAAATGTCGCGATGATCTGTGTTTGGGTTGATCGTATCCTGAGTGCGTCGTATGTCGTATGTGGTGTAGTTAAGCCGCATAATGTTGTGTCGGTAAATACGGTCGCCTTTGAAATGGATGCCATCAAGTTCAGCAGTGCCATCATTCCGAGAGCCCATGGATGCAATGATATCGTCGTTGATTGGCATCTCACTATTCAACATGACTTTTATACGAGGCAAGATATGCCTTTTCAGTTTCGACCAGAAGTCCTGTCAGAAGATTAGCTGTGTGGAACCTTCCTTGGCATTGAAGCCTACCTTTACAGCTGGATCTCCGGTGTGTAGCTGTAAAAAAGAACCGATGTGCTCTGGATTATTCTCAGCAGCACCAATATGGTGGTGAGCTTCAGGACTGTCTGCTACAAATTCCTTTTGCTTAGCTCCGGAGAGTTCGGACATCTTTCATTGACGAATAAGTCTGATGCATGTCCGCTGACGCTCAATTTGAGTTAATTGTCGGACAAATTTCTTCTTACTTGTCCTGCAGTACCAAGATTTAGGTTTTCGATGCTCCAGTTCTCCCTGTGAACAGAATATATTCATCAATAAATAGCAATAGTAGCTTGAAACCCACAATTTGTGAAGTATACGAATCTGTAGTGCCAACTGTTTGGATAGTAGTGACATAATCTCCGGAAGAGTGAGCTTTGTAAGTCTGCAAGCTGAAGACTTTCCGTTTTCGTTGGTTTGTATTCTTTTGGTCACCACCCGCTGGCGTCGATGAGCTAACTTTCGGCTCCTTCTTTGCTTGATGACGCTTTCTGGCATCCATCTCACGTTTCAATTCATATGTGCTGTAAGCAGAACAGGTCTCCGATTGGAAAGCGCGAAGCTGTTTCCCTAGGGCTGTGGTTTCCTTGTCCAGGATATCCAGCGTATCATCAGTATGCATCTGCAATTTGGCTAGCCCATGCCAGTGAGCGAAAGTGAACAAGAGTTTGAGGATTCTCCCGTTATGTGGTTCTGGCAATAAGCCATCGAAAACCGGAATAATGCACTAACAATCTTTAGCCTTTAATGTTGTTGATACTGGAAGAAACAATACCTACTTGCAAAAAATCTTCGTAATTCCTTGCAGCCATTTTCTTCAGTTCGGACGTATTAGAGGTAAATCGTCTGATTGTGTCTCTCCCAAAAGTGGGAATAAGTCGGAACCTGAAAATTTTACAAGATATCCAGTGTACAAGGACAACAACACACCGGCGATCCAATTCGTGCAATAAGTTTTCATCGACACACTCCAGGATTCGAAGCAAGTGAATGAAGAGGCATTTCCACACTCCGAGTTCAATTTCGTGCATTAGATCGATCACGAATAGTAAGAAATAATTAAAACCGAAATGGGCAAGCCGCTTGGAAAAGGCGTTCTGCGAAACGCACAGTCAATGTTAAGTCATCTCATCCGATCTCCGACGAATGACGTACAGAGGCGGGAACAAATGAATTAGGTTTGAGCATTCGCTCTACGGGTGCGCTGTCAACGGCAAAATTATGCTGATAAATGGCCTGTCGGGCCTGAGATACCAAGTTCCTATGGTGGAGATCATCGACATGAGCTAGCTTCACCCTATTGTTCCTGTCCCTTTTAGTGCCTACTAGATGAACATTTGATAATGGAATTGTGCAACGTGGACATGGACATCCTCCCAAGTTGCGGATGCTAGCTAAAAGGATCCTGCAGGACAACGGTGTGAGCCAAGCTAGAAGCGACTTGCGAACAAACGACATTCACTTTTCAGGATAGTCCGCCGAATAAGTAAAAATCCGAGGATAGAATCTGCGTACAACCCCATCACAGCACTTGATCACGATGCCATGTTCATAGGCATGTATAAAATCATCATCAAGGAGAATCTCCCATTGGGCATGAACACATTCATGGTGACAGTGTGCCATGAACTCCGGTTTGAGTTTCTTTTTGCCACTGTATTTGCTTGCAAAATCTTTGAATGCATCTGGTAGCTAAACTCAGTCGTTAGTGCGAGACCTGTGAGAATGAGATATGGAAGGCATACCCTCTCAAAGTAGGCGACATGTTCACATAGATTAGACGACGGCTTACACCGTCGATACTTCGATTCGTTGCCGAAAAAGATGTATAATGGCCAGAGTTTCGCGTTTCCAAAATTCGTTATGTGAGCGGCGTCAGACCAGAACATTAAGGCAACAATAACTCTAGGGAGTTCACAGTTAGGTTCCGGGGGTGAATTCTGTAGAGCGTCATGGGCATTGATGAAGGCCGGTGATGTGTACAATTCTCCATGAAGGCAAATTTCCCTGTCACCGGAGGGCTGCCAGAGAAGTGTGTAAGGTTCGTAATGGAAGTGTAAATCGTCACATTGTCTCGACATCTTTTCCCGAATAACTGACACCAAGGGACGATAGTGAAATTTCTCCACCACATATTCCCAAACACCAGGGTTACTCGTGTTGCGGTCAAATGGAACTGATATTTCGACGGGTGAACTCCTCCATCCGGCATCGTCGTCGATCCACTCATCTTTATCCCAGTTGTTGAGCGCCAACTGGTTATTGATCTTCTGCCAATGAGTCGTTCGAACGTCTTCTGGCTGAAATTCGTCATCTCCGACAATGTCCAAAAGCTGCTTTAAATCGTGCTGTGACTTCTGCTTGTCTCCATTCCAGTACCATTCACCCAGTCTGAAGGAACTCTTATTGGGATATGGGCCGAAGTTTTCGACATGTGAAGAATCGGTGTGTCCGATGCCCGACTCGACGGTTTTGGACCTGGACATGTTGGCCCCCAATATATTTGACATGGACCATAAGTTCGCCTCGCCTTCAGGATCATGGGATGGGATTTTCTCTGCATGGTAGTGACGGAATATGCCAAATGAATTCTTTTCAGAATCAAGAATTCGGCGAATACAACCGCACACGCCAGAATCGCCATATTCAAAAGAATTAGTGGTGTCAAGCGTAGTCAATGGTGGTGATGCTCAAGAACCTGAACCCGTAGCTTCTACGCCAGGAGGGGGTAGCGCGGGGGCTGGTTGAGGAAGAATATCGGCAAGTTTCTTGTCATGCATCTGCAGACTGGCCACCCGAAAGCGAAGAGGAAGTTTTTTGACACGTTTCTTAGGTCTCGCTTCGTCAAAACCGATATCAGATTCCGTAGAAGGGGCGGCGTCCCAAGACTGTGGAGGGATATGGGGAATAAAGTGATCCCGCTAGTCGCCGTCAACACTCGGACAAGGCTCCGGGTTTGGGTTAGATACGATGCTGTCCCGTTTTCTAGCAGCTAAGGCCTCCTTTGCTTTCGCCAGCGCATTAGACAGGCGTCTTTTACTGTGCCTGCAGTTGTTCTGGTGATTCCTAAAAGCTCCCAAGTGGGAAAAAGTTCTGCTGCAAGAGCAGGTTTGACCGAATGCAGAGCCACGATCCATGGGTCGAAGAGTACAGTCAGCAGGCTCTACGATAATTGATGGATTAAATCAACATATGGACGACAGGAAATTTTGTGGAGAAGTTTAGAGATGGGTTGGATTGCAATTACGATGTGGTAATCAAAAAACCACGCGGTGAAAATTTAAACCCAGTAAATGAGAAACTAATTAAAGCCGCTGATCCCAGGCGGCCTCCAATAACAGGTACCTCTCGAATTGCGTGGGATCATTGTACATGTCGTTAATGATATCGCGGACGTCCTTCGCAACACCTTGATAATTAGAGCATGTGAATTCTTGCTGGTAAACTACATGACAAACGACATATACGCACTGTAATTTAAAATACATTTCAGTGAAGGTGGGGCAAAATAACATTTCCTTACAAGTTGCGCTGCCGTTTCCAAAGTATCCTTGGAAATATAGGGTTGCTGCTCAAGGAAACCGTATTCCCAGTGGCGTGCAATGGAGGAGTGTGAGCCAAGAAATACATCCCTCATTAAATCGGCCATAATCAATCCCCCGAAGAGGATATCAACGCCATGCTGCACTGTACACAGTTGAGAAAAAATTGTTCCATGAGTAATTAAAAAAACTTACCTCCCAAGCCGGGAGGTTCCAGATCTGATTGGACTTCACGTATTCCAACAATTTCCTGACCGGTCCGTACTGCCCGCTGTGAACTCGAGGGATAATCGTCGCGAGGACGTTTTGTTTGAGTTGTTCTACCATAAGTTCATGGTCTTGGATAACCTAGAAAAATAATGAGAATGTATGGCAAAAGTAATAATAGCGCACTTACAAAGTCCAGAAAGGAGGGGTGGGGGTCTTCCAATGTCCCAAATGCAAAATATTCGCCCATTGAAGCCAAAATGCCCGCTGTTGTGGTTGATGAGCAATGGCACAACAATTACTATGGAACGTACAGAGTTCCGGTTGCCAAAATTGCCCATAGATGTTACGCATGAGAATTGCAACGGCCCAAATTTCTTGTCTTCCGAAAAGACGTTTGTGGCCGCACCACAACGGCCTCAGCGGTACTCCGATATTGTAGTGGCTTCAAGCAGAGCTAAGAATTTTATGCCATTCCAGTAGGTATTTGCAGCTTATGGTGTTTGGCGTTAACTGAGAGAATGGCGGAGGACTGGGTATAAGCAAGGACAGGTCGAGTCTTTCAAAGATCGAGTCCCTGGTTTCGCCTGCTGGGACCAAAGGCGAGGTGTCGGGTGTCGGGTCTGCCGCAATGAAATATCAAGTCATCACTTGAATTTAGATAACACAACTTACCACGAAGTGATGCGATACAGGGCGGTAAACTATAGGATAAGGGCGGGAAAATGAATGGGAAATTTGGGATGGACTCTGCAATAAATTGTCGGTTGGTCTCATTCGGAATGTGGAAGAACAAACCTTCACCACAGTTATCTAAGTCGTCAGCCATCCTCCAGCAAATGTCAGTCTAAATCATCGCTCCGCAATTTATATCTTTTCCAACATTGATTATTTATTCATTATTTTATTAACTATTACGGAAGGGCAAAGATCGCGGATGCGATGGTGGAATTCGGTGACTTATATACAATGACTGTCTAGGGTGGTTTGAATGGAGAGAAGCGACACTGCTTATTAAGCATGGAATTTTTTAGCTATGGCGTTCATGATGGGGGGCTACTGATCGGGGAAGCGGAAGTTGTGAGGGCAGAACTCGGCGACTTATATACATTGTCCCTTTAGGGTCGTTCGTTATGTAATTTAACTTTAAGAAGCGATCACCGTCAAACATCTGTTTTGATGCTCACTCCAATTCTTATACCATTATTCCCATTCTTGCTTTACAATATTATTCATGTCCAGCCAATAGCCTGGCATCTTTGTTTTCTTTTCAAAATATCGTGTCGTTGTTGAGTCCCGTCGAATTCATGCTTGCTGGCATTTCGAGCGGAGAGTGAATTCACTTACCCCTTGCCCTGTTTTTTTTTTGTAACACCTTGACGATGGCTGACGTTTTGCAACCCGATTTCCTCCGACTGGCTAATGGTCTCCGAGATGTAATTACGGAAGTTGAGCGCATTCCGAACATCCCACCTCCTGGGGACAACATTCGGGAGTTATCAGACCTTATCAAACAACTAAGCAAGAAAGTTGACGCTATCAAGACCAAAGTTGACGGTGTCAAGGCCACAGTTGACAGGATTGACCAAACGTAAATTCAGTTTCTTGTAATGTTCGCATATCTCACAAATGCCATAGCCTGCCCATGCGACTTGCCAATTCCAGTGCGGGTCGGAGTGCCCCACTGCGTGGCCTACATGGACTACTCCAACCACCAGCGCCGAAGACTCGTGAAGAATTAATTGGCTTCACGTGTATGTAATCTATTTAGAAAATACAGGAGATAATGACTCGTCCCCAGCTGCGAACTGCATCGCGGCCGCAACCCATCTTAACCTCCCGTTGCTACCCCAGCACCCTGCTCCCACAGTAGCTGCCCGAAGACAACAAATTGCTGACCATTTGGGTATCATCCTGGACTAAATCAAGGTGATTTTTTTGCCAGTTTTCATCCCATGAATTTATATATTTATGCTTAACAAGAAATTACTGTCGCGATCTCTTTTAACACTTGATTGTACATGTTGAGGTTGTTGTATTGGACTCGGATTCTTCCTGATCATAAAGTTTGATATTCGCATGTGGCATCAAGTGTGGCATCATGTTAAACTTGAAGAAACGACGACTGACGGTAAGAGTTGAGAATGTGTTATTATTATATTCCCCAAGTTCTACGGTGGCAATAGGTATCCACTTTCCTGGACTTGGAAGCCGATGTTCGCAGCGACAACTTGGATGAGCATGATGATGGAAGCCTTCATGGTAAGTTGTTGCTGTATCTCCCCTTCCCTTCAAGTCCGAATCATGCACCTGTTCATACAGATTTCATCTCGGGGGACGACTCAGATGATCAAAGCGTGACTTTACCACTCAATCACGACTTTCCGTACACAAGGAGTCATCGTCACCCCCGGGACAATCACTGGCAACTTGCTCGTGAGGAACACGTTGAACTGTCAACTCAGGCACACATCATGATAAACCAGGAGCGGCATCTACCACGATTAACCATCCACCCGAGTGATTGTTCAAGCAATGAACCGCTGGCTTTCCGTAAACTGATGCCCAGGGACGTGAGCCTTTGGCGTATCAGGGTGAAGGTAAGCGAATCCTCTCTTGCGATGCTATTGGTTGATCCAACATCTTCAGCACGGCTTTGAATCGGACTGTCTTGAACTTGTACTTCGACAAAGTCGACGCATCCAGAACTTCAAGATTGTTTCTGCTTTCTCACAACCCTCCATCCCTGGAATGATATACGTAGAAGCCCCTGCTAGGGTAGACATCCAGCGCGCCTTTCGAAATGTGCACACTGTCTTTCTGAACGAGGAAATCATGCTTGTGCCGATTTCTGAGCGTGTACAACTCCTGGAAATGCGAAACACGGACGTGGTCGCATTTGGTCATTGGGTGCGCATTAAGAAAGGCACGTATAAAAAGGACCTCGGTTTTGTCACTGACATGGACTCGTTTACCTCGAGGGTGAGATTGTGGGTGATACCCCGCCTCTCTTATTCTGATACCAAGCGCACGTGCTACACTCGTTCTGACCAGTCACTCTTCGATCCCGACTGGGCTCGCACGGTTTTTGGCTCGGACACCATTCAGCAATGGATTGATCGTTTCAAATTCCAAGGCAAAGTTTTCAAGCATGGTCTATTGGAACGAGTGCTCGCCCTTAATGATTTGACCACAAAAAATGTACATCCAACTTATGAAGAACTCAGACTCTTCAGCGAGAGTCTGGGATTCGACAAAGCACTCAAGCATAGATGGAATACTGACTATGCTGCTGCTACTCTATGCATTAACGATCGCGTCAGGGTCATCAGTGGGGAGCAGAAGGGTTTCCTCGGTACCATAGTTGACAAGCATGAAAATACTGTGCAAGTCCAACTACAGAAGGAGCCTGATGCCAGAATTACCTTCGAAGACGAGCCTTTGCTTGACTTGCTAGCGTGTCAGGTTAGCAAAAGCTTCAAAGTTGGAGATTATGTGGAGGTGCGGGATGGCTTTTGGGCAGGAAGCCGCGGTTATGTACTGGGGATTTGCGATAGCATGCTGAAAGTCCTCTCTGATCATTCATGGTCAAGCTATTCGGAGGTTTGTGATGTCATTTACCCTGCCATGGCAGCTTATACTGTTTTACTGCAGGATCCCTCTCCTCCGAGTCTGTATGACTTCCAGGTACATACCCTCAACGTGGACTTTGCTCAAGCAGATTGTCGGATCTCATTGCCAGAGGCCTATGTCAGAGAACAATCTAAGGGGTGTGAATTTGAAGTGGCTCGGGGTCTTGTGCGGGGCAGAGATCCAATGGCTGGCAGACATGTTCTCGTCGTGAAAGCACACCGCTATAGAGGGTACTATGGGATAATTCAAGACCGTCATGCATACCTCGAGACGTACAGTGTCTATCTAGAAGCTACTGGCAAGATTGCGCAAATCAGGGGAGACTTTCTGGCTGATAAATAGTAAACTTTTCTTATTTGTCCAACCGTAACTGTCCTGATTCTGAGCACCTCCGAATTACGCAGTACTCGGCTGCCACTTTCCCACCAGCCAGAGATCCTCACGAGCAACTTGAAATTGCTGTCGCCAGCTGTTTCCGATTCGATTATCCTGTCAACGCCTGCGCAGGATTCGTCTAATTCTCAGACACCAGCTTGGGATCCTTCCTCTCGAACCCCACGGCCGCCTCTATGTCTAAATGAGATGTTGGCATTCATTCCAGAGTTGATGCCCAGGAACATGGCTTCCGGTCAAGATCTGCATTTATGAGACGCACAACAAGAGCTTGATGCACCAGAATACCGTGATGAAACACCTCCCCAGGCCCTATTATCTAGTATAAGGCTTCCCGTTTCCTGTCCCCCCTGTTTTTGACGCAGGCTTACTCACGCAGGTCCTGCGGAACATTGGCTTGCGACAGAACACTTACGTGGAAAGTCTATTAAAGTGCGCATCGTTGGATCCAGAACGCCGGATTGTAGCTGGGAAAATGGCACCCACGAGAACAAGGTTGCATATACGCTGGGCACTCCAGTCACAGGTGACCCTCCAGCAATCAATGTCAAATTGTTGAGCAGGGTTCCCCACACCATGTTAGTCCCACTGCGTTTGCTCATTCCTGTTCACCCTGATGGGGTTGGTGAAATAGTGGTCATTATTGCTGGTGATGACATAGGGAAAGTAGCCGCCGTTTTGCAGGCCAAAGAATGTGAATGGATTCTCACACTTTGCGGCCTCGACTTGAATACGACTTCTGGTTGTCAGAGTCCTTTTTGCAAAGTGCCTCGCCAACAGTTGGCTGTTTGCAGCTTGAAGCTTTAATAGGATACATACTATTACTCGCAAATCATGCACTATTTAAATTGTCCATGTCTGTTGCCATCTTACGACCGTGTACACTTATGCTTGCACAAAAACTTAAGTGCTTGATTAGAATCCCGGTAACCTTTATAATAAATAGTGTGTTATTGTGATACATTAAAAAAGTAAAAAGATAGGCTCGCAGACTCCTACAACCTGACTTCCGGAAAATTGCCCACATTTTCCATGTTCTCTGACCCAGTTTGACCCTTATGCCTTGCTCTTTCTTTGGCGTTGCGAGCCTGGTCAGCTTGGCTCCGTTTGAGTAAGCGTAACCTTTCTGTGGGCCCCAGCTGCATTATGGGAGCGAGATGGGGTGGGAAAAGGGGAGATGTTGTTGAATCCCGGCACTGCATCCTGGCGCAAGCCAGGGATATGTTATGATGTTGCTGTATCTTGCCCTCGGTAAGATACTCCAACTCCTTGTTGATGAGCTGGCATTCCTTCTTGATCACGGCGTACCTCTGCCGCAAAAACACATCCTCAGCTTCAAGTAACTTGCCCAACATTTCATTGTACTCGACAACGGATTGCCAAAACTCCATGGATCGTGTAGTATAGTGGGAATTGACTAGATACTAGGGCGGGAATGTTAGATTCCGAGTCTCAGAGGATTATGGTGGATAGTGCGTTACGATAGAGAAATCCATGAACTCCTGGTGAGGATTCATGTTCGTGTTGGATTCCTTTGACTCGGAGGACATAGGAGTATCCATAGGCATCATGATAGGAGTATCCATTGTTCCCGGTTCGGGCTGACAGTTTTAAACTGCCCTCAAGACGGGCTCCATAAAGCTGGCCAACAAGGGTCACAGCCACATTTGTCTCTTTTCTTCCAAAGTCGATAATACTGTAGTAGATAGCCTTGGTCTTTTGAAGTGTATGCAAAGGTTGTCAGGTGTTCTCAAATACATTTTGCAAAAAAAGAAGTGAGAGTCAGTACTGATGAAATTGCTACTCACAAATCCTTCAAAGTTCGCTTTCAAGTTCGCTATGCACTCAGAAATGTCATCCCTGGGGAAACATCGTCGAGAAGAAGACACGGAGCAGGTGAGCCGTTGGCTCGGCGTTATTTGCTCCCACCTTGACTTGGTTACTTGATCGATTCAGCGGCCGGCAAAGGGGTCAAGATTGGCCTGGGAAGGCCAAGGGGCTCTGGCCAATCGATTATCCGACTCCAGTGCTGAATCCGAGTCAGCCGTGTTCATTAACGCAGTCGTTACCGCTGCTGCAGAAATTAGAGATACGATGGACAGTGAAGTTGTGAATACTCTGGGCGATGGTAAGGGCGCAAGTTAGCTGTCTGCTGTATTCCTAATCTGCTATGCTAGATTCCGGGTCTGAGATGACCGGAAGTCATGAGCAATCGGCGCTGGATTCTACTTTGGCCATCGGAAAGCAGAATACTCCAGAAAATGCGGAAATGTTGGCGACAAAATGGTTATCTACTCGACAGTTGGCAGATTTGGCACAAAATGAGGGTTTGGTGTACAAACAAGGGAAGTTCTCAGCGGAAGAGGATAGCTTGATGCGTGAAGCGATCACTTCATACCAGGAGGTGGCCCGGGTTCGACCACCTTCGACGTCTTGTCACATTGATTAGTTCATATCACAGCTGAACAACATCAACTCCGAACAGTTGGCAGAACTGATCTTCACCACATCTAAAACGACACGTAATAATATGTTTTGGTCTAAGATAGGTACGTTGACAACGAGCTATTTAATCCTTGGGGCGTTATTTACTGGATGTGTAGCCTCTGCCCTCCCTTTGCGTCCGTTAGGCGCTGTTTATCATCACGTTCACAGAGCGTATCAACCTTGGGGTAAGCAGGGTTCATGGACTAAATCTGAGGATAACGATTTTATCTGGCAAGATCCTTTGATACCAACGTATCCTAGAATATACTGACCACTCATGCAGATATGTTACGCAACACGGCGAAAAATGGACCGTTGTCAGCACCATGGTTGGCAGGTCCGAGACAGACTGCCGAGACCGCTACAGGAATCATCTCAAACATCGCGCCACGCGAATAAGTGGTAAGTGACTGCAGTCGTAATCTATCAGACATGCATTAGAACATTGCCAGGCCAGTGGACAAAGGTAGAAGAAGAAGACCTGACTAAAATCGTGTTGGAGATTAGCGCCAACCAGGACTCTAAGTTCACTATGCCTTGGGGTGATGTCAGTGAACGCATGGGACACAAGCGTAGCAGACAGCAATGCAGCACCAAATGGTTGTGGAACTACCCCTGTTCAACTTCCATTCTGATTTTAGGGTACATTTTTAGGACGGAACTACGAACAACAATGCAGCGTCAGGGCCAAAAACCTAAGTGGAGTCAACAGGATACATACACCCTTTTAAATGGGTATATGCATCCTGCCTATTGATGTATTAGTTCTGACTCAGACCCTTGACAGAATTCACGAGATGGTCTCAAATAATAACAATATTGTCTGGGGTGAAATAGCAAAGTTGTTCCAACATTTGTGGAGTATACAAGCGCTTCGGCAAAGATGGGTGGTTCTGAAATCGGGTCTTGATGGATCTGAGCAGATGACAAATAAAGGTTGGTTGCTCGTCACGACTAGGACAAGTTTAACGAGTGCCTTTACCAGAAGTCGTAGACATACTTCGAACCCGTCAGGTGGAATCAAGATGATATCAGTGCAGACATTTACGTGCAGGCGTTTACATGGCGTTAGGATAATGAATGCATTATGTAACTATATACCAACTCGATTGTTAGTCATCACCACCTAGATGCAAAATCAAGCAATGTTGAACGACGAATTCTACAACTTACGAGGCGCAGGTGATGACGACGTCCATGTAGGCTGATTTTTCGGGTACTCCGCATAATATTCGGCAAGCATATCCTCTGGAATATACTTCTGAGCAATCTCGTTGATGTAACGTTCCCTCTTCAGTTCGGCCGCATATTGCATGTTTTTCAATGTCAACTCGGAAATGCTGCAGCGTGCGGTCAACAGTTCTTCTTCTGCCCTCAAAAGACGGTCTCGCAACCGGATCATGGCGTCACGATCTGTACTGTGGTATGAGACACACTAAAGGTGAGAAAACATTTGCTTGCTGATGTTGTCAGAATCTAGCGAATCATTCTCGTCCTCCAGGTCTTCCTCCTCCAATAAACGGTACGTCCGTTTGCCCCTAGTACTTCTAGATGTTTTAACTTAGCTTCAGAGTCAAGTTAGTTGGATTATTTTTTCATACCGGATAATGACTTCGACCTCATCAATGGCCCGGGGGTGCTTCCTTGATTGGCTACCTTTTCGCTGACGAGTGGACATGATTGACAGTGATGTAGTTTTCTTCGAATATCTGGTTTGGCCGCAGAAATTGATTATAAACTCAGTTATTAATCACGTTGCCAGCCCAATCAAAATGTTGTGTCATTTTCTCATGCTAGTTCTACAACCGCAGCCCATTATAATATGCCGGCTAACAAAAACGGTCGGTTCGTTCTACTTCTACTGGCCGGTATCCTAATTATGATCTATTTGGGGACCGGTCAATCGACAGTTATTGCAGATGATACCCATTTACAAGCCGTATGCATACACAATTCATACCCAGTCTATCTCCACCACCAGTCTTCATATAAAATTATACCAGACAAACCATTCTCCTTTATCGTCTTGACCTTAACGTCCAATGTCTGAACCCGCACAGTCCGACCCTGCACTATCCACTGGTTGATGGACGCGCGACGATGCGTTGCAGCTTGGCTCTAGGAAACGACCTTGATTCCCCTTCTCTTCAGGTACTCCTCAAATTGCTAACTTCAATGAGTAGGACCGTTACCGACCCCCTTGTGCACCACGGACGCCATTTCGGTCGAGTCGTCCACACTTTCTGCAATGTGAATGTTCTTATTACAAACGGCTTGACTCGCATGGGTGAATCGGAGCCTGTGGACATTGAGTCTTTAACGCAGAAGTAAGCACATATTATTATCACGTTGTAACCCCATGGTGCAATTTTGGGTCTTCTGCAGGGAACGTCGCGAACATCGAGTGTTCGAGGATCTGCTCAGGGTGTGTCCTGATCTTGAGAAACGACTTCTGGAATCCTCCGAAGAAGAGATTGAGCTCTTGTCTGGCCTAGTGAGTCGTTCAATGTATTTTTACTTCTTCCTTGTACATCTCTTCATTCAGCTAGGAAAAGGCATCAGCGGGGCCCGTGCCAATGACACAAAAGGCATGAAGTCCGCCATCATTGACTGGATTACGCTTCCCGGGCCAACTCTTGAACCTCCTCTCAGTCGTAAGATAAAGACAACACGTGGATTTCATCATGAGAAGACCGGTGCGCTCCTTTGTCCTGCAGGAGTAGATTGGTCTTTGCCCCAGTACGTCATGTTTTCCTTCCTTTTATTATAAATTAAAAGAAATCCCTACATCTTGTACAGTATTAAAGAGAAGCTTCGTAGCGGCGAGATGCATGTCCATGGTGATCAGTGGCCCATCTTCCTTTACGCAGACCTCGCCTATGATCCAGAGGACCCTTGGAACAGTTTAATGAGAAGTCAGCTTTTAGTCACAGTTCGTAATATCTCATGAAACCCCTTCATCATATTTGAAGATACATAGGGATTCAAACACGTCTTCCACGTCGCCGAGCTCGGTCGATGACGAGGAACCGAAAGCAACGCGGTCGGGAAATGCCCGAATTCATGGTATAACGTGTGTGATGAAAGCATCCTTGGTTTACATCGCTACTCAGGTTCGTACTGCTGTCAGATGTTAGAAACGATTACTTCTCATAATTATTCAGGTCCGCTTTGCTCTAAGTTCCACAAGCACTTTCTCTCGCACTGATACGGTCATGGATTCTGAGACGTTCTACAACAGTCTCTTAGATCTCCTTGAGGATGTCGAGGAGAAGGAAGAAGTCGAGGAACTCCTCACCTGGTGGAACCGGTAAGTCATTCACCATTTGTAAATGATGCTTCTCACTGTTAATCTTTATGTAGCAAAATCTTCCCACATTCATTCTCGGAAGCTAGAGTACCAGTTGAGGGTAGTGCTTTGTGTCGCATCAAGGAGAAGAGGCATGCTTACAAGGAAAACCTGGCTTCGGCGTATGAAGCTGGTGAACCCCAGGCATATTAGCTCTACGTGTCATTCGCTTTCTCGTTAATATATTATATTTCCTTGGTCCCACTTCCATTTTGCTTGGCATTATCAGACTGTTACGCCGGCGACAACCATGACAATTATGATGCGTCTAACAAAATCCATCACTAAGACCATCTGCTATCATCTTATCAATGCTTGTCACTTGCTGATCTTTGAGCCTAGTTTGGAAATTGTGATGAAGCTGCTGCTTGTGTGTCATGGTTGACAGAATCAGCACCCTTGCAGCATCCACAGATTTATGGCTACACTGCTGCGCCGGCACTCATTATGACAAATATGACAAATGTCATCTTTGAGGATCACCCTGCTATAATCTTATCAACGGCCATCATCTGCTGATCTTTGAGCCTCGTATTGAAATTATGATATAGCTGCTGCTTTCATGTCATAATTGACAGATTGAGTATTGTTGCAGCACACATAGATTCATGGCTACTGCTGAACCGTTGTATATCATGCTGAGATTGTTTCAGCTGGGAAGTCAAGATGATACAGGTTCAACACTTGTAGCATTAAGGTGGTCATGACACTAGGGCTGCATTTCTGATATATCTGATGTTATTGATCTTCGCAGCCATGAATTATCTTGGATTGGGGGGAAAGACATTGTTGGTGACCAATGTTACATTTATATCAATATGCTTGATGTGATATATTTTCATCTAGGTAACCATAAATTATCTGGGTTGACCTTGCTGTTATCATTGTGGCACTGGATGTTACTTATGATTTATCTGATCAGGTCTTATAAGACTTTCTCATATGGTTTTCAATTTTCTGATGCCTTATCCAGAAAACCCTTGGAATAATGGCGGAGTTGCCGGTCATACTCCACTACCTTTTCGTGACCAATAACCCCAAAACATCCTCATCCGTCTCCTGCGTCTTTCTCGCCCTCTCCCTTTCGTAGTTTTTAAAAGATGACCAAGAAAAAGAGCAAGCAACCTCAAGTGCATTCTCCTAGCCCAGTTCAAGCCACCCTGACGACTTTCGTGAATTCTGCTGTGTTGTACAAGGTTATTCACGGGCTGTTAGAGTCAAAATTGCGCTCGATCAAGATGTCGATGACCTGAGGGAACGCATTCACGAGAAAGCAAAGAATAGCATATTGAAACATGTTGATGCCGAACAGTTGGTCCTGTTCAAGGTTAGTGCAAACTCGACGGTCGCGTCTCCACATTCAAGAGCAGAGATTGTTTAATAGCTAAAAGCACCTGTTCACTTGGTTTCCTCAAACTCTGTGCCTGAATGCATTCAATCGCTTTGAAACGCGCTCGCAGAAATTGCCGATGAGCTAGATACATCGGGAAAAAATATGTCAGGAGTCTTTCCGTCTCAAACTTCTCGGAACGATCTCCACATCATCGCACAGCTCCCTGGTGAGCTACGATCTTCACTAATCATACGTGTCTCTTAATCGCATTTCTATTCAGACATCCTCAAGCGTCCTCACTCACCTGACGCCGTGGAGGACACCAAATGGTTGTGGACTGAAAGCCAACCTGACCCCTGGTTATCGGAACTCCACTCCAAAATTTGGGGTCGGAAAGAGCTGCGGTCGGAACTGGTTCATGAAACGGAGATCACTGTTGATGATTACATTGAATTACAAAAGCGTCTTATGGGCCAACACCCGACGCGTGATTCATCAGAATACATCGGCGAGGATGTCCGAACCATCAAACTTGATTTCCTTCGGTCAATATCCTCGCATGTCGCATCCGCAACGCACCCCAGGGGTGACAATGGGCAACCTGGAGTGGAAAGTGACACAGATGAAGAGGACCTGGAAGGTCCCGATGGTCTCGATGATGACCTTCGCGCCTGCTTCCCTTCCATTATCAACTATTTAGATTTATCCAGCTTGCAACTCCAGAATGCACCGCCGCGCATTCCGTTACCGCTTTTCATCCATCCAGAGTACAAAGTCATATCTGATTTAATTGGTGAATGTAAAACAGGCTCTGCGGGCAATGTGATCGTCAACGGCCAACCTGGAATAGGTGAGATGGCTGCCTTGCTCTTTTGTTGAATCTGACTGGGTATCGCGAAACACAAGGAAAGACTGCTTACTTTCACCTCCAAATAATCGAGAAGATGATTTCCGGATGTCCCTTCTTGTACCAAAATCTGGACGGCAATGTCTACCTTATTTCCGATGTCATTTCACAGGTCACGTCGTGGTCGTCGCTAGAAAACATTGTGGCCTTTGTCGACGCTGATGCTGGAGCTTACGAACCCAAACATGTTCTCATCAATCAACGCATCCAAATTATCGCAGCATCGTCACCCAAGGGCACAAATCAACCATGGCAGAAGCAGTCTCAAACCTTAGTAGCCAATTATGCAATGGCTCTATGGTCCCCTAGCGAGCTCTTCTTAACTGGGTTGGTGGCATCGCTGTGCATTCAAGGGCTGCACTAATATAATTTCAGAATATTCCTCTTTCCCTGGGATCTTACTTATGCACGCGTCAAAGAATCAACGACATATTTTGGCTTCACTCCTCGCCAATGCTTCAAAGCTAGCTGTGACACAGAAAGTCTCAATCAATGTAAGGCCGCGATTGAGGCCCAGGTTGCAGCCATCCAACCAACGGTTAGCATTGACTCCATTCTTGCCGATACCAGGGCACAGTCTGGTCTGTCCCATTTGATATTCGAGCTGTCTCCGGAAGACGATCGGCGTCGACTGCATCAATGTCTAGTACACACTACGTCCCCCTGGGCTTTAGATCTCCTGCTACGGTTGTATGAAACTTGCCAAGCGGATGCTGCGGCTCGTTTCTACCATTCGATCGCTTCCCCTCCATGGCCGGATCACGGAGAGACAAGTGTTGAACTTCTTTGACTCCCTCAAGGCCCAGAGACCTTTCACATTCGCTCTCTGGCCAATTCTGTCATGTCCACGTGGACGTATCCGAGTCCTGCCCCACGTGTTGCCTTCGACTTATAGTCATTAACGTCCGCCCTTCAAACTGCTGTTGAGGATAGAAAGGCTACACACTTGGTACCTACTGATCCAAATTTCCCTGCAGTTGACTCAATTGTCTATGATCCCAATGAGGGCCTCTCTGGAATTCAGGTTACCCTGCTGAAGGCGAAAATGCATGGCGTGGCTGTTGCAGGAGCCCAACGCATCCAGAAATCCCTTAAGCAGGGTACTCCACTCGCTGACCTTCGGCCATCAGCTGCTGGCAAGCACTTCCGACTCATATATGTGGTGCCGGAGCCCATGGCGAAGACCTTTCCACTTCAGCCCTTTGTAGGAGATACTCGCACTGGGGAGTGGGCGAAAAAGGTTGACCAGCATGTACTTGGACTACCCAAGAATTCAATGTGGGCGAAGACAGTGCCGGCATAGGTTGAATGTGTACAACCGTGTATAACTTGTGTGAAAATAATAGTTGGTGTTATATAACATATCAGGGGATAAAGGTGGAGTTAGTATTGTAGGTATAAAAAGTCAAGTCTGTCTGAGCTACAGCTAGGTCCAAGGTAGGAAATCTAGATATTGTTCAAAATTATTTTGTTGAATCTGAGGAAACACTGTAAAAATGACAGTTACTGTACCATTTTAATCAATTGACCTGTCACGCGTCACGCCTCCTCACAAATCGGCCAAATGTCACGCTTGTCACGCGTCACCAGGCAAAACGGTCAATTCAGATAACTATTTCCTTTTTAGTATAATTACCTGATTAGATCTTCTATGTAAGCATATGTAAGAAGTAAGGTTCATTCAACGTCAGAAGCCTCGTTGTCCCAATGCCGCGCAAAGTCCGCTAGGCTGTACAGCTTGTTAGCTGTCCTTTGCCGCTTTCCTCGTCCCCGCCCACCAAGCTCTCCCACCTCCGTTTTATCCTCTTCAATCACAGGCATCAGCAATTCATCAAGATTCTCTGTGGCCGTGATTCTTTTCAAGCCGCCCTTGTTGCTATTGGTGATGCGATGGTGATGGTGGGTAGGGAGTTCTTCTCGGTGAGTTGCCAATAAGACGTTGTTTAGGCTGATGTCGGTGTCGTCTAGATCCTCTTCCTCATTGTCAGGATCAAGCATGATATCCTCAACGACCTCCTCATCAGTCTTCGGTCCCACATCGCATGGATTGATCATTGTTAACTCCTTCCAAAACGGTGTGTCTTGTTCTCGTAAGTTTCTTAATTGCTCTTGCATCTTGAAAGATCTTAAACTTGTATATGATAGATCCCAGTTGCGAACGGTGCATAGTTCAAATGCCTGTTAAAAGAGACCAGGTAAGCTCTTCTTTTTGCCACAACTTTGCTTCGCAACTGACCTTCTGTACGAGATTTTTCTTGTTCAAGGTCTCATAGGCTTTCCACAGCCATCTAACACTAGCATTCCGAAGCGTTGGCAGGCGTTCATCAACATCGATCGTCTCGGCACACTCGTCAATCTGTGCGAGTGTTGTCTCAACTATATCCTCAAGGTAGGCTTGATTTGTGATGTGTTTGAACAGGCATTGGATGCCGACGTCGCAAGGTTGTGCAACACCTGTGCACCCACCAGGGACAAAATCAATGAGTATTGTTGGGTGAATCTCGTGCATCCAGTCCAGAAACTCTTTGGAGTGATGAACCACCCACACATCAATCTGCCAAAGAGATCGCTGTTCCACAGGCCGGCATAGTTTTTTCTTCATCCATCAAAGTATGGCGCCAAGATATGGTCTACAAACAGTTGCATGGTACGTTGGTTCGCCCAATAGGTCTTTGTGCCAGAGTACTCAAAGCGAAAACCAGCAGCAATAGCTTCTGCATATCTGGGTGAACCTGCCTCTGGACACGAACGATCTGTTTTGCCTTGATAGATAGCTTGGAATGGCAATAACAATCCAGCGCTCGTAACCGTAACCATAACGGTGAAGGCACGCTTCTCTGCTCCACCGACTACTGATACCTGTTTAGCTCCAGTTTTGGCATATGTTAGCTTATCTCCGGGTGCGTAGAGCCTCTGTGTTTGATCAGAGTTTGCATACAGTTCAGTGGGAATATCATATTCCTTGATCAGGTAAGCCTTTCGTTGCGCTGACTTATCGCATTGATCCTCCCAATTTCCAGGCAGCTTTTGAGCAGCCTGAGTACCTTTCCTTTGAGACCAACCCATCGCTGAGTGAAGCCATGACCACATGAATGCATCAGATGCCCGGAACGTGGAGCCGTCTCTGAATTTACATTGCAAAATCTCAGGTGCCCTCCTAATAATGTTCGCCAGAAGGATCCCACGAGTCGTTATTAATGTCAATGGCACACCTACGTCATGCAGGTCAATCAATCGCTTCTTGATCGAGTCGGCAACCTCTGGATGATCGGCCTTGTGATGATGAGTCTCTATTCCATTGAATGTTCCCAATAAACTCACTAATGCTCCTCGCGGTCCTCCCTGTGCATGGCCCGGTGAATTGCCAACTGCAGCTCTCTGAAGCGCTGTGTCTGACCATCGTGGTCTTTCTCCTGATCTATCAATCCAACACTTGACACTTTCTCGGGTCAGCCCTGCAAAGACTTCGGGTTGCCTTGCTTTACATATTTTGACAATCTTTGTGGTGCTCATTTGCCACCCAGCTGCCTCACCGGCCTGCCTGATGGTATTCCAGCACAATGGAGTAAACCAGTTGTGATACGTGGCAGCTCTCGGCTCTCGTTTTCTTTTGCAGCCCTGCGGCTTCCTGTGTGTATCTTGGTACTTCCTGACTAGTGAACGTTTAGGCCGAGTTTCTTCGGCCATGGCTGTCTTGCGCTTCTTGGTTAATCCGCTGGCCATGATCTCTGCCAGCACAATCTATCGATCCATTTAGGAATACTCCCAAGAGACGGCAAAATAAGCATACCTTCCGTTTGGTACCACTGGGACTCCTAATGCCCCGCAGGATTTCGTTCTGCTGCGTTGTCATTCGTCGGCGCTGTTGACGCAATCGTGCCTTCTCACGTTTACAGACCAACTTTTCTTGTGCCACATTTTCTGCCATTACTTTCAACATCTCTTTTTCATCTGCAAGGTCCATAGACTCATCCACTCTGGCCAAATTTTCATGATACTCGGCAAGCATACACGGTTTAAAATAAGCAAGTAGAGGTGCATTCTTCCTCTGCAATGCCATGTGAATTGATGACTCGACATGGGCTTTCTGCATGAGAATTGGATCCTTTTGCACAAAATTGACCTTCGGTGGGGAAGCAGGGACTTTTGGTGCATCGGACACAATGTCACTGCTGTCAGTGTCAGAGATGTCTGTGCTGTCATCCTGGGATGATGACGATGACTCATCGGAGGAGTCACACCATGACTTCACCTCCATATCTGAGTCTTCATCGGCTGATAGCATGGGGGGATTGTGTAAATATTGGAAGGTGGTTTCTGATGCCACCAACCCCATGTCTTGCTGACGTTTACAGATGCGAAGGAGAACCTCGAGTCTTTTAGCAGCGACATTATCTGTGCGAATAAGTGGAAAGAGTAGTGGGAGGAAGAAGTGGGCAAGTGCATTCCAGGCAAAAAGTCCGCAGGAGAAAGTATCCAATTGCCGGGTGATTGATAGGTGGCGAAACTTGTATTTGACGGAGCTATAACCTGATACCCACCACTCTAATACTAATATGACCTTTTCTTCTAGTCCACAGTCCAATGAGTCTCCGTGCCAGATTATGTGGCAACCAAAATCAATCATGATGGCAACCCAATGCTTCTCCCAAACATTGATAATTGTTGCGAGGTATGTCTTGGCTCCCGAAGCAAGTGACTGACCCTTCAAGTGCAGGGAACCTTTGCGAGCCTGTCTGTTACGGCAAGAGAAGGCATTGAAAAGGCCCTGGATGAAGTAAGTTGACTCGAGCTGAATCTTCGCCGCATTGCCACCACCACACTGAATGAGATCAAGTTGCAATAAATCCAGCATCTGATCTTCCTGAACATTGCCAAGCCATGCATTAGTCGCATACTTGTATAGGTGAGTGATACTGTCTTCGTCTTGAAGTCCTTGGACTGATCCAAACCATGGCAATCTGTCTAGTGCCCCAAATGCCAACCCTACGAGCTCCTTCATCTCTGCACCTTGTCGTGATAGTTTTTGCAAAGACTGGTCAGCCAATGACCAGGAATGTTTGATACCAAGGATGTGGTGGATTTCAAGCCAGTAAGTGATAATCCAGAGGGGGAAAAACCTGATCTCGGCTGATTCTACTTGTTGACACGCCAGAGACCTTGCCAACAGAGAGCTTGATTGCAGACTTGTAACAAGGTCATGCACAAGGAGAGAAGAGAGTGCTGGTGTGGAAAGGATGGAGGTGATATTTTCAGTAGAGACATTGGGAATTTCGTGGGAGATGTATGCTTCTTGGGTAATATACTGTGGTGATGGTGTGGATTCAGACTGGGAAATCTTGAAAGACAAAAATGCACGAATGGATAAATATTGACTGGGTAGGCTGTGTTTCAGAATTTCGAGAGGAATGTTGAGGTCAAGCATGGTTCCTGGTAGATTTGAGTGGCAGCGGTCAAATTTCACACATGTCACGCGTCACTGCCATTTTCGGTCAATCCAAAAATTGACCGGAGGTGTCATGCATCACACCTACCGGTCAATTGATTAAAATGGTACAGTACCTCGAAAAAGTTTAATGGTATTTTTCATGAAGCATTCGAGAACACACCAGTACATTTAACTAGACAGCAATGGTTTTGAATTGAGTAACATGAGTGTGAGGCTGTTACAGATCATTTCTGCAGCAGGCTCTGGCAACAATCAACTTAACTGGGAGGCAGTTTCCAGAGGAGAGAACAGCAGTTTTCATTGTTGCTTACAACTAAGACAACACTGCCAAGAGGGGGGGGGTCATGGTCTAATGTCATTGCAAGCCGTGGGGGTTACCCAAGACAAGAGGGTCTGCCCCAAGAACCAGACTAAACGTAAGGAAAGGAAAAGAAGAAAAAGTCCGAACCAACTACAAGAACAGTAGATATAGTGACTGGTCTTGAGGGGAGGTAAATAGAAGTCCAACCATGAGGCTACAGTAAGTCCAACTAGTGGGGTGTGGGCCATTGCTTTGCATGGCATATTACTCGTCCCTCCTTTCTTTAGCAGGAGAACAAATATTAAGATTGAGCATATATAAACAGTACAGCATTATTACCATTACATGACAATAAATTAATATTTGAAAAGTTATCTATATCACCTTCATTAATGCAAATTGATCTGGTTGATATACCATCATGAAACCATACCATACTGTTGATGAATATGCGGGCAGTAAAATGTGCATCACCAAAGTACACAATTCCTCTCAATGTGTAAGCAGTGGATATGTCATCTATTGACAAGTTTATAACTTGACTAATTATTAAATTCTCAATAGAGTCAACTGTAAACATGATTAGAGGTGGAATTTTGTTAAATGCAATAAATTTAGTAATCTCTCCCCAACACAATTGACATTTGTGCCGTTGTCTATTAACTATGATTTGAGCAAGACATGTTGAGATTGTTCCAGAAAATGAATATGAACAATGAAAGATGGCATCACATCTATCATTTTCCAGAATGGTTATGTTTTCACAATTGATACATTTAAGACAAGTTGAAGTCATTGGTTCATTTGCTTTCATTATATAATGGGCCAAATCACTTATGGCAATGCCAACTTGACCATAAGGAAATATTTCGGGTTTATCTTGATGCAATAAATGTCTGATTGTATTTCTAACTGTTTCTAATTCTGTTGTGTGATTCTTGGATCGTTTGAATCCTAAGCTCAAAATCTTTAATATTTCATTGATACTATTGAATCTTTTTTTCCAACTTGATGGATCTTCATTCCATATTGCTAGTAATATTGTAAAGAGTGAATCATAAGCACAGCTCCAATCTTGCGCATCCCATATAAACCCTTTTGGTTCATTTAATTCAATAGTACTTGTTTTTCGTCTTTTTTTCACAATGGAAGATGAACTTACAACTTGTTGTAATTTTCGTTTTTTATTTTGCAATACATTGGCTGGGGAATTTTTACGAGTGACAGTGATTGGAACAGTTCCTTTTGCAGGAACAAAGTTGAGGTTTCTGAAATCTGCCTTTTGATTTTTGTTCATAGGTTTAATTAATTGCCATGGAGAGGGCTGTGTTGTGTATTGATTTAGTTGCTCCGTGGCTTTCCATGCAATAGCATGATGAATGTTTTTTGGAATATATGACTTTCCTTTCCATTTTCTAAATTGATCAATGATAGAATTTCGCTGATCTCCCTTGACATGGTCTGGTAAGAGTCCTTGATATTTCAGTTTGGTAATCTCATCAAGCAGTTCTAATTCTCTGAATTCTTGCCTGAGATATCCAGAAGCACCACCTGTAATTACTTTAGGATCAAAGCCTTGCATGATGATAGTTCCTGCTGCAGAAGCACTTCTTGATAAGCAAGTATAATAGGATTGGTGGTTTCTACAACTACTGAGGTCAACTACATTGTTAGGACGAGTACGTCCTTGACATGCATAATCAGTCATTGCAAAATTAGGCAGTACCAACACTTGTTCTCTTGACAAAGATATCACATCATCATTCGGTAATGAGCACATGGTGGACGTGACATGTTTTGTAATCGGAACCACATTTTCAGGAAGTCCTTCTATGTTAATTTTTTTTGGAGGATTCAATAATCTGACAAATAAAGTGTCCAGTACAGTTTGTTGCTCAGGACCTATTGCACTCTGCCAACCCACAACTATGCCCTCTGCTCCTTTGGTAATGCAGCACTCCGTTGCATCATTGTTTCTCAGCATCACTGGCATGCCTACACATAAGTCCAATCTTCCTGGTATATGATCAGAGGATGATGCATGTGGTTGGCTCCAAAGTAGCTTTCGGAGTGAGGGTTCCAATGTCTTTGTGTGTCGAATAGGATCCAAAATTGTTGACATGTGATGAGATTTTCTTTTGCTATTGGAACTAGTAGGATCATTCCATCTGTCTATGGAATAGAATGATGTTAATGGTCTCCTATTTTCAGCAGCAAAACATTGAATACCAAGTTCATTGATTTTGTCTTTTTGTGCATTCAATGCAGTTATAACTGACACATTCCTGAATTTCTTTTGGGCTAATTTTGGATCATTTGGACTTTTTCCTGCAACACGAGTACGAAGAAATGCAATATCTTTGGGAGTACATGCTTTGTATCTCATGTTTTCCAAAGCAAGCCTCAGTTGGACATCTTCTTCTGACTGATTGGTTTGTCTCATATTTTCACGTAATATAACAACTGTTGTTATTTGATGCCAAAGAGCTTTGCCTATAGCCGCTTCCTGATTTGCTATAGTTTGACTGGAATTGATTTGGACACCAATGGTTCCAGAGTATAAAGGAGCACCACTCATAGCTGGTGGAAGTTGGCCAAAATCTCCTGCAAATATCATATTAATGCCACCAAAGGGTTCATCATAAACACCACGTGCTTTTGCACACTGAGCACTGATTTTATACATATCTCTGCAAGATAACATTGACACCTCATCAATGAAAATGTAATCCACACCATCAAGATTGGCACGGACTTGTGCAAGGGAACGAGATGATCCTCCCTGATTAATTCCAAGAATGGAGTGATATGTGGATCCATTTACAAGGGCAGCAGCACCACCGGTTGGTGCAAGAACCACAAATCGATGATTTTCGTTGTGTTTACCAAAAAAACTAGTCAATGCTTTGATGACTTGTGATTTCCCTGTGCCTGCCATTCCACCAAGATACATGCATAGCTTATCAGAACTATTAATCAACGTAGAGTGATTGGCAATGATATGAAATGCTCTCTTTTGGTCAGTGTTCAACTTGTAATCATTGATAGTTATATCAATAAGATGACGATCAGCTCTGTTTGCAGGAATAAACATATGGTTGATGTATGCTGCATCCACTATCTTGACATCATTATATTGAAAATTTGCCAATTTATCTATGGTTGCTGTGTTTGTTGGTAAATTTTTATTTCTGTCATCGATGATTTCTTTTTTCTTTGCAAGGACTGCAGCTCTCCAAAATTTTGCTGATTGTACTACAGGTGGTTCTATAGGTATCAAAGGTCCTATATCTGGGGTACCATCAATACAATCATCGAGCCATCCTGACCTTTTCAAAGTTCTTTCAGCTATTAGCATTTGATCTTTCCTCTTTTGTCCTTTTTGACCAAGTTTCAGGAGTATTTCTGTGTCATTATTGTCTTCATCAATGTTGTTGTTGAAGTCGTCGCCGTTAAATGCAAATTCAGCATTGTGCATGTCATCCAGTTCATCAAGACCGTTTGAGGTCGCCCATGAATACCTTATATCTGCAGTATTATTCTTCTGACGTTTAGCAGAGAAATCATCTCTTGCATCCAAACACTCATACCGCAGACCAAAGTATTTCATGATCTCAAGCTCTCTTTTAGAAAACTCATGGTCTACAAAAGCATTATCCCATGTTTGTAATTTACATTTGAGTTCTTTGCCACTTCTCCATGGCTTGAAAAACGTTAACATTGTACAACAATAATATTCTCGATCACCACGGTCAGCCCTTGGCAAAGTGTTTGGAATAAAATTAGGAACTATGAAGGGATCATTCCCTTTCATTTTGGCATGGTGGGTAAGATATTGTGGATGATTGGGATGTAAAGTATAATCATTTTCAAATTTTGTCAATTTATTAAGATCAACTTCTAAGGCCCTCCACGGGTATCCCGCGGGTCCGATTTCCGGACACCGCACCCGTACCCGCTGTACCCGCACCCGTTCGGATAACGGGTACATACCGTACCCGCTAGAGGCAGGTACGGCAGTAGACGGCGGGTACTCGGTACACCGCGGGCACCTGGGAGCCCCATACCTCGCGCGGGCCAGATGGACGTCAATTGACGTCGTCGTCACCCTCGCGAGGTAAATGGGGGTCTTTGGTGGGTACTCTTGTTCGTGAGTGGAGCCCCATACCTCATCGTCACCCTCGCGAGGTAGATGGGGGGGTCTCTGGCGGGCTCCGTGCTCGGGGGGTAACCTCGTTCAACCTCGTTTGCGAGGGGTGGGGGTGCCGCGTGAGCCCTACGCGCAAGTCGACGCGTCTGCGCGTGTTTGCGAGGTCCTTGTGTCTTCTGTGGCTGGAGACCTCGCGAACACACGTTGACGTGTGTCCGCGAGGCGTGGTTGGTGTGCCGTGGTTGTTGTGAGGCGCGGTTAGGGCAGGACAGGGGTTACCCTCGGGTAAATTTTCCTGTACCCGGACCCCTGACCCTTCAAACCATACCCCTTTCGGGTAGGGGTTCAACCCAACCCTTCATCATATGCGGTGTCTCACAATACCGTAAGGGTAGACAAAAACCACCAGGGTCAGGGTTATATTTGGGGGGTATCTATGGCAACAAATCAAACTACTCGACAATTTCCACATCTTCTGCACCATCTGCATGCGCTGCCTTCTTTTTCCCCATGTTAGCACGCACAGCGTCAATCAAATCTTTCATGACAACGAGATCACGTCGGGACCAAGAACCAAGACACAAGAACGAGCGAAGAGATTGAGAGGAGAGAGCATTCCGGGTGTGGCTAAGAAGATGCCGGCCCTGTGAAAAGACTCGTTCAACTGCTGTGGAGGTGGCTGCAAACGACAGATCAGATATATTATAGATCAGAAGGCAGGACTTACGAGGTGCACTTAAGAAGTCCAACGCCATCCGAGATAGGCAAGGATATGCGTGCCGATTATCCGACCACCATTTCAAAGGGTCGGTCACATTCTCAACCGGGAGACGAAGGTATTCATCAATCTCACTAACAGGAGCTGTCGTGGTTACAGAGAGGTTCCCAAACATCGTGAACTCGCACTTATTCTGGCAGACCATTAGATACACAACCAGAGAGATCGACGAGGACAGCGTACCATCACATTGTCCGTGGCCTTGTTCGCCGGTACATCCTCGCTCTTGCCCTTCTTATCCTTATCCTTCTCGTACACTGAAATGAACTCTTCACAAACCATGTTCTCAGCCTGCTCCACCCACTCCTCTTCCCATTCATGCTGCTTGAAGTATTCGAGTTTCATGCCGGGGTGGAGTACCATAGCAATGCGATAGATAGCAGAGGAATCTGTGAGAGAATAATAGCGATCCATTTTTTTCTGTGCAAGCTTCATTGCTGCAACGATGGCGGGGTGATAGCGATGCTTCGTGGTAAGGTTTAGACTGCTCGAGAGACGATCCATGGCAGGTATGACTGCAGCGATGCTTGCATTATCTTGCGAGAAGTACAGCGTGGTGGTCTTATATAGCTGTGAGTTCATCAGCGCCTCGATTGGAGAATGACCGACTGACACGTACGCTGAGTAGACCAACCAACTCCTCGATTATCCTCCAATGCTCCTCATCCAGTTCATGTTTGCGAAACTTGACCTGCTTATCGACAGTGATCGCATCAATGGGTTGGCGATAACGGAGCGCAAACTCCATCATATCAAATGTGGAGTTCCAACGCATGACTACATCACGAGGGATGAGGTTGGGAAGCAGGTTGGCATCCCTGCAGTGACGGTGCCAAGCGGGGAGCGCAATAGTCGTAGAGTTGATGATAGCAAAGGAAAGCTGACGGAGCCTAGACACAGCATCACGGACAACTTCAGTGTCGGCCAATATATCCTCTTTATCAATCTCATTCAGCCTGTCGAGCTCATCAATTCCATCGTCGTCATCGTCGTCGTCGACATCGTCATCGTGAACTGATGCCAGATCTGCGTGGTCTCTGTTGTCATCCTCGGCAATGATCTTGGCGCTATTCTGCTCCACCTCTCCATCAGCATCATCAAGATTAGTGCCCTTGGTCATGCCGGGGTTGAAAGGGCGAACAAGACTCCTAGCGGAGAGTTGTACAGTGTGATTAAAACACCGGACCCGTCCATCGGCATTGAAGGAGTTGTCAAGCTTGGCAAGAGCATCCGTTTGCTTGTCATTGGCACTGGCATTATCGGCATTCATCACAAGGATCTTTGATCATTGTGAGCATGATACAAAGACCTGCAAACCCGGAACATACCTTCTGCGTAAGGCCAAACCGAATGAGCATGTCTTGAAAAGTATTGGCCATAGTGACACCGGTGTGCGACTCAGCGACTTCAGCAATGTCCAACAAGAATGAGAGTGGTTTGCCTTGGTACTCGAGATGAACAGTCCAACCAATATAAGCATGGTGATTAGGCGACGTCCAGGCATCAGTCGCAAAATGGAGACGACCAGGATGCGCCTGATGCGAGTGTCAGCACAATGGTGGAAACAATGAGGAGTTGGAGACGTACTCGAAGTAAATTGCCAATACGATCGAGACACTTCTCATATGAGGTCTTGACATCGTGAGCGACGGTCTTCGGTGAAGGAATACTGATGTGGGGCCGGCCAGCAGTCAAGAGCTCGATAAGTTCGCGGTCAGACATGATACCGAGTGCACGATTGCTCTCGGTAACCCATTTAACAATGTGGGCCCTAGACATTCAGCTAAGCAATTTTGTGGTAAGTGCACTGGTGAAACGCACATACCGGACTTCAACATTTGAATGAGCGCGATGAGAGTACGTGATGGGTTTTTGGCCTTGACGAGCGAACGCCTGGAAAATTGAACCACTGCGCGCCTCGGCTTCCTTTGTGTTGAGGGCAGTATGCACAGCTTCAACGCCGAAGCAACGATTGGCGTGATGTTTGAGATTGGCAGTCGATGAGCGATCCTGCTTGTCTTGGAATCGCCGAACGCCACCAAGTGTCGTTTTGCAGTGGCTGGCAGCGCAGGGGAAGAAGTAACAGAGTCGTCCGTCAATGTATTCGATGCTGACATTGGACTTGAAAAAGGAATAAATGGGAGAGTGCCAGCTGCTCTTAGCTTTCTCTGTTGAACGTGAGTGAGGGTGGCTACGTCGCAGAAGGAGAACTCACCGAGCACTTGCTCATCCGACATCTCAGGATCATCCGAGTCGATCTCGATCAAACTAGTGTTATTGTCCCCATCGGCTTCATTCTCGTCAAGGAGAGCATTGGTGGAGGGTTCAGAACAACTGGAATTTGAACGCTTAATTTTTTTGGCCGGTTGCTTGGCTGCAGCAGCACAATCCTTCAGAGACTCGGCGGGTCTCTTAACGGGCTGCTTGACAGCGGCGCGCGAGAAAGCATCGTTGGAAGTGAAAGTGGATTTGGTAGACATGGACGCGGAAGACTTTGCAGAACGAGTATCAGAGGGTTTGGTCATGGCGGACTGAACGAAGAGGACGAAAAGAACTTACTGATTTTATAGACTCGAGCCGGATCTTGATAAAACCCCGTTTCGATCGCGCTAAGATAAATTCTGGCTGGCTGCCGTGCTTGTGCGACGGCATCGGTGGTGGCCGCATGGACTGCACCCTATCAACTCAGGCAACATCGAGAAAAATTAGTTTAAACGAATGAAAAAAAAAAAAAACCCCTCGACCGAGTGTCTGGGCAGGAACTAGTGTTGAATGGGCAATATTCGAGGCTCGCTGAGCCACAGGTTGGCGTTCGAGGTGCGTGGCCAAAATGAAGGAGCTAAAAAAAATCACGCAAGCTTTACCAAAAAGCGCAGCATGAAAGGGGACAGAACTTACCAGGCTTGGGAAGTTGATTATATGTGTCTGATATTGGGTGGCGCACAAGCCCTGAGCGATGTTGAATGGGCAATATTCGAGTCACAGGTTGGCATTCGAGGTGCGCGGCCAAAATGAAGAAGCTAAAAATCACACAAGCTTTACCAAAAAGCACAGCATGAAAGGGGACAGGACTTACCAGGCTTGGGAAGTTGATTATACGTGTCCGATATTGGGTGGTGCACAAGCCCTGAGCGATGTGGGTTGACGTTGAGGACTCGCGAGTGGTCCTGTGCTTACATAAACCACAAACCCGGTAACCCGCCAAACCGGGGGTAAGGGTGGCGGTTCAACAGCGGGTTACCAAAAGGGACACCGGACCCGTACCCCAGCAACCCAAGGGCCGAAAACCCCGGGTTTACCCCTACCCTTGTCCTGCCCTAGGCGCGGTTGGGAGCCGTGGTTGTTGGCTGGCGTTAGCAAACGTCTTGGAGGCTAGAATGGGGGCACATACCTGGGCCGTTCGGTGGGCGCACCACCCTCCCGGCCTTGTTCCGTTGTTTGCCTTGCTGAGCTCGCGTTCGTTGTTGTTGTCATTCGTTGTTGTTGTCATTCGTTGTTGTTGTCGTTCGTTGTTGTTCATTTTCGAGTTGGTTTGTATATGAAATATCTAGGAAGTAAAATAAAATAAATTAGTAGTAGTAAAATAACAGAAAACTAAGTACTTACTGGGTTTTGGGAGGCCAACCCGGAGGCCAACTCGCACAACTGCAGCCACCCGCGGCCACCCGCATACCGCGGGTGAAGGGTGCGGTTTGGGCACGGTGTCCAAATCGGGACACCGTACCCGAACCCGCGTTACCCTTTTGGGAATAACCGCGGGTTTACCCCTACCCGTGGAGGGCCTTATCAACTTCATTTGTTTTATCAACTATTTCTGGGCCTGCATTTTTATTCAAACTATCAGGTTTTAGAATTTCATCTATCTCCATGACTATATCATTATCAACGACATCAGACAAGTTGTCATCACTGGAATAGTCAACATTAGTAGGTTCAGTGCAAGAGTCAGACAAATCATCACAGCCTAGATTGTCAAAAATTTGGTTTTGCACTGGTTCTCTTCTGGCCCTTTTGGTCTTTGTTTTGGTGCATCTTTTCTTTGGTTCCATAGTGGCAAGACGTATCCAGTCATACAGTGATACATTATCATACAAGGCTGGTCTGAACATATAATTATTTACTTTGGAAAGTCCAATGTATGCGCCATTATTCTTACCAATAACAACCTTTTGTGCATTATCTTGGTCTTCACATATATTGGGAATTTCTTCATCAGACCATGCACTGATAACCTCTTTAACATAAGATCTCCAAAAGAATGGCACAAATTTATGACTGGTGTAGTGATCAGGATTTCCAAGCACATATAATGAAGCCATTGGAGCACCAATTTCCATTTTGGAGGTGAGTGAATTGACTATTTGTGTAAACAGTTTTCTGACTTTGTCTTTTCTTTTCAGGTCGCCACCAATAATTTCAGAATTCTTATCAAAAATACTTTTTATCACTTCAAAAATGCTATAGGTCTTCAAGGAGAATTTTGTAATATAATCTGTTATGTATGCAACTATGGCCTTTATAGCAGTACCTGATAATAAGCTGGTCACATCAGAATTGCATCGTAGCATATATGTAACTTCAGGTGTCACTGTGTTCATCCAAGGTTCACCATGCTTGAGGTTGAGAGCACCAGTGTTAGGTTCTACAAAAGTTTGTTGAAAGATATCACGGGGAAATCGTCGTTTACATTCACCTTTCGAATTAAGACAATATGGCTTTTTTTTGCCGTCATGCCTGTTCTGTACATTTAATCGCAATAAAAGATCATCTACAACATCTTGAAACCTTTGCCACCATGTTGATCTTTTGTCGTGATATTGACAATTCATGGAACAATTATATGATGGTGGATCTGGCATGACACATGTTGGTGGTTGATATTCAGGTTTCGACATTGTCTGTTCCATTTTCTGTGATACCTCATCTTTAGAACCTGTCATGAATTGTCCTACACACAAACTTTCCAAGTATTCCACTAATCTTTTCTGAAAGTCAGAATTTTCACCCATAATTTTGTCACGTATTTCCTGAGGTGTAAGGCATCCCTTTATCCACAACAGCATATGAAGATGCAAGGTAAGACGTCCTTGTTCCTCTACCGTTGCATAATAACCTGATGTGTTTCCGTACAGGCCAGGATGAGATTCATTTATTCCTAATATATGTTTGATGAACATTTCAGTAGTAAAGTGAAAGAAGCGGGCTCCAGCAACTGGATTGTTTGCAATTAGTTTATAACAATCCTGGGGTAGACGTAGTTTAGGATAAAACTTTTCTTTGTTGTCAGCATAATATAAGCATAGTGGGTGATTGATGTCTGCAGGTGCAAAAGTGATAAACCAAGTCGGAGCACCAATATAGGATATCAGAGACCAAATCTCATTTCGCATGTATTTCTTGTTAGTAATTGAACCTTTGACCTGACCAGCTACGTGATCCAGATCAGAAATGAGTTTATAGCATGCTTTCTCTTCCGATGTATCTGGTTTGACTCTATCACCTCTAGACAATCTTTTAGAGAGGTCATCCAAAACAGCTGTATTGATATTCATCAGGCGATCTGCAATATCGTTGAAATTATGTTTGTTAGTCAACAAATATCCTCCGGTTGTACTGTCTTTGATTTGTTCTTGATTGAATGCAATCAATGGAAAATAGGGATCAGTTTGAAATCTTTTGTCATGGTACATCAGGAGATGTCTTTTGTGCATCATATCACTGATGCTTAAAACATCCTTGTCTATGCTGCTAATACCACCCAAGCCATATGGAAATAGGCAGGGGAACATCATAGGATATAATTGAGGATTATTAAAGAATGATTCTGGATTTCTAGCATGGCTTATGGCAAGAACACCACCATGGTCATCTATCAAGTGCTTGGTGGCTCTAGCTATTAATGCTTTTGGACTTGTAATATCTAGATCTTCGCCAGTTACACCACTAACAACAAAGGGACAAGGCCCATCTTCAACACCATCTTCCTCTTCATTGTCAAATGCACTAGTGGCTTCCGGTTCCTTATTTGTGTCTGCTGGTCGATATGCAACCACAACAGGAATTCCATGATCTGGATATTGTGCTAGATTTTCATAGGAGATATCTAAATCATAGTAATCCATGTGATTCAATTTCAGCCATTCTAAAGCTGCTGAAACTCGCCTTCGGCGAACCAATAAAGGTGTTCGCTCCATGTCTTCTGGAGTTGGTCTGGCAGGACCAGTGAAAATAAAGGCTAGCACTTCATCAAGTTCTTTAATTGTTGGAGGCAACCGTTGATATATCTTTGGTGTTGGGTTTTGAAACATGATGGCATTTGCTTTCATTTTATGCATCCCAGAGGAGACACGAACAATACATTTGTTGTGACGAACACGGGCAATCAAAAGTTGTTCAGCAAATGTTAGATTTTGAAGTTGTGCAGGAATTCTTCCCATCCAAAGTCCATTTGCCAAAGCATATTTGAGAGTTTGGCCTTTATTCAGACTGAGCACACATGGTTTGCATATCCATTTACATGTGTCATCTAGCACTGGACCTTTGATATCCTCTATTGGATCAGAACAATGATATCGTTCACATCTTGTGATTCCCATATTGTTTCTAGTTAAGGTTTTCAGATTAACCTTCGTCTTTGACAATAAAGGCATGTTCTTCAACGCAACCAATTGACCACATACAGCACACCCACTTTCTTGGAAACATTCGGGTGATGTATCTCTGCACCAGTTGCTGATTATGGTTTCCTTCAATTCAATAGATGGTGGACGAGGAGGAAATAATTGCTCATCTGACTTGTCCAATTCTTCTTTCATTTTAGTCTGAGTTTCTTCTTTTCCGCACTCATATGTTTCTGTCATTTGTTGTCTTTTGTACCACTCTTTACACTTATCTTTATTTGATTTAATATCATGCACATGAAAAATAGAAACATGAGTATCACAAGCTGAACAATGATGCCTCATTAATGCCACAGATAGATCTTGTCCATGTAATCTTCGTAATGTCTTTGACAAATATATACCATGTATTGTTGTTATTTCACCAATATCCTTCACTGTCAAATTTGGCAGAAGTTCATGTAAAGACATTTTAACACATGCATAATTTTTTCTATCTTCATATAAAGTGTTGGCAGTTTGTTCATCAATATGCCCCACATATTCGAATAATATGTCAGAATCATGGTTGATATTATTAGACGGTAGCATGAAAGATTGAATAAAGCTAAACTTGAATGTTGGTATTCGTTTACCACCACCAATGTAGTCATATCTATGAACGGAATTTATATATAAAGATTTAAACAAGTTTCTGAATAAATTCAAATTGAACATAATTATGTTTGAACGGCTATGCCGTATTATGAAACATAGTGTGGTCCACAGCAACGTTGCATGTGATAGAGAACTAGTAATACAATGAAACAAATATGATCTGAAATCATGTCGTCTCAATAGCGATCGCATTAGCAATGCATTGATCATTTTACAACGACATTGAACAGTGATAGGTTTGAGAAGACAATACAAAGCGAAGAGATATTTAGGAGGTAAGAAATATGTTCTGTCATATTGAATAGAACATAATTGCATTTTGAACGCGCTATTTTTAAATGTAGTCCAAACGAATAATGGATCGACCGTCAAGTTATCTTTTGTTATTTCAATGAACTTTACACATTGTGTTGCATTTATTTGCATCAATATTGTTGCATCGCCCTGATCTGGGGCAAACTCATGTTCTATGAGTTTTCTTTGAAAAACACCCAATTCTTGGGTCAATGCCAATATCAAAGGAGCGGATATTGGTTCAAGAGAGATATACATAAGTTGGTCTTGGCATAGTTGTGGAAATATGGTTGCGTTTGCAAGGAAATGTAGATAAGTCAATACCGCAATGCAGACATGCATGATATCGTGGAGATTCATGTGGATTGGTGATAGTAAGAGAAAGCACCGCCCATGTATCTATTTAACTAGTTAAGTAGTTCGGATCATGAACAACAATTAACACAATTGGATTGATCATATGACATTATCTTATTTGTAAGCTCTTCCAAAAACATCATAAGGTGTGCCTGAAGCTTTATAATGTTTTTATTCAATTGAATGTTTTCGTAACATACGTAATATTCCGGTACTGAATAGTCATAGCTTTCCTTGGAGTGATGGTTATGCTTGCCACCATATGAGGGGGATTTGTTACAGTTGTCACAGGGGATGGATGAGGAATTTACCATCAAATAATATTGAGATCTCCACTCAATTATTTTTGTTGTTATCATAAGTCCGAAAACATTGTAAAAAGTGGATAACGTTATGTTTTCGACATTTTCGGACTTATGATAGCAACAAAATAATTGAGTGGAGATCTCAATATTATTTGATGGCAAAAATTCCTCATCCGTCTCCTATGTGTCTCCCCATTTAATTGGTCCATAAAGTTGGCAGTTCTGGTTTATTACATATATTCAATTTGAATGTTCATTAACTCGAGTCATAGTAATCCAAGGTTGTCCTTCTCATGTTACCTTCTCATGTTACCTGTGGTGGCTGTACTGACAAACGTGAACTGAAATTAATACACTTAATTTAGGCAAACAGGTTTTCAGTCACCAAGATCGATGTCTTATGTGATATCTGTGTATACTTATTATCTTACTCAATTGTTATGGTCATAGGAAAGTAACACAAGCCATTTTCAATAGAGCAAAAAAAGAAATGTACAGGTATTGTACAAATGTAAAGAATGGCGGTAGAGGAGGACGTTGAGGGCACAGATTACCAACAGATTACCAGAAATCAACGACTGAGATAAAAGTGTCTTTAGTCAAATATAATTAATACTCCACAAAAAGAGGACTTACAGCAACCGAAACTAAGGGCCAGGGTCCAGTTTAGATGTTGACGCCTTGGGAGATGAAGGCCTTGTTTGGCTCGGCGTAATCGAGACTAGGATATCGTGAGGAACGATATTGCTCCAATCTACATCCATTGATAAACCGCCTGGCTCCGCCGGGGTCGACGACTGATGGCGTGACGATGCACGCGTATTGGGACGGAATCCTAGGATATTGATAAGATCAGATGTGAAATCTATATAGAGTGTGATGTGCATACCCGGAGTTGGAGACTTCTTCGGAGGCTTCGCTGGCTGGAGCCTTTCTGCGATAATACCGGCTTGCTCCGATGCCAGATCCAACTTCCTCCTCTTTGCTGTCTCGCCGTCCTCGTGATCGCCGCTGAGAGAGTCCTGTATGGGTTTGGGAGGTCCATCGTTGTTGTGCATGATTACATCGTCATCAGAATGCAACAACCCCTCCCATTCTGGTCCTAACAAGCCCAACTTTGCGGATTCCAGTGGCACATCATCCGACTCGGAGGAGACGGGTGGTTTAACTTCCACTGTCAATTTTTCGGATTCCGATTTCTTGGATCCGCGCGACGGCGCAATTTCGACAGCGACTGCGAGATGTCAGTGCATTATTCAGAGCAAAGTGAGTAACGTACGCATTTGAGCCTTTGATCGTTTCTTCTTTACCGGGGCTACGTCCTCCTCCATCTTGATATCGTCTATGCATGAATGAACAATATGCGTTATAAGCTTGATATTTAGAATTTAATAACTCACCGTCAGCGTCGTCATCAGGTTTGGACTTCACGGTGCGTTCTGTGATGATGAGGAGTTACCGTGTGTGATGATCACAGACAATGAAAGTACTTACTGGGCTTGGGCTTGGGCTTGGGCTTGGGCTTCTTTTTGTCCTTCTCGGATGAATTGTCTGCGCCACCTGAATATTCACTACATCTATACACTGCTATGGTTAAAAATTTGTACAAACCAGCGAAGGATGTCTTCTGTTTTTTGACCGATTTTGACTTGGCTTTGCCCTTGCCCTTGCCCTGGGGAACCGGCTCTTCTGCAAATGTATTATATTATTAGCACATTCACACATGTAATTATAGATCATACCTTCATCGTCCTCCGCCACATCGGCATCGACGAGGACACTATGTCCTTTACACCAAGCAATAACATGACCGATGATTTCGAGCTTTGTGGCGTCCGGAAGCCCACCGAACGACCAATTTGCAGAGGTTCCGCTGTGCCATGCTGGCACAGATTCGTCGTATTTCGCCCAATCTATGATGCCAGATGTCATAATCCATTCGTCTGCCAATGCGTATATATACTCACCGAGGTCCTCTGGCATGGTCTCGGTGCTAACAGCGCCATGTTGAATCAATGCCGATGGAGAATGCTTGCCGACATAAAACTCTTTGAGGAGCCAATCGTCGAAAATCTTGCTTCGCCAGTCACGGGCAACCTCGTTGGCCCGATTTGCGACCAAAACCTCTGCCCAAATTTCGTCCATGACGGTGTCAGTATACTTGAGGTAATCCCGAAGTAAATTGGTCCCTTCCTTATCGTTTTTGACGTAGTCCGGCGAGTAGTGGGGTGCCTTGTTGTATGCGACGGCTGCTGTCGCGTAGATGTACATATCCATTTGATAAATCAATCGACGCAGCGGTTCCTCGTATCGTTCGGGCATTTCCCGCCATAACTCGCCTCGGGCGGTGGCATCGTGAGGGTGGGTCTTCAGTACATAGAGATTACGAGAGAAGACGGGAACGGTGCCGGAATCCTTGTTGGGTGCCGGAATCTTCGGTGGGACCATGTACTGGATTTGGAAGATGCGATGCAGCTCCTGCAGCTTTTTGGGCGGCGCATCAGGCCAGTATTTGAAAGCTGCGGGATTGACGGTGGGAGTCGAAGTTTTGACGACTGGCAAGGACATGGTAGCTGTAGTAGAATCTTTGTGGTGGGCGTCTGAGGGAAAAAACGAGGGGAACGGAAAACGTTGGATGTCAGGGTCGATGCCCTAGCCTATGAAGCAACTGGCCAGGTCAGATGACCTGTCAACGACACATGTTCGGCATTGTATACATTGATCGGACACGCGGTGTACAAATAACATACAACCAAACAGATTCTGAAGTTGTGCCGTAATACATCCTTAAAATGTCGATAAGCGCTATTTGTCATGTAGCTATACAAATATATATTGTTAACTTGTGACACGTCGAAGAGATCGAACATGCTTGATGTTAATATACATAATGGTATGGTCATTAACATAGACAATGGATTATCGAACGCTTGTCGAACACTCGTCGAACAGGCCGAACAGTGTTCGAAAAGTGTTCGACAAGTCAATGCTATGTCAATAAATCAAGTGGAATATAGATTAACGTAGCAATGACTTGTCGAACACTTGTCGAACAGGCCGAACACTGTTCGACAAGAGTTCGACAAGCCATACGGACATTGATTAACGCATCAAGATGCATATGACTAACCGAACACTTGCCGAACAGTGTTTGGCCTGTTCAACACGTGTTCGGCAGGTCGTTACATTGTTATTCATTCTAAAGACAAATATGGGTGCACAACCAACCCCTTGCCGATCCAACCGGGGGAGCATCATTGTTGCCGTTGTCACCTGACACGAATCTGATATCATTGATAGTCAAAACGATTATCCAAACTTGATTAACTCTTCTTCTCCTTCACACTCACCATCTCACAACACATCCCGAGTTATAGAACACATACCGGTATATCACAGTACCATTCTGAACCCCGTTGAATTTACAAACTAACATAATCTGATCTGTTAGACCTTCAATATGCCCAAATCTCGCAAGGAAGTTGGCTACGAAGTGTGCCGCCACATCTGTCCAGGACGAAACTGCCTCTCGATGCAGATGCAAACTATCCTCTGGAAAAGGGAAGGAAGTTCCTGTCAGCGCCATTGTGGATCCGCAAGCAAGCATCCAAATTGCATCGCATCCGGTACCTGTCCTCTATCCAGCTGTATTGGACGGAAGGGCGCAGAAAATTCCATAGGTGTTCGAAATGCTACTGAAGAGGAACGTGCGTTGTTGCCATCGACGGCGTCCAATACACCAGATCCCACTTCCGATGTGGAGATGGAGGATGCAGCCATGAGCACGATTACACAGTCCGTCAGGACCGATCCCGTTTTCCACATAATCTTTGTTCTTGATCCCACCACCCGTATTACAAGCAAAGCCGCTGCAACCAATGATCTTGCATTCGTCAACGTTACGATTTCACAAGACGAGTATGAAACCGTCTCGCACCTCGATGGTTATATTCACAATCTCAAGGCGCACAAGACGCGATATTTCGTTTGCATGCAGGAATGGGTTTGTATATTTTAAAAATGTATGGAGAATTATCGCTAAAGAATACTTTCCAATTCCAGGTTTATGTTGCTATGCGAATGCACCACTGGCGGTGTGACGAGCCCAACAGTGCAATACGCCGCTTCAATGTTGAATACATGTTTTGGCCGGAGTTCGCTCATGCCATGCTCAACTCACCGGGGTCGAACATAACATGGAATAAGTTCAAATCCACCGATTGCGTATTTGGTGGTGTGGACATGGGAATGTCCTATATGTAAGCGTGTCAAACATTTTTGCCGAGTTTCCTTTCTTTTTAATTCGGTTAATTCGAATGTCATCTATAGTGGTAATCAATATGGTATAACGGTCGAAAACGTGTCGACATTCTTGGCCGGAATTGACCAGCTGTGTCGAACGATTCAGGTGTGGCCACCACCGAAACAAATGAACACCGTGCATTCGAAATGGACGCAGATGCAAAACTTGCTCCATGTCGCATTGTCAAGGACGCACACGATGCGACCACAATCAAGGCTGCTGAAGGATGGTGAACCGTTTCCACCGAACATTGTTTTGAAGCGAACACATTGACACCGGTCACCATGTGTTGTTCCCGGGCGATCCAAGGCGGAATTGGGACTATATGCGCCTGAACTGTGAGGTCCCCGGTTCACATTGGTTCGGTCAAACCTATGTTGAGCCGCTGGCCAAGATTGGAGAATGGCGAGTGTTTTTGTTAGGTGGAAGGGACATTTACACGGTCCATACGCATTACAACAAAGAGAGCAAATCATGGAGGTGGGATATTGTGACGACCTTCTATACGTTAGAGGAATTGAGGTAGGCAGATGCCCTCCGTCTCGCATTACATGTTCACGAGTTTTTGGCATTTTCCAAGATCGTTCCAAGCACAGGGAATGCTCATGAAGACCAATGTTTGCAATCCGGATCACGGCTCCATTGCAATTCGAGATCAAGCAAGACAGCAATTCTTCGGCTTCGTACGAGACACCTACGAGGGGCTGTATGCCATAGAGTCGACGTTGATTGGTGGGAAACCTTCAATGAGTGTATTCTGTCGCATGGACATTTCGCTCATTGTTGATTCAAACACCAACAATGTCAATTACTTCGTGAACGAGATCGAACGGTATCACACCTGCAGCTTGTGGTCCAACATGAAGCAAGGCGCGAAATCCGCTCGGGCACCAATCGGATCTTTTGCGGACACATTTTCGGCGGTATTTTATAAATGGCTTGTAGACATTACAAATGCATACTCATATTTTTGAACTTCACTTGTACATTAGTCAACTTTAAATGTCACAAATCGGATCTCATGTCTGAGAGGCACGAAACGCTTTGATTTCAATGATAGGTACATTACAAATTCAAGGCAACATAAAGAGAATTGGCAATAGGCCACGCTGCATGGCACACTAGTTTCATGACGAGAAAGACGACAAGTTAATGAGAGACGCCCAATACCATCACCCACTGCACATTTAGGGAAATACTCTTCAACAAATCATCAGAGTGTTTGAAGGTATTGATCGTGTGGCCGACCACAACGCATGATTCTGCAGGAACATCGCCTGGAAAGTGGGGGAGTTTCTGAAGTATTTTGAGGGTGTCGGTAAAGTCCGTTTTAACTTTCCGGGCATCATAGATTGGGACTATGAATACAGGCATCAAAAACGAAACCAAGGACATTGTGTGAGAGAGAATAAAACTAACCAATGTCATGGAATGACAGCGCAGTCTTTTGGTAAGATGGAGCGGGACGTCGAGTAAAAGGACTAGACTGCACGAATTTCGAAGAGGAAGCTTCTATTGAATATGAGTAAGGATTGATAACAGAGCATTGAATGTATACTCACTGCTAGGAGATGCATCCATCCCACTTGCCGCTGTCGTCGAGAAGGACAGAAAGTCCTTATATAGTTGTGCACGAAATTCCGCCTCACCAGTGACCATTCCAATGGCACCAACATACCGCTCCCATTCTCCTGAGAGTAAAGCTCCTTGGATGACTTTGATCGGTTTCGTGTTCCCACCAACTTTTGGCTCATCAAGGAAGCATGAATCGACTAGAATGACAGAAGTGAAGATCGTTGGGATGGCACCAGCAATGGAGTGGAAGAAACTACGCCCAAATGCTCCAGTAGAGATATTGGCGGGATCGTCACGAGAAAGATTTGAGTACTTGCCAGATCGAACAAAGGTCACTGCGGAGAACAGCAAACTGTTATGCGATGTGAATTGTCTTTAACCATAAAGTCCTAGCTGACAGCTTACTTTTGGTTGACCTTGCGAATGTTGCTGATAACATCGCTGTACTGAGGATTGCCATTCCCTATAGCACTAGACCAAGATACCATGGCCGCTGCCCTATTCAATATTAAGCATTGCTTAAGAAGATAAAACCGAATAGTTACTTAATGTTGACACAGTCCTTATATGTATCGACCAACTGAGGGTCTCTTGTACCAATGTCGGACTCATCCGTGTTTGGAGAGCGTATGCTAAGCAAGGACATCAATTAAAAAAATAATAGACAGATGTAATGTACCTGGTGATTTGGTTTTGTGCATATGTCACAGCTCCATCATCGCTACTGGAAACATTGTCATCACTGATATCATGAAGACGGGTAGTCTTTGTGACTTTGGAGGAAATCGCCTTCATGGTTTTGATGGATGTATCAGAGTTGCTGATCATTTATTAATATATGAAGGACAAGAATCATATGAAGTATCATACCGAAGACCATTATCTGCATTTGATTTCTTAGAACCGAATTCGAGTTTTGCGATAGGCCTATGACATGTCTAACATATGACCAATTATTCAATTTCCAACTCACATGAATGTTTCGTCGCTGTCGTCATCCTCATCATGTAATTGATGCTGGTTTGACTTTGTCTTCTTCGATGGAGAAGAGAATTTACTATGTAAAGCGATTAAAGAATACACAAATATAAAAGACATTATTTAGAGCTACTGACCTGTCTTCGTCTTCCTCTGAAGCATGCCACCTTTTACCGCTGAATATAAAGAATATTAGTTTGCATGAACAGTATAAATTGAACTTGCAAACCTTGCTCTATTGGTGGTCTTCCTGGACCGCCTATATTACTGAAGTAAATCACTAGTATCTGAAAATACAATTCATGAGACACACCTCATAGACGAGACGGGTTTGGCAATGCTAGTGACGCTATGAACACTAATAACGTCTTCGTCTTCGGAGTTGGCAATACTACTGGGTGGTTTAGTCATGGTGGATGAATCAGAATATTGGAATAAACACGTAGACTTCATCATCGACAGGCTTGGTGGTGGTGACCTTCTTACCCTTCCTAGAAACAACAGTATGACCTTTATTCAGAACGAGCAGCAATACATGAAAATAAATATACATACGAAACGGCGCTTGATCGAGCTTTGGACTGAGTCTTCACATTCACAGACTTCTTAGGGGCCATTGCAAAGATAAGAGCTTTAGGGCGAGGAATGAATCTGTGCGAGATATCGTAGATGAATGAAGGGTCGGATGTGGACGATACCATTGCGCTCTCATCGCTATTTAAGTACACTGAGACATATCGAATACAATAAAGAACTCGTTTATGGAGATCACACCGGCAGGTATGAAAACTACATCTGTTGATGGTTTGAAGGAGAACTATTCGGATCATAGCGCCATAAAAATGAAAAAAAATCAGGGACATTCCCCATGATGTAGAACCCATGATTGACCAGCTGTTACGCTCAGCATCATCCAACAACATGGATATGGATTACTGGTATGGAGAATAATCAAACACTAAGTCTAATTAGGATTTTGGAATGTAGAACAGCTGTCACCACATGGAACTGATCATAAGATCATAACACAGCCAAATCGGAAATAGAAGTTTATGTGACATATATACTCATTTCCAAACAAATACAAACATCGGATCAACTATACTGACAGTTGCATCGGAAACAAATCATTCTGAATGGATAGGGGTTTCCTTTTAATGCTGTACAATAAGGAGGTCAAGCATTACGATAGCTGTCGATGTATATCCTGTCCTATAAAATGGAGAAAAACAATAAGAATCTATTGAGAAGATCTGCAACACAAGAATGCAAACACCATACAGACATCACAAGTTCATGGAGGATGAACATGATGCACTGCCATAATCTCGATGACGATCGAAAACGATTCATGATAAAACAGTCGAAAATTGCGTTTGAATTATAAATCCCACTTCCACTTTGCAAATGGACACCTATTATGATTTCAAAAGCGCATGTCAGTCCATATACCACTGAAGGCATTCATACATTCAACTCTACTTTACAGCTGAACATTTAAGTAATCTCATATCGACACGGATGGACAATGATGACAGTCAACTCGCCAATGCTACAAATGTATGTTCAAATTTTACGATGTATGCTGTGTTTCTTTACATTTGCAGATTTCGAATATCAATGTAGTTCATAATGACTCACCAAATTGCTGGAAACTTACACGGCCGAGTACTGATACCACCGAGCATGAAGAACTTGTCTTAAGCTTACAGGCGATATTGGTGGCCAAAGACCTACCACCAATCACCAGCAGGTATATTGTTCCATCACATAAATCGTAAACAATTGATATACATATATTTTCCAGACCACCCGAACGTCGAACACCATTTCTTCGTCAGAGCATCCTTATAGCAGGTCTCAACATACCACTGTTCGAATCGTACCTTGACAACCTCCGCATCTTACATCAGAAACTGGCCCGTACTTTCCCAGAACGTGCAATGCTGGACTTCACGTCATCCACCTATATCGAATACACTGCATTATCTATTGGCACCCAATACTTCACCGATCGCCGACATGACAATGTTTCATACCATATTCCATTCGAACACAACGTCAATCCCAAAGGTATCCTGTCATCCATGAGCAATACTCGATACTTCCATGGGACGGATAATGAGGTCCTTTATTTCAAGTTAACATCAGACGGAGGCCGGCATTGGTGAGTGCTCAGCACAACAATAGTTTGACCATTGATAATGATATAGATGACAGCTTTGTACCTGCCAGTCCAACTTGCTTCAGGATTGGTGACATTGTAGAAGTCCAGATGACGGTATCGGCGGTTTCAGTCAAGAACGACAAATTTAAGATGATACTCAATCTGCGCTCATTAGCACTGGTCAACAGCGAGTTTACCGAGGTACCAGACATATCTAATAATTCAATTAATAATAACTAATGTACATCCAGAATGCGACGATAGGTCGAACGAAGGCACCTCATCCTGCTCTCAATACTATGACCAGGATTAATATCAAACGTAATGTGGGTTATGTCCAGTTGACAGACGATGGTGAAGATGTCATAGAAACCCGAAGACGTTTGACCAACCTGAGGATGAATGAAGCCGATTAATATCTATTATAATTACGTTGTACAGTTACATGTGAACATCAATTTTATATAATATTATGTTCTGCAATACGTTCACAAGTGAAATAACAACACAAATAGTTTCATAAAGTGACTGGATATCTGAGTATCATTTAATCGTAAAAAGTCGTCATCATTTTCCTGTGAATATAACTATTCAAACCGATATGGTATTTCTCATTCAATGGTCCGGCCTAACATGCATGGACATTTGCTCAGTACCTTTCAAAAACCTAGAATTAATTGATAAATGTATGTATTGTACACACATATCATATAAAATTTATATTGTTGTGTAGTAAGAATGGGTTACTTGGATTACATATGGAAAATTTACTGAACACTTTGTTGAACAATATTGGACCCATGTAGCTACATCACAAAAACATCCGATATACTGCACTTAGATCTTGCCTTTCCACTGCCAGACATCCGATATACTGCACATACCATTGGCTGTGCAATGGCAGTACCCCTGATTAAAACCGAGACACTTGTCGAACACTTTGTTGAACACTGTTGAACGGTTTTTCGGCCTGTTCAACAGGTGTTGAACAAGTGTATCATTAATAATACAATGTGCATTGTAAATCTAGCTACACCTTATATAATGTACGTAACTTTATTTATGCAAATGTAATGCTTCAGATGAAGCCTGGAACACTTGTCGAACAGCTTGTCGAACACTGTTCGGCCTGTTCGACAAGTGTTCGACAAGTCCATCATTAATAAACTCAATGTGCATTGTAAATATATCTACACCTCATATGATGTATATAAAGTACGTACCATTATTTATGTCATTGTAATGCTTCAAATTAAAGCTTGGACACTTGTAGAGTGGCTTGTCGAACACTGTTTGGCCTGTTCGACAAGTGTTCGACAAGTCCATCATTAATAAACTCAATGTGCATTGTAAATATATCTACACCTCATATGATGTATATAAAGTACGTACCATTATTTATGTCATTGTAATGCTTCAGATTGAAGCTTGGCCACTTGTTGAACACCTGGTTGAACACTGTTCGGCCTGTTCGTCAAGTGTTCGACGTGTCCATCATTAATAAATTCAATGTGCATTTTAAATCTAGCTACACCTCATATAATGTACATACCTTTATTTATGCAATGGTAACGCTTCAGATTGAAGCTTGAACACTTGTTGAACACCTTGTTGAACACTGTTCACCGTATCTGACCAGTGTCCGATGTTCCTCCTGTAAATAATTCTAATACATATTGCACAATATATGTATTTGTAGACACATTTGATGTATGGTTGTCAATTACACTGGCAGTTCCTCAGAATACAGCTGGGACACTGGTTGAACCCGTCACAGAGCAATGTTCAGCGCCTTCCACTCATGTTAATTTGTAGTATTACTTATTCCCAATTTGGAGCCTGTGATCCGGCTGCCTTATTGTACTTTCTGATTGGGACAACAACTTCTCACAGTCAGCTCCGCCCAGTCACACGGTTTCATAATTATTCCCAGGGCTTCAAAATTGTTCCCACAGTTTCAAAAAATTGTTCCCACGGCTTGGCAAATTAGAGTGTGACCCTGAGTTTGAGAATCCACCATATAGAACGATTCCCTTATAGGGACTCGTAACTACACCATGTGTTCACCATGAGATGGACATGAGGCATCTCATGTCAATGTTCTTGCAATCCAACTGGAGGCTCAGGTATCATTGAGGGATGGAAGAGGTCCGGATGACTCGGATGATTTGCCATCAGATCATGTGATATGCAGAATTGCCAATTTGGGGTCTATACTTGTTGTAATGGGCAAGTGCACAGTCTGGCAAGTGCATTGCATGGTCGGGTTGGAGAGAGGCATTGTCCAGTGTGGGATTGGTGAAGGGAGTATCTTGAGGTAGTGTGGATATAGCAGCAAGGTCGGTATGAAAGAAAACAAAGGAATGTGCTGGGGGAAAACCAACTAGGACAGTGGGATAGTTGAGGTCAGACATGCGAACAGTGTATGCTGTGCTGGATGACGATGTCTGTGTTGATGATGTATCGAGGGGCAATGTCTTGTCCTGTGTGTGGAACAATGTGGTCCACCTGATGTCGGTATTCGTCCAAGAAAGGGTATTGTTGTAAACAAGTGTGGGCGGAATCAAGGTTACTGATGGAAAAGGATAAATAAATGTGGGTCCAGGTTTCGAGTCATGGCACAGGTGACAGGCTGTGGGAACAAGTAGTCAGGTACTGCACTGAAGCGATGACCTGTGAACAATACACAATAGGGGTTGGTTCACTGTGTTGGGAAATTGTATGGTTTGTGGTCAAAGTCTGAAGGTGTGTGCTTTGGTGATAGTTGGATTGGAGGGAACAGTGAAATGTCTTGTGATCACTTGAAGGATTGTTCAGAGTGTACAAGCAGGTGAGGAATGTCATCAGATCATCAGGGAGGATAATGGCAGGCACAGGATATGAAAGTGGAAACCATATATCCAGGAATGGAAATTGTCAATTACGTGTTGGCATACTGTTGAGGTGGATGTCGGTTTCATCAATGAAGGAAGGTTGCCTTTTCCAGAGGCAACTCATGACAATGTAGAAACCAATCAGGAAGGTGATCACTATGGCACCAACGATCATCACAGTTATGAACTGTTTGGTGAGGATAGCCATTGTGAGTTGGTTTGGGAAGACAGTATGTCATACAGCGAAGACGATGAAAGTGACATTGGAGAGGTACCGGGGGTACCCTCGGGGTGCTCAGAGGATGCGTGCATCGGAAAGACTAGGATAGGGTATCTACTACATCCAGATCTGCTAACTCACTGGATCAACCGTGAGAACTGAGTCACGTGATCCATCCTCACTACCACTCCAAGTGCCCCTCCTCCACATAGCAACGCCCTCGTCGCTATCAAAAGGGAAGAAAGAGAAAAGAAAGAGAAAAAGATTGAGCACATCAAGTAAAAGAAGAAACAAGGACAGGAAAGAGAGAGAAATGGGGAGCGGAAGGAGAAGGCGAAAGGGGAAAGTGTCCAAGAGCAAAAAGAAATGATGAGTCCACAAAACAACACTTGAAACGACTACTCCGGTTTGGTCCAACCCAGGGCTATCAGTGTCCTACTCAAATCGCAAAGACGGGGATCACGATCCCAATCAGGGTACGTCAGGTCAGGGGGTGGTGAGTCAACAGAGACAAAGGGTCAGGTGATAGTGGGTCTCCCAGGGCCAATGCCGTGGGGGTGGCTTCGAGTGAAAATGGGGCCGGACGGTGTGGGGAATGTGCATCAGGGTTGTATGCGTGGGGTAGATTGTCGAATGCAGTGTCACGAAGCAGTAAATGGCCTGGTGGAGGGTCTAAGGGCAGATGTGTCGCGTGGGGTGTTCCTCGTCATGGTGGTAATGTAAATGGGGATATGCACTGTGTCTTCGGCCCAGCTGAACAGGCGGGGTGTGGGTCGAACAGTTGATGTGGACATGACTGACGGTGTGGGGCTGGACACATGAACGGGAGCATTCGCGACTGTCCGTTCGGCGGTTTTGTTGTCCTGGTACATCCCAGGCTCCTTGCTTGTTGTGCTCTTCAATGGTTCCACGTTTACTTCCTCTGTCCCCGTCCCTGCTTACCTCATTTCCTCGTTTGCCCTCTTTTCTGCGCTGTCTCTGTCCCCTTCTCTCGTGTCCATTGTCGTCTGCTTCTGTTCACCCTCCCCGGACTTCGCGTAGTCGTCCACTCGTGCTTCGACACCATTGGACCTCGGTGTTCGCAGTTGCGGCACGTGGACGGTGGCATCGTGGCTTGCTGAGGGTTTGGACGCATGTAGTTTCGTGGGACAGGCGAGTGGGGTAGACTCAGGGTTTGGGATCGACGCGGGTGTGGGTAGGTCTGTGGGCCACGCATATATGCTGGGAACGGGGTTTGCGGGGCGTTTGGGCATCTCTGTTAGTGGGGCTGGTGGTCTCTGGGTGAATGTGGACACATGCCGCGTCTTCTGTTGAGATTCGGGCGAGGGGACGTGCCTCGGCACGAGCGCTGTAGTCAGCTCTGGGAGTGGGACTGGTGGGGTCGTGTTCGTGTTCGTGTTTGGAGCCGTCTGCATTGATGTTGAGGTGCGGGAGGGTGGTTGCTGCTGTGCTGCCGTGGAAATATAAACCAGTGGCGTCATTTGGGTGGGCAATAGCAAGGTGGCATGTTCGGGCACGAACGTCGTTATTCGTGGTGAGGGTAGGTGCGCTGTGGTGTGCTGGGGCATGTTTTCGTGCATGGATGGGGCAGTTTGGGTGCTTGATGGGGACATGGCGTGCTCCGGCGCAGCTGTCACTGTTTTTGGTGTGTTTGGGTCGACGGTTATGGGTGCTGGGACGTGTTTTTGCGCTGGGGGTGCCGCATTTGCTTGCGTTGACGTGTTGGTGCAAGGGGGTGGGTCCGTTTGCGACGAAACGGAGGTGTTGGTGCACAGCTCTGGTTGGGTCGCGGTGGGCAGTCGTCATTGAGTTGCCACGGAAGCGCAGGTCGACGGCTCGTTTTGTGCTGTTGTTTGGGCGGGTGTAAAGATGTTTGTTGACACTAGTGTGACCCAACGCTGGGGTTCTTCGGCAATCCCTGTGTTGCGTCCTTCTTCAAATGCTAGCGCGATTTTCAGACGCGCTCGTTCCTCATATTCCTCCGTCCTCTTTTGGTAAACGGCCTCTATTGTGTCCAATGTTCTCTGTACTCTGTCCTCGAAGTTCACATTTTGTTCTGTACTCTGTACTCTGTCCTCGGAAGTTGCGGTGCCCAATATGATGTTTGAATTCGCGATGTGTGCCTCTGTTCCTAAGGCTGTAGTTGTTGTGGTAGTAGCTGATGTACCTCGTACTTCTGGTAAATGGGATTCTAAGTCGTCTGAGGTTGGTTGTGTGAAGAAGACATCGAGCATAAATGTTTCGGACTGTAAAGGGTCCAGACTTTGGAGTAACGAGGTAGTGTTGCCGTAGTTCGGTTCCGAACCTAGCCGAACCCGGTTCAAACCCCGAACCGAACCCTAGGTTCAGTCTAAGTTCAGCCAAATGCTGAACTGGACCGCGGGTTTGGTTCAGGGTTTCGAGGCCAGCCGGATTTCCTGAACAGCTCCAAACCGCGTCCAAACCACGAACGTGGATATTTTTAAGGTATTTATTTCATTTGTTTTTCGTATTTCTTTACTTACTTTTCCGTGTTAAACGGTATCATGTGACCATCAGCTTTTCTTCACCAACCCCGCAACAACACAAGGCCAATGAACGCGACATTGTCAATGTCGCGTTCATGAATACAGGTGAGTGTCATCAATTATATTACCTTTGCTAATATTATCTGTTACAGGAAACTCGACCCCGACCACATCGCGAGCACACCACCATGTGGTTCCCAATGCCAACGTGATGCCAATGGACGCGGGACAGCCGCAACACCACCACCACCACCACCACCACCAGCGGTGGCAACGGCAACAGCAACATCAACAACGACGATGGAACGGCAACGGCAACAACGATGACAGCAGCAGCAGCAGCAGCGCCGGCAACAGCAGCAACGCCGGCCACAGCAGCAATGCCGGCCACAGCAGCAACGCCGTGGCAGCAACACCGCCGCGACCATACCACCACCCGACGAGGACAACAGCAGTACCGGCAGCAGCAGCAGCAGCTGCTGCACCAAGCCATCCAATGCCAACGGACACGGACAGCCGCAACACCACCACCACCAGCGGCAGCAAGGCAACGGCGACGGCGACGTCCAGCAGCGGCAGCAGCAATGCCAGCAGCAGCAGCAACAGCGACAGCGGCAACGGCGACAGCAGCAGCAGCAGCCGTGGCAGCAACACCACCACAACCATACCACCACCCCGACGAGGACAACGGTTGGCAGCAGCAGCGCCGGCAATGCCACGCAGGGACCATGGGACAAGACTCCCCATCCCTCCACATCCCTCGGGGACACCGGAGGGCTCCCCAGCACCCATCTACCTCGCGAAGTGCAGCGCCGTATCTATTGATACGTGCCTGCCATTTGCGAGGAGAACGGTGTTTTGCGTGGGAAGTGTTTGAACAAATCCACACCAAGGGTTTCCGGAGTGCGTCGTTGATCGGGAAATTACCTTGTTGTCCTTTGGGAACAAGGATTTAGCTCTTCTATAACTCTGGGTTATTCTGTTGGGTGGTGGGGTTGTGGTGTGAATCCTATCAAAGGTTAGCTTTGAAAGATACAACAAATACTTGACAATAATATAAGTCAGATGTATGACTTTTAGAGGATGAGTGAACAGTGAGGTCTTCCCTACTAAAGGTAAAGACTTTGAGTGACAAGAGGTATGCAAGAGTATAAGCAGATAATAACTCAAGCAAGTATGAACAGTGTAAGATGAACAAGTGTACAACAGTCAAGTATACAAGTAGCAAGTATACAATGAGCAGAGGTACAACAGAGATGAGCGATAGATTATGGACGATGGGTGGTAGATGATGGGCGATGGGCAATGTAACAGTAGATGTCAGACAAAAGGGAGGTGTGACAAAATACTATGTACAGAATGAATGAACTGAACAATAGGCAAGTAGAATTGATAATCAAGATATCGGACTTTATTCCGAAGCTTCAAACGCACATTGGCTACTAGTGCAGAATAAAGTACTGGGATATCTTTGGTGATGATCAATAGAACTTGAAAGAAGATGAATGTGACTGTACTACGTGACAGAACACAAAGAAAATATATCAAACAAGTAATAAGGGAGTATCAATATAACTGCAATTGATATTCTTAAACAAATGAATGATGACTTGAACTGCAATTGGTATTTGAAGTACTACTACACAAGTAATACAAACAAACACAGAGGGGTGAATCAGAATCTGGGAGAGGGACTGTCCTGTGACTGGGCCTGTCAGATTAGGTGACTGAGCCATCTCCAGCAGAAACTGGGCTCTATATATACCTATTCTACAGCAGGAGTCATACTGAGTCATAGAATGGTATATGAAATGGAGAGCATAGGATATGACTCATAGGGAGTCATATAGGGGAGAGGCATAGGTTTATGACTCATAAGGAGTCATAATGATGAAAGGCATGGGGGGGTTATGACTCATAAGGAGTCATAAGAAAGGAAGGCATGGGTTTGTGACTCATACAGAGTCAATTAATGAGTCACATAGGTATTATAATCAAAGGAGGGGGCATAATGAGTCAGAAATAGTCATAATTAGTCATGGGTGGTCATAATGAGTCATGGGGGGTCATGAGTATGTCATAAGGGTCATAATTTGTCATGGATAGACCAATGAGTCACATTTGATGGGAGTGAGTCATGTTGCTGGTCCAATCTTGGGTGTGTGAATCAAAGGCAAGGGCTGTGCCAGGCTATGCTTCTAGAATCATCTTCCTGAGGCTGTGCTTCTTGATCAATTGATGCCATGCCATGTGTGTATCCTTATCAGTTAAGAAAAAGATAAGATCTGGGCTGGGCTGTATTTGATCAATTGATATGAAATGTGATGTGCTTCTTGATCAGGGAATGATGGGTGGCATGTGTTATCTCTATGATTGGAGATAAGGATGTGGCTGTGCTTCTTGTGCTTCTTTGGCCTCTGATAAGATGTTTTGGGGGCCTTATCAGTTAAGATAAGGGTATTCCTTCATTTCCTCTGCATAGATAAGGGTTTTCTTGTATGTCCCTTCTGTAGATAAGGGTTTCCTTACATGTCCCTTGTTTAGATAAGGGTTTCATGTATGTCCTATGTGCAGATAAGGATTTCCTGTGTGTCCTATATGCAGATAAGGGTATTCCTTTCTACTCCATATGCAGATGGGGGCATTCCAGTATGAATGGTCCTTGTAATGTGATGTGTGCTGTAGGGATGGTGACTAGTGACAGCATATTGCTATGTTTTGATCCGAATCCTTTTTGGATCATGACAACGGACGGGGTGAGCCCACCTCAGTCTGGGTTTCAGACCGTGTCTGAACCCAGACCGAACGCGGAGAGACGGTTTGACGCCGTCTGCGTCCAGGTTTGGCCATGCGCCAAACCAGACCCGAAGTTCAGTTCGCGGTTCCGCCAAAAAGGGTCGGAACCGGACCGAACTGAACTTCGGCAACACTATAACGAGGACCCTTTGGCTGCCAAGGCATTGGGACTGAGTTTGTCAATCCACCGAGTGACAAATAGTTCCCGAACTATGGGCCAATGTTTTCATAGCTGTTTCGGAAGCTCAAGGAACCAGTGTTTTGCTGTGTCAGCGATTTTGCCGGCGAATATCTCGATTTTATCGCGGTCACTGTTCCCCAAGACAACTTCGCGGTCCACCAGGCTCAGCCAGTCTGCTGGGTCCCCAGATGAGCCCAAAAACACAAAAAGCCTTTGGTAATCCGACATTGGAGTTGAGGGAGATATGGCAGGTCAAAGCAAGCAGGCTAGGGAGTGGAAAATGGAGCAAATGCAGTGCGCATGGGTTCAAACCACACTCTCATCACCAGGTGGAGAGGTACCAGGGGTACCCTCGGGGTGCTCAGAGGATGCGTGCATCGGAAAGACTAGGATAGGGTATCTACTACATCCAGATCTGCTAACTCACTGGATCAACCATGAGAACTGAGTCACGTGATCCATCCTCGCTACCACTCCAACGTCCATTGGCAAGGCAACTATTTGGGTGCAGCAAGGGCATGTCCATGGTTGGTCTGAATTGTTCTAGAAGAAAGGATAAGAAGAGAACAAGAACAAGAATAAACAACGATGTCCAAAAGAAGACAAAAGGCAAATTGGAATGAAAAAGGAAGGTGTGGTAAAGCGGAATCATCATGGTGGGTACCGGAGTTGGAATCAGAGTTGCGGAGTTGAAAAATGTAACAGAGGTAGAGAAAAAAACCTATTCTCAAAGCAATCCCAAATGGTCTCTTCCCAACTCACAGTCCACAATGGCATATATATGATATGTATTTGGTTAAGGCCTACCAAGCACATGCACAGATTATGAAGCCAGACACTGTTTTCAAGAAGGTTGCTCCAGGCAGAATGGTCATGAATTGGTCGGCCAAATGCTCCCAGGAGTGCTCTGTTGCCCCACTCCACGGTTTGTCAATATGAAAGAAGTTGCCAGTTGAACACAAGAAGTTGCTTGAGTGCAGCAGGATCATTTGGTAGTTGGGTGCTGGCTGTGACTGGCACTTTGATCTGGCCTTCAATGGACTGTGCCCCTCATGGGAAAGCAGCATCAGCCACTATATAGTATCCATCCAGCATTTCCCTGAGAAGTTTTTCATAGATAGGCAATGCTACCCAGGAGTCATGCCAACTCCCAGGTGCATTGACCTTGCAAGCAATTATCTCACCTATTAAAATCAGTTAGTTTTGTTTACCAGGACATTTGCTCGAAAAATACCTGTGGGAGTGAAAGTAAAGACATTACCGATGAAGTGTTCATGGAGCCACCCATTCTAGGTTGCATTTTCAATCTCGGCATCAGCAGAGGTTTCAACATGAAGGTTGAGTCCATCCGTGTTTGCAAAAGCGCCCATAAGTAGAGGGTGGCACTGGACAATCAAGTCGTTGTAGCATTCAAACTCATCACCCTTCAGCCAGGTAATTTGAGCTTCAGGCATAGCGTAGAGAGTTGATAGGAGAAGGGATAATGAAAATTGAAGGTACCATTGGAAAGTTGCTGGAACGAGTGCAAAAATGAGACTCAATGCTTTCGTGGGTGAAGTGGAGGTGAGATAATGTAGTGATAGGCCCAAGGCACCTGCAGCATCAAGTGATCTGCAGTAGGAACAGGGAATAGCCATGGAAGCAATGTCTGTGCAAGGGATGACAAGGGCATTCCAACCAGCCTCAAAACTGCTGGAGAGTATGAGATGAAATGTTGTGACATCCAGGCTGACTGCAGTTATGAATGCTCCATTGCCCTTGCAAGTATAGAGGGCTTGCCAGGGAGTGCCGGCATGCAGATTAGGGAGAAGAGAAGGCCAAGTCAAATACTGATGTGCAGTGTGATGTATTTCTCTCTGGATTCAGCAAGATGCCAGGATCCCAACACCAAAAAAGGCTGCAAGTATAACAGCTTGCTGATACCACATCTCTATATCATCCTCTAGTTCTTCTTCTTCAGCCATTAGTGAGGTGCAAGCATCACAAAGCATGTTGTTGGCGTGTAAGAAACAAGGCTTTTCAAATATATGATTTGTGAAATTCAGTTATGTTTTTGGGCTATGGTTTGGGACTGTACACAGACTCAGACTCAGGTTTTATTTGCAAATTCCTAAGCAGTCAATTCTAGGATATGTTCTAGGTTCAGTGCAATGGATTACTTCTAGGTTCAGTGTGATGGATTACTTCCCAGTGGGTGCGAATCCGTCGCATTAGGATGGGTCCTAATTTCTAAATATAAATGGTTATGCCAACAAGCCGAGCCATGGCTTTGGTCCATCAAGGGTCCATGTGAAATTCAACCCCCCTCCCAAACCTCATTTCTAGGAAGGGGGTCAGTACCCCCCTCCTAGGCATAAACAGCATCCTAGACTAGATTTGTAAGCTCAGCGATGTATTTTCACACTCAGATTTATTACTAATCCTATCACAATTGCTGCTCACTGTCCACAATGCAGAGCGAATGCTCGTGTTCACTTACTGGAGTCCCTGCCACCCAATACCACCCAGGAACTGCCAATGAGCCACCCCCTCTGACACCTACAATAGCTGTTATGCATGCCTGAGGCTGACTGATTATCAATGACCTTTCCATTTCCAGTAATCTTCTTCTTGGGATCACCGACTTGTGTAGGGTTAGGGTGTTCTGGCTGGAACATCCTAACCCTATCACCAAGGACATTTGACTTCACAGCAAGCCTGGATTGACCAAGAGGAATGACAACTGTTCATGCAAAGTATGCATGGGAAACCTACTTTCTAATTTAGGATTTGGTAAATGTTTTTCATTGGCGGTTTAGGATAAAACACAGACCCAGACATAACATAAATTTCAAACTCCTACAGGGTCAAATCTGGGATACTATCTATGATCTGTGCAGCAGATTATGACCCAGTAGTTAAACAAAGGGTTGATCCCATTTACACAATAAAAGTGAGATTTTTTACATGAATTTGAACCAAATTATTGTAGTTCCATTCTGAATACTGATACAATACCATGTTTAACATTATGGTAAGGATATTTGGTATACTTGTCAAGTAATTTCTCCTACATGGTATCCTACTGTGCACCCTGTGTTGCAACTGTGTTTTTTAATGTAACAAGACGGTCAAGAACATAGCCTATGTATTCCATAACTGGTTGTCATCTCCGGTGAAATAAAATTTGAGCGATATCCAGATGCGCCCTAATTTGTCCAAAGGCGTGGCAAGCTCGTGCCCGAGTAGGCGACCCACGCGATCTTTGATTGACCTGCCAGTAGTCAGTGGTGCTCAGTGATGGCGACCACGGCAGCGAAAGTCTCGGAGGTTACGATTGCCTGTCGATTCGGTCAGTGTTTATTATACTGTATCTCTCTGACAGACCCAATAACTCTGTTGCAGTGCCCCACGACCAGTGGCTCGTAACCCATGTTGACCCAGCCTGGAAGATCAAGCACCTCAAGTTCTGGTTGCTGTCCAGGTTCAAGCCAGCTAATCTCCCAGCACCCGTAGACCTAAACCCCTCTCGCCACCGCCCTTCCTCCCCAATCACCTTCGCTCCCTATCCTGGCCGTCGCCCCATATCCCCAATTCGCTTTGCCCATCCTGCCTCTAGAACTCACTCTTCCCTCGAAGCTGACAATGACTCCGGCTCCGACGATCTCCACGAAGATTCTGATCCTGCATCCGACTTGGACTCCGCGTACTCAGGGAACACTGACCCTTCAACCCGTCGGCGTCGTGTCCGCTCACCGACCTTACCGCCTCCCTTAATGCCCCCACCTCTCCCCCAACCAATCGTAGACCTTGAGTCCTCTTCGCACCTGATGGATCCTACCGGTCCAGATGCCGACCTCCTCACCCAGTACACCCTCATCCGCTTTTCCACTGGTCAGATCCTCGAAGATGACTTCCAAGGTTCATGGTACACTCTGCGTCCCTTTGAGCTCTTGGAGATTCATCGTACGGGCGTCGTAATCCGCCTTCCCCGCCTTGTCGCTAGCGAGTATATTACCCCGTACTTCGAAGCCCATGTTCGCGCAGTCCGTGTCGTTGGCGGCGTAGGCCATCTCCATGCCTATCCGGATCCAGAAGACGACAGGAGGGGTGCTCGCAGTCCTGGGGATGACGATGGCCCAAAGAAGGGCAAGGGCAGGGAGAGGGGAAGAGATAGCGATAGCAAACCTAAGAAGGGCAGAGGCAAAGACAGCGATGCTCCCGCGAAACTTGAGCGTGCCTCCAAAAAGAGGAAACTAGAATGGAGGGACCGGTGGCTCGTCATCTGCTCCGGTGTGCTGAGCGTCTGCAAGGACCGGGACGTGAGTCTCCTTTGACCCCCCTATCCGCTCCCCTTTGTAACTTCCCGTTTGCAGGATACGAATCCACAGCAACTACCGCTCTCTTCCCTGGTCGCACTACGAGGCGCTGACCACTTGGTCCGAACAAACTTCTCTTCTCTAGTTCCTGCAGGACCCTACCACATCGTTTGCGCAAAGTTCTGCTTTGGCCGTGGGGGAAATAGATCATCAACTCCTACCCTCGTTTCTTCAGGCCATGGTCACAACGCCCTTGCCTCTTCGCCTCCAAAATCCCATGTAGATGAAGCCCAGCGCGATAAAGATTCTTTCGCAACCACAGCTACGCCGATTTGGAGGAAGCCGTCTGTGCGCCCCCGATCTCGTGAGAGGGATCACTCGCCAATGTCCACTGTTTCTTCCCCACAAGACCCGTCCTTCCTCACGACGCGTGAAGTAGAGGAGGCAGAGGAGGGAGGGGAGGGGGAATGGGTTATTTTGGATATGCTAGAGGATGGTGGTGAGTTCATACTTCATTCATCATCATTTGCTCTGTGAACATGTATCTCTAAATTGGCTCTAATGCGCTTCTAGCGTATACAAGCATCCTCCGCATCCTCCACCGTCTCTTCCCCTCGCCGCTATCCTCCTTCGTCCCTTCCTTCTCCTCGGGCTCGCCCCAGGCACACACCAGTTCCACAACGCCTTTTCCCAGCCCTACATCCCCCTCCACCCCTCTGCCTTCCCCAGTCCTCAATCATCTTCCCGCCCACGCGATCAAGTACAACCGCCACCCCTGGCGCGCGTATGACAGGTACACACATCCGTATAAGCGGATGGGCAAGGCGATGCAGGGAGATCAGGAGAGGGAAGTGTATTTGCAGACCCTCCGCGCCACGCTCCCGTTGACCTTCGGGGTTGTACCATACCCCGAGTGGCGCATGCTGGTTGTAGAGCGCGCTCAGCGCGCCGGCGTGGGTGATGCTAGCACCGCGGTCCGGGAGTTCCTTTGGGGAAAATGGGATGGGGTTGGTGTCGGCGAGGACTTACGCAGACACGCAGAGCATACAGAGAGCGCAAGCGAAGTGTGGCGGAACGAAGACACCTCAAGTTATATACCTAGTCGCCCATTAACACCTGCGTCGGCAATATATGATCCAGATTCAGACGACCTCTATGCGACAGAGAACGGCGACCCCGCTGACGAAAACGACCGAGACGCCGGTACCATTTACAGCGACGACAGTGCAGAGGATAATAGTGAAGTGGAGTGGGATGGGTGGGTGGGTGACCTGGAGCGACAGGCGCACGTTTGTGTCCTCCACAGGCTGTTGGAGGAACGGAAACAGCGGCGGTCCGAGGACACGTATAGGCTTCCAGAGCGTGACCAACACTCTCAGGGTCACGCCCACATACATGCCGCAACACAGCGGCTCTTCCAGGAAGGCCGGCGCGCGCTTGAACCCAGCGCGGTTGTTACACCTATGAACACGTTCCATTCCTCGTTTCCCTCAACATCCGGATCGGCGGTGTTTGGAACAGTCTCGGACGGCGTATCGTCCGCTTCGACTACCGAGCTGTCGGCGAGCGTGTTTGATGGCTATGCGGGACGGGAGATGTATAGGACGCCGCTGCGATCCAAGATGTCGATCGAGGAGGTGCTTGGCGGTGCGGCGGCTGGGCCGCATGCGCTTGGGTCTGTGGATGCACCTATTACACAGATGACGGTAACTACGGCACGGAGCACGATGAACGTCATCAGTGCACCTCCATCTAGGAAATCCTCTATAAGTGCCACCAGTTCGGGAAACGGAGGGTCGATATTTTCGAGAAGAAAGGGAAAGGAGCGGGAACGAGAGAGGGAAGGCGAGTGTGATTGGAATGGCAAGGCTACGGAACGGGAGTGGGAGATGGAAAAGGCCGCGGGGAAAGAGGCAGAGAAGTCGTCCCTAACAAAGTTGTCGCTCTCGCTTTCGGCGCCTTCGCTGGCGGAATCGTCCTTGGCTCCGACCGTTTGTTCGCAGCCCTCACAACTGCCGATACCCGCGCGCGCCTTCACCACATCTGCAACGGCGGGACCAACACGATCGCGGTCGTCAATGTTGCGGCACGTGAGATCTGGGTCAAGTTTATACGGCCGGAAATCGTCCCCGGTGGACGAGGAGCCTTCGGATCCCACCGAGGCGATTCCGGGTACCGGGGTTAGAATAAAGAAAACGACTGGGCTGGGTCTTGTCAGAGGTGTTTCTGTGCGAGCAGGAAAATTTGTAAAGGGGCTAGACTCGGCGATCGATTTTGTCGATGCGCGGTAATCAAAATTTTTTACAGTAATGTTATTTACATCAACGATTGGGTTTTATGCTATAGGGAACTCATATATCTGAATATTTTCTCCTAAAAGACGACCGTTTGGTGTGCAGACAATGACTACTATCAGCTCCAACCGAGAACCCCCTCTAAATTTAAAGGCTTATTAATAATAAATCTCCTCAGTGTGTACCTAGTATGTCAACCATGAACAGCTCATACCAGTATTTCGGCGATATGGATACTTGCAAATCTGCAACCAGTCGGTCGAGGCGCCTGTGCTGATGCGATACTTGCATGGCCAGCTCGCGCCGTCATTGGCTGTGTCTGGCCTGGCCTGCTTTGCGTTGAATCAACTTGAACGTATGAGAGGCACGGTTCATGATGTGGGTTGGATGCCTGATCAATATCGATCAATGAACCTCAGGGCTGTGCACTCCTTATAATGGAACTGGACGGGCTTGGGCGCCTGCGCAAATGTTTTATACGTCCGTGTTCTGATGCCAAGTGGGAAATACTTCGTGTCGCGAAGGATTGACGCCTCGTTTAATTCGGAATTCCTATTCAGAATACAGGGTGGCCTCGGAGCGCACTGCCCACGGACGGCCCCGTCGCTTGAACACTCATAGCCTTGTCCTGCCTGCAACTTATCTCGGCACTGATTTGCATCGATTATTTCGTCGTCGGAGGGCAGATCAATCTTTGACACTGACGCCCACGGTGTACGTCGGCCGATCAGCACGGGGAAAGGTGTGATTAGTAATTTCTCTACATTCCCTATAAAGTATTCTTGGCCCAGGGACACGTTCGCCTTCTGTTTCGATGTTTAATTACACGTTGACGTTAAGTTAAAGTCATGAATGAAGCGCCAGTGCCTGTCCACCACGAAATCTCCATCAACAGATTCGGGAAGGGGGGCTGGGGATGTGGACAAAGCAGGTCCGCCGAGAAGGTCCTATGATACTAAGAATAACCAAAACAATGACTGATGTCTTGTCAACATGGCGTCTTCATCAAGAGATACAAAACGCTTACCAAACTTTACCTTCAGTTACGCAGTCGCGGAACAGACAAGGCTACCCAGAAAAGTCGACTCCAAATGACGGCCCAGCCCCGACGAACAAAAGCACATCGACGAGGCCCACTAGGGCAAAGAAAGAAGCGACAAATAAAGTCACGCCAGCCTGGACCTTGCCACCACCAAATTCGATGAATCTCACTATTGAAAGTGGAATTATCAGCACAAGATAGGCTGCAAAGCAACGAATCCGCGCATGTTAATATTTGCAGAGCAAGAACGACGGATAATAACAGCTTACAAAGTGGGAACCTGAGAGCATATTCAGCGAGGTTCATAATGATCCAATGCAATGACATACAGCAGCAGCCTGGTGGCAAATTTCTTGCTGGCACTGCAACTGGCACTATCATGATTCGAGACCATGCTATTCTGATCCAATTCGTACACGGTCCCAGTCGTTGTCGGATCAGGTGCGATCATAGAGTCAGACCTGCGAGTAGGAGTCGCACGGCCCGAATCACTGTGCCGCTCCACCATTGGCGTCATCGGTATGGTGTACTGGCTAAAGTATTGGATTGGGATGGGAAGCATGATGCTGACGATACGTCCTGAGATGGATAGATCCAAAGAGAAGCTCCATTTCGGACGGCTACGAAGGTTGGAGTCGAAGCTGATGAGACCAAGTCGGAAAAGCTTGTTCCCTCGCATTGGGAAACCGATCCACAAGAAGCCAGCCGGAAGACGTACACCATTCTGCACCCTTACAAAATAGGCAACCGCTGTTAGAAGCGAAAACACAAAGGCTACCCAAAAGAAAAGGTATTCAGTTACGATCTTCATGATGAAGTGTGCCCTGGCGTGTGGTTTGTCCGATATCCAGCACTGTGAGAGCCATTAAATAAATAATTGGGACTGTGTCAGAAGGATCGCACCCAAAAGCTGGAGGCAACAACCATCAGCAGTGATAAAAAATGGTACAGAAAACCTCACCCTGCAATACCATAGTAGCTATAGGCACCACCAAGGGCCAGGTTTGGAATAATGAGAGCTGTCAACTGGACCAAAGATGTTATTCCTATGCCAATGATGCCAGCCCAGGGGCTGAGACTCGTCGTAGAATCGATAACATAGTCATGAAGGATGCAGAAGGACATAGCCATGATTGACAGTGCAGTTCCCGACGCGCCCAGTTGCTGAAGGAGCGCTAGAATTAGAATCTTGAGTAACTTGGTGGAATGTTACAAACAGCGAAAATGGTGCCATACCTTGACTAACACAATATGAGCCTGTCTCGATCTGGCCAAGGTGAATCCATCGGATGTTGACAATCCAACCGAGTTCGAGAATGACATCCCAGAAGAGAAGGGACAGGTAGAAAATGGAGATTGGATAGATCACTCGGCCAGGCCTCAAAACGCGGTACTGATGCCAGAAATTAATTGGAGCACAAGGAGGGGAAGGCGGAACAGACCAGGAGGAAGATAAATAGTGTGAATGCTGGTAATGCGGAGATGAATCCGACAAGGACGGTCGCCTTTGAAACATCGACAGATCAGACACGACCAGATGGACAGTTCAATGGAACATACCACGAGTCCTTTCCGTTCACCGTCTGAGAGAACTTGCATGTTGTCCATCGACATCTAAGGTGAAGGACACAGAGATGATTCCACTTCAGGAGGTTGAAGGGTGAGAACCAGGTTCATACGCCATGGCGCCTAAGTTGAAGGTGCAATGACAGGCACACAGACTAGTTCGAGGCACAGGCCCAGGCCCAGGTGTTTGTAACCCTCGCGTCTTTTTTGGTGATGATGATCATGCGGTGCTTCTGGTTCTTGCGGTAAACGAATGTCAGAGGTCATTCAGTGCCGGGTGTTGGTTCTTTAGGTGGCGATACTGTAAAGTACAGCCTGAGCGATTGCCGTAATTACGAATTTGGCTGCTGCGGAGCCACTGAGTGGCAAACACCCCAGCCCAGGGTGCCTGATGTCTGCACTGACGCCCAAAGGCGATGACAAGTAAAACAAGGTCGCTAGGTGACGATAAAACTGCCCCGAGCTGACCAATACTGACAGAACTTGAATGGCCGGCCTTTGAACGGCAGGGCGAGTTTCAAGCCAAAGCTGCCAATCTATTCCTGGTTCGTCCCACTGACTCGGCGCTCAGACAGGTTGTGGCAGGGTTGACTGCGCCATAAACTCCTTTGGCCCGAAAATCCTCCGTCGACAACTGGATACAATGGATAATACAGCTGGTAAAGCCCTCTGTCTGCCCACATGCCCTCTCAACAGTTGATATTATCTAGGTTCATCTACCGTTATGAAGGATGGCCTTCGGATTTTGTGTTTCGACGGCGGTGGCGTGCGGGGCAAAGCGAGCCTTATCTTATTGAAGGAATTGATGGACCGCGTTGGAGAAGGTGCAAAGCCTTGCGAGTTTTTTGACCTCATCGCGGGCACATCCACTGGGGGTTTAATAGCCCTCATGCTTGCAAGGCTTCAGTACAGTGTTGCTGACGCCATCAGGAAATACGACGAGCTTGGCCCCAAGATATTTCACAATGTAGCTCCCGAGAGTAACTGGGCCAGATATGGCACGCCTCTGGTTGAGGAGGGTCCGGCAGAGAAAGCTTTTCGGGAAATCGGTCGGGAGGGAAGAGCCGATGGATATTTGGATAATGGACGCTACGATGGCTGCAAGGCATTGCTTCCCCTTCATCTTCACATAATACGCACATTGACTAGACTTTCGTACAGTGTCTGGTAACTACTGTACTGAAAGATAACCCTAAGATGTTTATTCCAATTCGTTCGTACCCTTGCCATGATAGGGCCGACCCAATCACCTCCGCAGGACACAAATGGAAGATCTGGGAGGCAGCGCGTGCGGCCACAGCTGCCCCCGTGTACTTCCGGCCATTGGAAAAGAGTGGAAGGACATTCATTGACGCGGGTGCGGGCTACAACAATCCATCGGTTGAAGTGTTCCATGAAGTCAAATCGAATATCCCTGAGTTCAGGGACAGTTCCATTGCTTGCTTCGTCAGCATCGGAACGGGTATTAGCCCGTCTCGTCCAGCCCCAGGCAGAGCAGAACGAAGGACTTCATTAGGATTCTTGCCTAACTTGGGGGAAATCAAGGAAAGAGCTACTGACCTGGTCCAGTATCTCGCCGCCATTGCGTCGAATACTGTAGCAGCTCACAAAGAAATGCAGCGAACTCATATGCCAAAGGGGTGAGATATTTCTGTTAATGTCAGACCATTTTGAGCTGACAACTGCCGTGAGCTTAGTCCATATTTTCGCTTTGATCCAGGTAGTGCTGTGGGCGCCATCAATCTTGCTGATGTCGCCCGCCTTCCGGATATGGCGGCCCTCGTGTGGGACCATATGCAAAATGAAGATATAATCTATGAGAAGCTGGAAAATTGTGCCGAAAGACTACAAGGTGCTTCTTCCAGAGCTCTTCAGGCTCTTTTGCGGTCTGACCCAGTCGAATCGGTGTGTGCAATCACTACATAATGCTGCCGCCTCAAGCCTATAACGTGATTTGAACTGGAAAGATACCACCCACTCCTTCGATATCTTCGATACAAGGGGAATGGATTAGTACACTGGAACTTTTGGACATCGCCCTCAACGACTCTGGTACTATTATTCCATTCAATCGTAAAAATAACTACTGACACCGTGCGTGATGAAGCTGCTGTCCCAGCATTTCTCATGGTTTTCTCTTTCTCTCTGAACCTCGATCATGTTTTGGGGACACTAGCAAATCGCTATCGCAGCAGTGATGCCTCCGAAAAAGAACAAGCCTGGTTCGTGTTGCTTGACTCCCTTGCTTTTGCATTTCTGAATGGTCGATTGGGACTCAGCATTTTGTTACTCGTTAACATGTTCGTGTGCGATTTCTGGCTTACAAAACGGCAAATCTCAAACATCGACGAATCCTTCATCCAAAATTCAAACGAGCTAGTTCACGCCCCATGGGTAGCCTATCCACGAAGGTCCTTAATCGACAATCTACAGAAGACAAAAGAGCCGGCAGCTATCCAAAATCACTCACTAGCCTCTCTCATCCGCGGAACGAAAATGAAGATCCTAGCAGAAGAATTGGCGGAAGCTCTTGCGATCTTGGAGGACAATCTACGGCGGACGGACCCCATCGGTGAATGGGTCCGTTGGATGGCTAAGAATCATCTCACAGATTTTCCGTCATTTCCTGAGCGAGTAAGCTTCTTTACTTCCATTTGTTCTCTGTGGTCCGTTGAAGTTATCCCAAAGATCAAACACTGGGTCCTGCAATCAATCCTCAATGCAGAGCCAGCGGATATGCGAGAATGCTTCCAATTGTTCTACAAAGTAGCCAAGGTATATATCTCGATGCCATTTCATTCTACAACTCAATAAACTGTGAACAGCGGTCGAAAGATATTCATAACTTCTCGGCTGTTCGAGCGATCATGTCGGCACTACACGTGTTAGAGCGCCTTCGCCTTGTGATCAAGTTTGAACCACGGGAACTCGTGGACATGATGTCCCTCGATTTTACATGGTTAGCACGAGAGGCGAAACGTAAGGATAAGCCTTACCTACAGTCACTTCGTACGTCATGGACGCTATTGTTACGCCTTCCACAAGTAACCTCTAACATTCCACATCTTCAGAGGATATAGACCGTCCTAGCGTCGACGTTGCTAAGCTAGCCGATGCCCGCCAGCAGATATGTTGGGATTGGTGTCAAGAACTCTATGTTGAATTGGAACGGTTCACATCGCGACCGAAAGCTCAGCTCACTTCATCTCACAAGTATCTATTTGGTCGGGATCGAATGGTGCCTTTCGTGAAGCGGAGCCTCATCGAAGTCGAAGTTATCGACAAGTTGAAACACAGAATAGAAGGTGCTATCAAACGATACAACGAAGTTCATAGGCGTCCGCCTCCCCCCTTATGGCGTTCAGAGTCGGTCATCCAGTCCTTCGCGAAACCATGAGAATCTAGCTCTGTTTAATTGATTTACCCTTGTTATTTAGGTATTGAATATGGGACTTTGACGGGTAGTTTTTATTTACAGCTGTTCTTCAGTCGGTAATTATAGGTGTAGCAAGGCCCAAATAATTTGAATAATTTACAGCCGTTTTCATAAATGATGGCAGTTGTCATGGAATTTTGATCAATAAGGAAACGAGGACTTAGTCAGATTTCGTGCATGTTGTATCACTATGTATCATAAAATCAGCCGCGATGTCAAGATGGCAGCTATCTGCCTCTATGAACATCAGCTTCTCGAGGTAGAAGACATCCTTCAGTGCTGTGGATTCTCCGAGAGAACGTTGTAGTAGTTGTGCCTGGACAGTCACGTGATAGAGTTCCCACGGTTTGTTGTAGTCAGTAGCTGATCTGATGTAGTAGACAGTTCCTATCCTAGTCTTTCCGGGCTTTCCAGCTAGACTCCGTCGGAGAGTCCCTCAGCAGCCTCCGACCCTCTCCAACGTGGTACCATATTAGTGTTGGGGAAGTTTGGTCTGAGACCAACTGTTTGGAAATTTCCAGTACCGAACCACTTGGTTTCCGGTTTGGCCACTTTGGCTCAGCGCCAGACCATTTCAAACCCAGTCTGAACCCAAACCGTAGCCATTTCTGGAAGCTTTGGGAGGCTGAATATCTCCATAAATTAGAGCCTGTGCCGAGTCGCCGCTGACCATCTCTTGTCTTCTAACAAACACAAAGAATGAGTGTAAATTAGAATTAAGTCTATGTACGAATTTGGCAAGTTGTGGCGCGTCTGCCTCTCAGCTCGTGCCACTCCCACTTGCCACTCCAAAAGATCTTCCCTGCTCAATAGAGCAGATTATCTCTTTCATTTCTCTCCGAAAGTCACACACCAACTTCTCTGATGCCTCGACTTCTCTTCGACCCTGCCCAACTCCAGTGCCCGGACTATGCATCTCTCTTTTATGCCCCAACCCGAGCACCCTTTGTCAATGCCGCCACGACAGAGGCCCAAGCGGTACAACTGCTCACCAACGTCTGGACTGCAGGTAACGACCTAGAAAAGCAATTATGGCAAGATCAGCTACACAACGACGCGGCGGAGCAAGCAGAACAGTTTTTACAGGCCCAAGCAGCCGCGGAACAACACGCTCTCCTAGCCGCTTAAGAACGAGAGGACGTGCGAAAGGAAGAGATGAAGAAGAACAAGACCAAGTACATCCCCATCCCAAATCGGCCGATGCCCTCCATCACCCCCGTCTTCGCGTCCAACTACGCCACTAAAAAGATGGACAAAGGGCAATACGTCGAACTCTGGTACTACACTAATGAGGGCCTAGACGAGGCCATGCAAGCACACGCCACAGTCGACGACGATGCCATGGTGATGGCCCGGAAACCCGATGGCTCGACATCCTGGGTACCCGCTGCCGCTGCCAGAGACTCCAACAAGGCCCTCGACGACAGGGACATCAAATGGGAAGATTTCTGTCAAGCCGTCCCCCGGATGATCCTCGCCATGGAGGAGGCCGACTGGCCAGCCGATCGCGTGGCCATGCTTGCCTCCTTCTGGGGCAAGCTTCAGATCCATGAGATGCGGTCCTCCCACGACCCCCTTGACCAGAAGGCCCTGCTCTTATACCAGGCTAGACAACGACGGCTATGGCACCTTGCCATCCCCTCACCCCGCGGCGCCTACAACATCTCCATAATAGATGAATCCGTCTTGCGTAAAATGAAAGAGGAGGTTTATTGGGAAGATCGGAAGCATAGAGACAATACCAGGGACTTCCGCGTGAGTCCCCCCTCCTTCCATCCAATGATAGATCACTTGCTGACTGTTGCCCCCCCCCGATTTCCCTCTACCATTATCCATCTAAAACGACAACCTCCACCTTCCTTTGCATCGCGCATGCCTCCTCTTTGCTCCATGCATGCCTTCTCTTTGCTATATGCATGCCCCTTATTTGCTCCACGCATGCCACACACTTGCTCCACGCATGCCACACCCTTGCTCCATGCATGCTCTCCGCACCCGCACCCTACACATCCACGCGCTCAGGCTGACCAGGACATTAGTTCAGCCCACAGCACCGCTGCCAACCCCTCCCCCTCCAGACGGAGCCGAGAGTACAAGCGGTTAACCGATGCTCGCAGGAGGTCTGGGTCTCCACCCCGGCCTCGCGACAGCCGAGGATGTCCGGAAAAGAAGTCGGATTTTCGGGCAGGCGCAGGCAGTGGGGGCTACTCTGCCTGCGCCGTATGCCTGGGTCGCAACCCCCACAGAATTGTGGAATGCGCCACAACGCATACCTGGGATGGACTCCACCTCGCGCTCGCACAGCGCGTCAACAAGTCCCTCGTACTCCGCGATGGCCGCCCCATCTGTGTCGACTTCCAACGCGTGGCCGGCTGCACCAGCACCCGCCACGACAATCGTCACCTCTGCTCCGGATGTGGTCATACCACTCACGGCGCACAAGGCTGTCCTCGAGCGCAGAAGGCATCAAGCCCTCACTCCCTATAAACCGGATGCTTGGGAAGCGCTACTCCGTTCAAATAGCATCTGGCCTCGCTATGATCATCTCCCTCAAAGTATGCGATACGGTTTCAATCTTGAGATACCCACCATTTCACGCACCCAAGCCCCACCCAACAAAGACTCCATCATTGAACATAGCTCCAAATTCCAAAAAATCATATCCAAAGAGCTGTCCAAAGGCCGATACCTGGGACCCTTTTCTCAGTCAACTCTCGAGACGCTCATCGGCCCCTTCCAGACGGCCCCCTTTGGCATCATACCCAAACCAGGCCAACCGAATCACTTCCGCAACGTACAAAACTATTCATTCCCTCATAAGACCTCACCAAAATTCCCGAGTCCCTCTATCAACTCCCAGATCGACTCGGACCGCTTCCCCAGCACCTGGGGGACTTTCTCAATCGTCTCCTTACTCATCTCACGCCTTCCCCCCGGCTCTCAGGCAGCCACGAGAGACGTGGCAGAGGCATACCGGACGATCCCCCTGCACCCCTCCCAATGGCCAGGTGCCGTCGTCCGACTCACTGCCGACGAATTCTGCATCGACACCGCCACCTGCTTCGGGGTTGCACCATCAGCCGGAGTGTATGGCTCCGTCAGCGATGCAGGCACCGAGCTATTCCGCTGCCATGGGATGGCACCTCTCTCCAAATGGGTCGACGACCACATCTTCTTCCGGATCCTTCGAGAACGCCTCCACGAATGCAACACGCGCCGCAGAGACTGGCACGCCGACATTGCCCCCCGTGGCCGACATCACGATGGTGGGCGCCTCTGGTTTGGTGGCAGAGTTTTCCCCGATGGCACGCTGGAAGAATTCGACGAAGATTGCTCTTCCCCTTGCCTCGACTTATCATCGCACTCACCCCGCTCCTCTGAGGACCAACGCTTCACCTACAACTTCGACGACATTGACCGTCTATCCGACCAGCTGGGTATCCCCTGGGAGAAATCCAAGGACCTGCCCTTCGCTTCAACCACGACATTCATTGGCCTGGATTGGAATCTGGAAACACTCATGGTCTCCCTTCCACCAAAGAAGAAGGCCAAATACCTCACGTCAATCCATGAATGGGAATGCTCGCCTACCCACATCCTCGGCGATGTACAAAAAATCTACGGAAAGCTCCTTCACGCATCCCTGGTGGTCCCTCCAGGCCGCGCCTACCTCACCGGCCTGGAGAACATGCTTGGCATCTACGGTGACCGTCCTCTCATGCCACGCCATGCTGACCAGTCGATCCGTGGAGACCTGCAATGGTGGCGTGCCAAGCTGGCCCAACCCTTCCTTGGCCGGACAATCCCAAGCCCTGTCCACCTCACAAACCTCGACGCCTTCTCAGATGCCAGTTCGGGCATTGGCATCGGAATCGTCGTTGCTGGCCGCTGGCGCGCTTGGCGCCTCATTCCAGGATGGAAGACCCTTGATGGTAAACGCGACATCGGCTGGGCAGAGGCCCTGGGATTCGAACTCCTCATTCGATCAGTCGCCCGGTCTGCGACAACTGGCCAGCATTTTGAATTATTTGGGGACAACATGGGAGTCGTTGAAGGCTGGCCAAATGGCCGCAGCAGGAATGCAGCCATCAACGACATCTTTAAACGCATCCACAACTTCATCGAGTCTTGTGACTCCATTATCTCGATCCATGCAACCTACATCCCCAGCAAATCCAACCCAGCCGATGGCCCCTCCCGGGGCATATATCCTCCGTACCACCTCCTCTTACCCCCCGTCGAAATACCCGCCGGTCTTGACCGGTTCATCATTGATGCGACCCTACCATATTCAGACACTGAGCTCAAGCTGCTCCGAGAGGGCCGATACCCCAAAGCAACCGCAAAACTCATTGCAAATTCTCTCAGGAATCCTGGTCCCCCACACAAACAGCCCACCGACTTTGAGACTGATATACGAGCCCTCCGAAGCCAATGGTCTGGTTGATCCACCCTTCAATCCCCCCCCGGCCCCAGTTCCTTCTAGGCCACAACCATATCGACTCGGATTGGCCCCTCTTGACTCACCGCTTCGTCCCCACTGCCTTGCCCGCGACTGTCTGCGGCTATGGGTACCAGCTCAAACACGTACGGCACATGATGCTAACGGACACACCCTCCACATCACCGACGCTGACCTAGACCGAATCCTAGAGGTCATCGGTGTATCCTGGGCTCAAGGCACTCGGGCTGGATACGGTGCAGGACTTCTCGCATTTCACCGGTTCTGTGATCTCCGCAGCATCCCTGAACCTCAACGATGTCCAGCCGGGCCTGTCCTAGTCCTCGCCTTCATCGCCAACTGCGCCGGAGCTTACTCCGGAAAGACGCTGGCTAATTATGTCTTCGCTGTCCGTTGGAGTGGTACGGAGGTACCGCTCCGAGGGCTAGCTGGAGAGTCTCGCTGAAGAGCTGGCGAGGAAGACTTGATTCGGACTGACTACTGACAGGGATCTATCTACAACGAACCGTGGGAGCCTCGTCACGTGACTAGGCACTCGCTACCACTCCAATTGCCCCCCTCCCTCATAGCGACGTCCTCGTCGCTATCGAAGACCTGAAAGAAAGAAAGAAAGAAAGAAAAAAAAGGGAAGAGGAAAGAAAGAGGAAAAAAGACTGAAAAAGAAACTAGTCTACTCCACTGGGGTCTAGCAAAGGAGGTCCAAGACTGGGATCAAAGGGAATGGGAACTTGTCCAGAAAAAGATGGAAAGGAAACAGAGGGTTGGGAAAAGGCAGGAGAAACGTCATGGACACAAGCTGGAAGTTTTGATGAGTTTCGCATAGAGATGGTGGGAAGATGGCGGGGTTGTACTCAAAATGGGGAGTTGTCGAAATGTGTTGGGTATGGTTGACAACGAGGTGGGATTTTATGTACGGGGTATCTCGGGGGAAGGTTTTGAGGGTGGACACGGCGGTGACGGTAGCGAAGCGTGGACCATGGATTTTGCGCTCGGGGGTAGGTGAGGGTAGGGATGCTCTTCGGTCGCCAAATAGGGGCGTGGGTGGGGCGGGTGTCGCGCCAGGTATGGTTTTGACAGGGAATGTTGAATGCAAGGACGGCTTGGGTTTTCGGGGCAGGGATATTGTCGTGGTATGCTGATGGTGGTGTTTCCACGGGTTCCGTTTGCGTAGACGCGTCGGCATATTGTTTTGTGGCCATAGGTGGGTCTGCCTCGTGTGCAGTCGCAGGTCCGGTATGTGCCTCCGTGCTCGCGGGTTGTTGCTTTTTCTCATCTTGCCCTTTGATGTTTCGCCTCGGAGCACCATCCCTCTCGTTTCGGTTCTCTCCTGCGAGGATCTCCGCGATTTGGGATGGCAGAGGCCATGCTCGGCCGTCGTAGCGTGTCTGGTGGTTGCCGGAAGCGTGGTATGGTGTGGGGGCGGGACGCCCGCGTTGGTGGTTTGGTTTTGGGTCAGGGTAGACGGGGATGGTGGGTCGAGACGGTGTAGGCGTTAGACGTTCGTGTTGGAAGGGTTTCGAGGCCGGTTTCGCGGTGCTGGAAGTGAGTATGCCAGTGGGCGTTGAACACTCGCGCTCGTGCGACCTTTTTGGGTCGGGGTGGGACAAGGTTGCAGGCTGGGATGGAACGGGCGCGGGACAGGGCTCTGGGGTTGGCTTTGCATTGGGGTTGGGTCTACACGTCGGGCGTTCGCGCTCACGGCCGCTTTTGGCGCTGGGGTTGGGGTATTTCGAAGGCAGCACGCGGCTGCGCTCTGCTCCAGGGTGCTTTGGGTTGGGGGTGGCGAGAGCCGTGGGCGCTGGGCATTCGCGTCCGTGCTCGGTTTGGAGGTGGTTGGCGTTGTGGGACGGTGATGGTGGTGAGTTTTGGTTTGGGGCGCGTTCTGACGCGTTTTGCAGCGAGGGTGGTGGGTCCGCTGGTGTGGGCGTTGGGATGGGGCTTGGAACGCACTCGGGCGCGTTTTCCAGCAGGGATGGGGCCGTTTGGGTGGGCAATAACGACGTGGCGTGCTCGGGCGCGAGCGTCGACGTTTTTGGTGGAGATGGGCGCGCTGTGGTGTGCTGGGGCGCGTTTTCGCGCGTGGATGGGGCCGTTTGGATGCTTGGGTTGGGGTATTTTGGTGGGAGCTCGCGGCTGCGTTCTGCTCCGGGGTGCTTTGGGTTGGGGGTGGCAAGAGCCGTGGGCGCTGGGGATTCGCGTCCGCGCTCGGTTTGGAGGTGGTTGGCGTTGTGGGACGGTGATGGTGGTAAGTTTCGGGGCCTGTGCCTCGCTTTTGGCTTGACGTGGTTGGGACTAGCAAGGTGGGGTGACGGGGCTGTCGAACGCTCGCGCTCGGAAGCGCTGGGAGGTGCTGGAGTGACGTTGCTGGGCACCGGGGCAGTGAGCGTCGTCGTTGTGTTCATTTGGGTCCACGTCGCTGTGGGCTGGGCCGTTGGTGGCGAGATTGTTGGTTCTTTTTTTGTATTGCTTTTCCATCGGGTTTTTTCCTTCTTCGCTCGTTCTTTTTGTTTCTTTTTAGTAGTCATTTGTGCGGTCGAGAAAATGAAAGTGTTTGGTGCTTGGAAAATCGTTCGGTGCTCGGAAAACTACTTGGTGTTCGGGAAACTGCTGGGTGTGCTCTGTGCTCTGTGCTCGGGCTCGTAAAATTGCTAGAGTGCTGAAAAATCACTAGGAGTTGCTGAAAGTCGCTGAAAATCGCTGAAGATGGAGGCTGTGTTCGAATCCGCTCTCATCACCACGTTGGAGTGGTACGGAGGTACCGCTCCGAGGGCTAGCTGGAGAGTCTCGCTGAAGAGCTGGCGAGGAAGACTTGATTCGGACTGACTACTGACAGGGATCTATCTACAACGAACCGTGGGAGCCTCGTCACGTGACTAGGCACTCGCTACCACTCCACCGTGCATGGCACATTCTCCATGGCCAGCCATGGTCCGCCAATCACCCAGAGATAAAAGCGGCCCTCAATGGCGCCATTTCCCTCACTCCCCCCACATCCATTCGTGCGAAGAGAGAACCCGTCACCACCGAATTCCTAGCAATGGCCAAGGATAAACTGGACCTAACGCTCCCTTTCGATGCCGCCTTCTATGCTTGCCTTACGACCGCCTTTTATTCCGTATCTCGGCTTGGTGAACTTACCGTTCCCACTTTAAAAGCCTTCAATCCTAACCTACATGTCAAACGCTCTGACATGACGTGGCGGAAAGATCGCAACAATCTCAAAGTATCAGTCTTCCACATCCCAGTCACCAAGACTTCACGAGAAGGTGAGGATATATACTGGTCGACACAACCAGGCCCATCGGATCCAGAGGCCGCCATCAATAACCACTTCGCCATCAACAACCCATCCCCAGCTGATCCTTTATTCGCATGGCGCCACCCTCAAGGACTCCGACCTCTCACGCGATCAGCTTTCATATCACGGCTGAAGGATATCAGCAAAGCACTGAAAATACCTCCCTTTCAGGGACATGGGATCCGTATTGGAGCCACACTTGAACTCCTACTACGAGGCGTTCCCTTCGAGGTGGTAAAAACCATTGGTCGCTGGACCTCCGGCGCATTCCTAACATACCTACGCCAACACACAGTAGTCATGGCCCCATATATGCAGGGAACGCCAATCCTGGAACCCTTCCTCCGCTATGCAATGCCACCTCCCCGCTAAACTGTGAGTAACTCACCCATCTCCTAATCATTGGGAGTCCACTTCGCTTAACGCGTCGCTGGGCTCCTAACATCTGGGAGTCGCAGCTCATTCGACTTCTCGATTAGGACTGGACACTGTTTTCGAGTTTGAAAAAACCCCTTCCTGTTTTTTCCCCCAAAAACTGAGTTTCTCGCTATACCACAGATTTGTTTCTCGTAACCACTTCCGAAACAAATTCCTTCTGCCAGAAACTTTGCCTGCACGGACATAGATTGTCTTCTAACAAACACAAAGAATGAGTGTAAATTAGAATTAAGTCTATGTACGAATTTGGCAAGTTGTGGCGCGTCTGCCTCTCAGCTCGTGCCACTCCCACTTGCCACTCCAAAAGATCTTCCCTGCTCAATAGAGCAGATTATCTCTTTCATTTCACCCACCCTCCAGCTCCCTCATTCTACCCCCCCGCCACTCCCTAGCAGCAGATATCTTCATCAATATACTTGCTATAAGACATAACGGCTTCCTCAACTAACTCGACATTGTGTTCACATTTTATTCAGACCTGCTGCTTGTCCCTCCCACCCTCGCAGCTCATTCGACTTCTCGATTAGGACTGGACACTGTTTTCGAGTTTGAAAAAACCCCTTCCTGTTTTTTCCCCCAAAAACTGAGTTTCTCGCTATACCACAGATTTGTTTCTCGTAACCACTTCCGAAACAAATTCCTTCTGCCAGAAACTTTGCCTGCACGGACATAGATCAGTGTCAAATGACTTCCCCAACTGTGCGGACACCATCACAACCTTCTTCCACTTCATTGTCCTCGCTCAACCCCCGTGTGCATCAACTTCATGGCCAATCCAAAATGGCCCTCTCGGATTCAACCCTCGCTGGCCGAGCATCTGCAAAAAAAGTGGCTGGAGTTTGTCAATGCATCCGCAATAAACATTCACTTCCAGATGATGGCCTTGATGGCGCCCCTGCCAAAAAAAGGAAATTGGGCACTGCTCAACCAAAGGCCATCATTCAAATCCAGTCTGACACCGAGTCGGAAGCTACTGAGCAGGGCAATGATGGCAGTGGTGATGGGGGTGACAATGATGAAGACAATGATGATGATGACAGCAAGCATTCTGGCCTGAGCGCCAATGAGGATCTTGAGCAACTTGAGGAGCTCTCTGCAAAGGATAACTCAGTGAGTTTTTTTTTTGGCTCCTTGAAATGCTGTCTACTCACAATCTATGGCAGAAACGGAACAAATCTCACCGTGTGCGTAGCAAAGACAGGTGATGTGCTGACCTCAACCTTGTCTATGAACCAGGGAAATGCCTCAAGGGCGGCAAATTGCTTGATGGCTGGTGGTGTATTCTGTGCAAGTATGTAGAATTTATTTGCATATTTCCTTGCGCTGACCCACTTTTACAGGAAGGATAAGAAGTTGCCATGCAATACTGGCTTCTACAGGAGCACTTGCACAACATCTACGCTACGTGCACATATCACTCATGAAGGCAGCGAGCACTACCGGTATTACCACGAGATGTGCAAGAAGCACAATGTCCCAGCAACAGCAAAGAGTTCTGACATGAAAGATGGTGATATCATTAGTACCCAGAGTGACATTAGTTCGTTTGCCATTGTGACACCTCGGGTGCTGGCGTGGAGTCAGGAAGGGCTCGTTTCACATGTTTGTGAGTGGATCATTCTTGACGACCAAGTAAGTGTCTGCATGACTAGTCATTTAATGTATTAATTGCTTTGTTTTGCAGTTATTTTCCATTGTCAAGAAAGACTCTTTCAAGGCCATCCTCAGATACCAGTGCTGGGCAATGGTCCCTTCTGATATCCCAAGCCAAACAACTGTCACAGACGAAATCTATTATAAATCTCTTCATGTCAAAGGACTTCTGCAAGAAAAATTCAAAACACTTGACAGTGCTGTCTCCTTCACATTTGATGCCAGAACCTCGCAAGCATTTGACCCTTACCTGACAGTAATGGCGCATTGGATTGACGCAGACTGGCCACCTGCATGAGCAAGTTCTTGGATTTCGCGAGATTGTCAGTGACCATTCTGGCGAGAACACTGGTGCTCTGTTGATCACAATTCTCAGTGAGTATGGCTTAATAAATCCCACCAAGCTTGGCAGGGGTACGGCTGATGGTTCGACTGTCTGTGACAAGGCCATTCGAGTCCTGGCAAAGACCATTGATCCAACCGGCAAGGCATGGACTGCCAAGGAACGACGTGCACACTGTATGGAGCATGCTGTTCACTGTGCATCCCATGCATTTGTGAAGAAAGTGGGGCCAACACCGATTAATGCCATCAAGGCCGTGTTGGCATGTTCGCAAAAGGTCACCATCAAGGATCTTGGAGAAGATGATGACAATGATCAGGAACTCCTCAAGGACTTTGATAGTCTTGCTACTGTTATTGAATTCACAGATGAACTTGCCGATGTTGAAGAGTTCGATCCCAGCGATCTTCTTGGCAAAGTGCTTGTGTTTGTCAATCAAGTCCGCCCCTCACCGCAAGCTTGCACCTACTTCCACAAGCTTTGCAAGGATGAGAATCTGCAGCCATTGCAGCTCCTCAAATGGATTTGGACTTGATGGGCTTCTTTGTATGACTTGATCACTCGTCTTCTTAATGTGTGCCCTGTAAGTCCATATTTATTTGCCTGATCTATGAAAACTGACTTTGGTTCCACGGGGCTTGTACAAAATTCACACTTCTTGCTGATGAAGATTCAAAGGTCCTGAAGCTTAAGGCCCTGAAGACATATGGGATGTTCAAGCTGAGTGAGAGCAAGTAGCACTTACTTGAACTCATTTGCGATGGCCTTAAGGTGAGTGACCAACTATAGCCCGTTTAACTCTGCTGATGCAACAATAGGAACCTGCTGCTGCTTGCCAGACATTTTCTCATGGAACCCGTCCCACTATCATCGAGTTTATGCAGCAAAAGTGGGAGGTCATGTCGAAGACCACACGGTATGCGCCAATTGCACTGGCACTTGATGCCGGACTCCAAAATATTTGGAAATGGTATCGAAACATGAACAACAGTTCCATGTATTTTATCTGCCTCATGCTGGATCCCCGTGTCAAGATGGCATACTTTAAGAAACATTGGGATGATGAATATCTGGATGCTGGTACAGCAAAGCTCGAGGAGGCTGTAGGTTATTATTGTTGTTTTGTTGATGGTTTTGATATTTCATTTATAGTTTGATCACTACTATGTTGATGTTGCATCTATGGCTGATGGAGAGGACAACACTAACATACCCCTGGTGGAGGAACAACATAACATGTCATATGGCACTGTGTGGATGCTGTCTGCACTTGAAAGCCGACTGGCTGAAGAATAAAATGGTGTTGAGCCACATTGTGAACTCAAGGCATTTTTAGAGGCCCAACTTGTACCGTTCCAGGCTTTGACTGATGCTGGAGTCATAAGGTGGTGGAAGGATCATAGCATCATGTACCCTTGCAAGGATGGCTTGTGATTTTCTTGCTATCCCTGGCTCTTCCACTGCTTCAGAGCAGCAATTCTCAAGTGCACGGCACATTGGTACAGACTTCCATAACCAGCTCTCCCCGACAATGTTTGAGGCCATGCAACTCCTTAAGGGGGGGTACAAAGCAGGGGTCATCTCCACTCACCTTGAATCCTCGGGACTTGCCAAGGAGTTTGGATGCACGCAGGAGGACATTGTGGTGGGCTGATATATCAGACACTTGTTGTATAGTCATATATGAAAGATTTGTTGCCCTGGAACCATCTGAGACTAAGTTTAGTCTGAACCAAACTGATATAAATGGTTTACATTGGTTTTGGTTTCAGTCTGGGAAATTTTGGCAGGAACCGAACCATTCGGTTTCTGGTTTGGCCAAAAAAGGCCCAAACCAGACCAAACTGAACTTCCCCAACACTATACTGTATCCCCAAGCTCCAGCATACCACAGGAGATGTTGTCCCCCCATCCCAGAGTCTCCATGGTTGCCTCTGCACACTTGACTTCAATGACATTCAGTATCTCTTGCATCTCATTCAACAGAATCCTGACTACTTTCTGGACAAATTACTCCATCTTTTGAAAACCAATCATTTCATCTCCATCAATTTCCTCACTATCCACTTTGAACTATCCCGCCTCAATGTCAGCCGCAAGAAACTTGCTCGGATTGCTCATGAGCGCAACGAATGTCAACATGCTATGTTCATTGCACATATAGCACAATACTCACCGGAGGAAATTGGGTTCATTGATGAGGTTTTGAAGGGTGAACGCTCACTCGGTAGGCACTATGGGAGATTGAGGAAGGGCACTTGGGCTTGCAAGCCACAACCTTTTGTGCATGGCAGGCATACCTCAACAGTTGGCCTCCTCTCCCTTGATGGATTTGTCTGTGGGACATCTGTTGAAGGTTCCTTGACAATGACATCATTTTTGGAGTGGATGGAACACACAGTGGTATGTGCTACATCAAAGTACACCCACCAGTATGCTGATCCTTAGTAGATGCCTCACTACTCTCCCTATCCCGGCCCCCTTAGCATTTTGATCCTTGACAATGCAAGGATTCATCACAGCGATGGGCTTCATGAGCTTGCCGACTGGTTCGGCGTCCACATCGAGTTTCTCCTAGTGATGCTGAAGTTCGGTTCAGAACCGATCTGACCCAGTTTGAACCACAAACCAAACCGGAAGTTCAGTTCTGGTTCAGCCCTTTGGCTGAACTGAACTGTGGGTTTGGTTTGTGGTTCTGGCACTGATGTTGGGTTCAAACCGCATCTGAATGTGGTTCAAACCATGAACTGTAAGTTTTATTTCGAGGTTGGTGAGTCCTTTTTTTTCTACTGTGTGTGCTGCTAACATCATGTGACCATAAACAAAGCATGTCGCTCCATAAGTATCATGTAAGTACTTCATTCCTTTTGACGTCACTGACACTTTTCCCCTGACAGGCTACCTGAATCCCCCACACCCTGCACCCATGCCTATACCAGATGATGAGGACAATGATGAGGACAGCCAGCAGCAGCAGGAATGGCGGCAGCACACCAGCCCACAATGTGAGCAATGAGGAGGATGCAGCAGGGGTGGGCACCCCTGCTGGCAAAGTTTCTTTCTTTTTTGGTGTCTTCTAGTCACTAACTAATGCTGACAGCCACACCCATGCCAACACCCTCACCCAGGCTCACCAACACCAATGCCCACGCCCACACCTGCCCATGCCCACACCAACACCATCCAGCAGCAGCAACACTGGTGGGGGTAGCAACCAGCAGCCATGCAGCAGCAGCAACAGCAGCACCAGTGGCAATGGCAGCAGCACCAGCAGCAACAACAGCTGTGGCAACAGTGCCAGCAACACCACCAATACCACCAGCCCAATGATGAGGATGGCTGGCAGCAGCAGCAACAGGAACAGCGGCAGCACCACCAGCCTCACAATACGGCAACAGCAGCAGCAGCAGCAACACTGCAACACCAGCAGCTACCTCACAAAGAGCCATGCCATGTCCATTGACATGCGCCTGCCATTCATGAGGTAACTGGCAGCCATGGCAGTGGCACCAGCAATGTCATTGGCAACAGCAACCCCACCTCCCTCACAATCCAGCATGAGTTGGAGGTGATACAGACAGTGCCAGCCCACACCTACCTTGTGAAGAGCAGCGCCTGTCATTCATGAGGTATTTATGCAACCCCACTGTGGAGAGCAGGCTGCTGTGGACCACATGAGTGGTCTAGGCCCCCTCTCCACCACAGTTCAGTGGTTTGAACATGTATAAATGCGAACTGAATGCCGTGAAACCATTCTGCATGGTTTTGGTTCAGGTTCAGCAAATGGCTGAACCAAGGCTTTAGATTGGAGAAAAAGATGTGTTTGTGGATGACATGTGGAAAATTGGATGATCCAATTGCCTAATTTGGTCACAGTTGCCAAATATGGAAACAGCTTCCAAAATGTTCTTGCCATTCTAGAGAGCAACAAAATGGCTATTTGACCATTGCAACAGTCCCAGCAGTGAATGTCAACTGTTAGTGCGAACTGGTGGTTTCGGTTCAGGTTTTCCAAAAAACTTGAAAAACCAGACCAAACTGAACTTCAGCAACACTAGTTTCTCCCTCCCTACTCACCCAATCTCAATCCGATTGAAGAAGCCTTCTCAAAATTGAGCCCTTTCAGCGTATCTTTCCCATGATACATGGGTCAGCTGAGATGGACAATTCCCACTCCAAGTGGGCCAGCCAAACTCAGCCAACCAATATCTTTCTCCAGGGCAGATGGCTTGGCTGAGGTGTCCATGTTCTGGTGGACATGAGTTGGCCGAAGCAGACGGATATATTGGCTGGCCATGGAACATGGATTGGCCGACCAGTGTGGGTATTTTGGCTGGCCATGAAAGGTGGATTGGCCGATGGCCCTGGGTAATTTGGCTGGCCATGGAACATGGGTTGGCCGACGGGTCTGGGTATGTCAGTTGCCCATGGAACATGGGTTGGCCGATGGGTCTGGGTATGTCGGTTGGCCATAGAACAGTGTTGCCACACATGCAACAGGTGGTTTATATCTGTTCATTCCGGCATCTCTGAACATACCCACCTTACATCTTTGCAATCTTACACATTACATCTTTGCACTCTTACCCACCACTTGCCACGTTCCACCAATTTTGTACTTGCTCCTCTATCCCTTTGTTCTGGAATTTATCAATATTCACGATTCATCATATTCTACTAATCACATCCTAGGCAAACTTTGCAATCCTTTGTGTCATCTATTTGTAATCCACATTGCTGTACATCACGTGATTTCTCATCACATCATGTTAAACACGAGGCATTATTCCTTTGTTCCAGACAACGACATCTGCCTTCATTCTCCTCACTGTTTGCCTAAATGAAGTGGATCACCCCAGAATTTACTAAGATCCTTGAAGACGGTTATCCTGATTTTAGGAGATCCACTGGTGAAGATCGTATTCACGTCCTGAAAGGAATCAGGAAACTTTTAAAACAATCAGCACAAAAAACCAACACACCATGGCCCCCAAATATGCAAAAGGTCGGTATATTCTAATACTACCCTTCAGATCAACCTAATGGCATTATACCATGAATTCAGAAAATTCAAACTTGGTACCACAATCATCGGTCAAAATTGGAGAGCGACACGGAGGATGCTTCAAAATATACAAGGAAGTGGAATGCAAGGTTGGTTACCAGAGAAAAATGACCAAGGAAATTGACACTAGGACTGTGGAGCTGTCTGGTGAAACCGGAGGGAAGCCAGGCTACATCAAGTACTATGGCAAAGCCTGGAGTGATATTTACCGTTCCTTGACGGAAGCGAAAAAACAAGAATTTGAAGCTCTTGCAGAGGCCTGGAACCAGCAAGGTCCACCCCTGGAAGTCAAAAGACAGTACTAATCATCTTCTTTAGCCTGCATGATGCTAATCTTGTACCTTATCCAGCCGAGCAGCAAAAGATTTTGGTAAGACAGCAATGAAGTTTATGAAGGACATAGATAAGCAGATGGGAGTGAAAATATTTATGTTGGTTGGATATGAAGACGAAGATAAGACTGTGACCAAAGGAAAGTGTGTTGATTCCTGCTTGGTGTCAATCACATACTTATCTTTACTTCCTGTGAGGTTTGAGACACTGGCCCCAGTACACAAGAAGTTCATCGGCCTCTTCAAAAATAATGGGGATGACATTTGGGTTCCCTTTTTAATCATGACGGTATGATCAGCCATTGTTCCATATGTCCTATGTAATGTGTTCCAGAGGAATCCAATGGAGCGGAGACCGACAGTGAAGACAATGATGGCGGTCCAACAACCAGATACGACAAAAGCCTGCCATTCAAGCTTGAGATCGATGAGGACGGTTTTCCTATGGTACCCAATGTTACAAATATGTCATTGGTCGACATAAGAAACATGTTTAGATCACTGGTGCCCATGTCCTATCATACGTACTTCGCTGTTGGCCAAGCTTACTGTACTCATATTCATATGAAGGTCGGATGTGCAACAACAGCATCGTCGCTGTTCCATGGGGCAAAATTGGACAAAATTGAAACCAATACATGGAGGACATCTACTTTCCCCCTCAGGTAGAACTAAAGGAACCGTGGAAAATGAAACTCGATGAACTTCGGACAGTCCACCAATTTTGGTTGCAACGGCAGAAACTCAGTGAAAAACCCTTCCGATTTAAAACCGTCCTGAAGACCGACCAGAGAGCACCAAATGCATTCGTGCAAAAAAAGAAGAAGTTCCATGCTGCTGCCGCTTTGGCCAGGACCAATCGTTTGGCGCCGTCAAACTCCAGTAGGGAAACCACATCAATCCCAGCAGAATCGAGCGCTATGGGAGCCCATAGATCCAATTCGAATGTTCCACCATTAAAGAAAGTCCACCCCAAAAAGAAAACGCAAAATGCTGCCAATTCCAGCCAGGGGCAAGCAAAAAGCAGTCAGTAGCGAAGAGGGCAACGATAGTTGGAGTGACGAGAGTGCAAGTAGTGGTAGCCTTGATGGGCGTGGTGGTGACAGTGAGATGGATGACAATACATCAACGTTAAAGCTTCTGTGGACGAAAAAGAAAACAGAGAGACAAGTGAAGCAAAAGGAGCAAGCAGAACGGTTACTGACACAGGAACGAGAGGTGACAACAGAGTTACAAGAAGTACAAGAGCGGGAGAGGCGACAGGCCCAGAAGAGGGAGGCACGAAAGGCCCAGGAGGAGGCCAGGAAGAAACAGGTATGAGAAGCCCAGGAGAGGGAGGCAAGAGAGGCGCAGGAGAGGCAGGAAAGGGAGGCACGAGAGGCTCAGGAGAGGGAGGCACTAGAGGCGTGGGAGAGGGAGGACAGGGAGGCACGAGAGGCCCAGGAGAGGGAGGCATGAAGAGCCCAGGAAGAGGCCAGGAAGAAACAGGTATGAGAAGCCCAGGAGAAGAAGGCATGAGAGGCCTGGGAGAGGGAGGCACGAGAGGCATGGGAGAGGGAGGAAACGGAGGCACGAGAAGTGCGGGACAGGGAGGAAAAAGAAACACGGGACAGGGATGTTCAACAACAACGACGCCCAGGAAAGTTGGACAGCTCAAGAAATGCCGGTAAAAATGCCAGGTAAAGCTGTCCTGTTTCAAAGGTGGGGATGCTGCTCACAATTTACATTACCAACAGCGGTCAACCTTTGCAACGATCTACACGTCGCAAATAAGCTTCATGTATTGAACAAATAACAAATATATATAGTATTATGTGTCAAAACATCCCAAAGTGACATGTCACGTATGCCACGGCCCCCAATGTGACATAACAACTTGAGACTCTACCCATACCTATTAATAGTTCGGTGCTTATGAAGAATACATTCAACATTTGGCAGAGAAGGCAGATGAGGCATTGTGATGTCAGGAATATACATGAGTAGGAAGCAGTAGGAAGATCCTCCCGGCTATTTACGACGGCGTTTCACGTCTGTGGAAGGTATTGGTAAATCTGTGTGAATGATGATATCAGTGTATATACATGCTGATGAGGCAATTTATCGTACCTGAGTCTTCCCTCCAATGACGTTTCACAGGGGGTGTGGGGGGACGGGGTGATCCAGCAAAATCACTATACACTGTTTCACTGCCAGATGAGATGTTCATTTGATCGTCATCCTCTCCCTCCTCACTGTCCACACTCTGGTCATTTGACTTCCCCACCTTCTCAGTTGGTTCCTCCTCCTCTTTGTCCTCCTCCTGCACCCCATCCCCGTCTGCCTCGTCCTCCTCCTCCTGAACCTCCCCCTCCTCCTGCAGCTCCCCCTCCTCCCCCCCCTTCTTCTCCTGCTGCTTCCCCTCGTCACTGTCCACATCTTTCTCATTTGACATATCCAGCGGCCTGATCAGACTGTCCTCATACCACCAAGCTCCGTCATTTGAATTTCCTACCTGCTCAGGTGGATCCTCCTCATCCTCCTCATCCTCCTCATCCAGGCCAGCCACGTCCATTTCTTCTCCCGCATCTTCCCCAGCCACGTCGGCTGAATTTCCCACCATTACAGGTGGATCCTCTTCCCTCTCAGCATCGACAGCCATGTCATTTGAACATCCAACCATTGGAGGTGGTTCCTGGTTCTCCTCGATTGCCATGTCCTCCACACCTGCATCCACTGAATTTCCCACCTTCCTAAATGGATCATCCGCCTCTTCCTCACCATCGGTGCCCTTCCCTTTGTCGTGCTTATTGTCTTTCCCCTTGTCCCGTGTATCCGTGTTATCCTGTACCTCACCTTCACCTGTAGTTGCGTTGACTAGCAGAATTGGATGAGGTGGAAAATCTAAGCATTCAACAAGAATGGGACTGATGGGTTCTACTGGTGATACGCAGCGCACGTCCCTAAGCACAGAAACGTTCTATTAGACCTATTCTAGCCTCGGACATGCTGCGATTCATTGCGAAACATCCCGATTTATATGTATCTCCATTGCGACACGACTGTGATATGCGCGCGATACAGGCGATAATTTGACATTATGGTGATTTTCTTCGGAGTGCTTCGGCCCCCTTCGGAAACATATTTCGAGCCTCTCCGACATCACCCATGCTTGTACCGTTCACCCTATTCCATTCCGATTCCGTTCCGGTTCCAGGGAAGTCTTTATGCGACATGTTTCACTTATTTCAAACAGTATAGCTCCTATCCTCTAGATATTTTGGAAATTGCTTCGCATGGTGCTATACCCTTTGTTTCAGTTCCATTTCATCCCTATTGCACCATAGTTCCGTCGCGCACCGTCTATTTGTCTTGCCTTCTTCACCCTGTATTGTCCTAACAACCAACTTCGCATAAATACCCCCTATAGTCTACATACTAGAGAGACGTCTTGTATACCCCCGATTCCAGTCTATCATATCACCTCTTTACTGCGCCGTCCATGCGATAGCTCCGCTGTACTCTATTAAACTTTGCGTTCCTTCTATAAAGTGCTACATATACGCCGAAAACATTGCCGACTGTTTCGCACACGCCGCACGCATCGCGCACATCGCGCACATCGGAAACATTATCGCCACTATCCAGAGCACCTCTGAGTATTTTTATTAACCTTTTGGATTGAGATTGAACCCCTCAGAATTCGTACAGCACTGTGGTAGAGTTGGTATTTGATTCCGTTCACATTACCGCAGTGCACCCTTTCACCGGATGGGTCTGAATGTGTATTTTTGGGCCGGTCCAGAAGAATTCCGATGGTGGGGTCTGAAGAAGCTCATTCAGCTTTGGCACCAAATCTGGCCAATCATTTTGAAAATGTCAGCAGACCGCTGACTTGACGGCTTTTGCTGTGCAATGTGCTGGTGCCATCACAACCCCATCCTTGTCCCATTTATACCCAACAATCGCAGCAGATAGTTCCAAAAGACTTCGTTGGAAAATGTAAGAGGGGCTGATCCAGTGGTCTTCCATGAAGACAACAAAATGTTCCGCAAACCAGATTTGGAAATGTCTATATCTGCATCGTGTGATATTCTGTTCCTCACGAATTTCAGCTGATATGGTATGGTTGTAGGACGTCCTGTTGATGATATCAGCAAGCTCGATCAGGTTTCCCACAATCACAAGGTCGAGGAAGCCGTCTTCGGTTTCGATCTTGGGCATATGAGACTTGGTGAAGACAGTAGCTGTGCAGTGAGCATTTTAATCTTCCAGAGTTTGTAAACATTGCCCAAAGTAGCTCACATGATGATTCGTGGTTGCCCGTGAAGTACTCAATCCACATGGTGAGAAGTCGGCGGAGAAATGTACGTGTCACATTATGCTCCGCGTTTGTGATGGTATGACTCATCATGAAAGTATGGATAATCCCATAACATGTATCCCATATAGTTGACGTCGCATAGAGATGACGCCCATTGACAATGGAGTACTCTACACCGAGGACATAATGCGGGGTGCATGGCCTCATGTAACTGTGTGTTTCAGCACACATCTCAATGGTCACAGATATATTCCCACTTACAGCATGGAACCCTTGGTGAGCAGTAATCCTTCTGCTTCCCACAAGCCTTTCCCACTATGTTTTCTTGGCTCCCACTCCTGAGGATAGGCCTTGTTAGTGGCAAGATTGCCAGCCTTGCGATCCCATTCGGCATCCCTTCGAGGCCTCATGAGGACCCAGTACTTTGCACCAGTCCTGACAATAACCACCGTGCCAAAGCCATCATCGTCTACATGTGTCCAAGAAATGGCACGAGCTGTCGCTGCCGTTCCCCAAGCCAAATTGTCGTTTAAAGGCTGCTCGCGGATAAACCCCGGTCGGCCCCGGGTTTCGTGCCAAGCAACCTCAGATGATGACAGGGACCTTTTCACGAATAGACAGGTAAATGATGTGTTTGATCTTTGAAACAAGGTTGCTCACCAAAATTTTGGAGGTGGGTCCAACGTCATATGACCATGGGAAGGTCAAGGAAATTGAAAACCCTTTTGTTGTCAGGGTCAAGCGCAACCTGATATAATGTTTCCAATGTGCCAGGTTTGTTCATATTCTTGATGTTAGGCACCAATCGCAATTCAGCAACTAACAAAGGCACTTTAGTCACTATGCCCAGACATCACTCCAGAAACGGACCTTGCACTGAACGAATGGACGACAAAGACCCCAATGTCTCCAAACCTTCCCTATCAAACTCCACTGTTTCTACAGGGAAATTGAGCACAAGGATGTGACGATGTAGAGGGTCCTCGACCCTCTGAGGCCGTAACATCGATATCTAGCGAATCCGCTCGAACCCGACGTCTCTAGCAATCTACGTTCGAACCCGACGCAACCCGACGCAACCCGATGCATACCGACTAGCACGGCCGCTCACGTACCTGGACGGTCTATCTCCTAAACTCACGGAACTTCAAATATCGAAGATAGATCTCATCGGACTGGGATCCCGACATCGGACTTGCCTTATTCACGCCTAGCGTCTCCCTTATGGGGATATAGTAAAGTATATTGCATCTTTTACGGTTTTTCATATCTTCCACCCATTTTCCCTGTCATCGTCGCCTCGCAACGCTCTTCCTACTTCCCCATTTTTATTCTCCTTTGTCTCCTCTCATCGGCCGAGGACTCTCGTCCGAATCTAGGTACACAAATTTGTAGTATAAAAACGGTGCCCAAGCGCCGTCTCAAAATAAGAAACCAGTTCCCCCATTTCCTCTCTCTGAGAATTAAGTCTCTCAGTAAATTCCATCGCACACATCGCTCGTCGGATTCCTCGACGCCCTCCCCGTCGTTCTACCGCCTTTATCTCAACGTTTCTCGTCACCCGACACCCGACCCGCCGTACCCGACATCGTCGGCTTCGTCGGCTTCGATCGGTCTCGATAGATTTCAGTAGTTTACTCGGCAGCTTCTTACTCCTTATATCCTATTATCTTACTGAAGCTTGTTAGACTATTCCTAGTCACTTCTACGCTGACCCCACAGGCTTAGGATTATTATTCCGCAGCCACCCCGACCTCGCCTTTACATCTGGAGCCCACCGCGAGGAATAGTCTAGCACCACCATAGCTTCCTCTTCCCGTATCCCTCCCTCTGACCGTCGTCTTCGAGAACTTCCTCGAAGAACTCTTCAACAAGAACTATCTTTAGCCGCCTTCGACCCGACAATCGACGACGACTTCTTCCAGCTAGTACCCGACCACCTCGCTCGACATAACAATCTCCCGCTCGTCTCAGGGTCAAACACCCCCCTATATCTCTCATCCAACAGTCTCGAATCGGTCGATATACCGATAATTACCATCACACCCGACTCATCCGATCTCAGTTCGACACCCGCATCGCCTACGTCCCCGACTTCGACCTCGTTAGAACCCCCGTCCACGTCTTCGCTCTCGATATCGAAAACTCCGTCATCGTCATCGTCTCCGTCTTCGCTCTTGACATCGAATAATCCGTCATCGTCATCGTCCCCGTCATCGTCATCGCCTACGCCATCATCGTCCCCGTCATCGTCTTCGCCTACGCCGTCATCGTCCACGTTACCCGACCCGCTCATCGCACACCCGACAACCGCTTCATCGACATCTCAGCTCCTTCCACCCACAATGACTTCGACCTCTGGATCCTCGACCGCTTCCCACGTCACCGCTCCCCATGTTACTCCACGACAAATGCCCGCTCGCGGTCACTCCACGGCCCCGACCTTCGACGGGAACCCGCTCAATTTAAACCGTTTCTTCGAAGAAGTCGAGATACTTGCTGCCGATGCCGCTCTCGACGACGCAGGACGCATTAAGCATAGTCTGCGCTACGCGTCGCTTAGCGACTACGAGCTTTGGGCAAGTTTACCTAGCGCGACCGGCGTCGATTATGCCGCATTCAAGAAGAGCGTACTCGTGCTATACCCGGGCACGGAAGACGATCACCGGTACACTATGGCGGATCTCGACCGTCTTACGCACACCCAAACCGCTTACGGTATCCGTACCCGCGCCGAACTTGGCGAATATTACCGCGAGTTCATCCGGATCTCGGGATTCCTCTTAGACAAGGGTCGAATCTCTCCCCGAGAACGCAACATCGCGTACGAGAACGGCTTCCATGTCGAGCTTAAAAAGGACATCAAAACCCGTCTGCAGTACCAAAAGCCGAACCATTTCCATAGCGACCCTTACGACTTCCAGGACTTCCACAATTGCGCCCACTTCCTGCTGGCCGGAACCGCGGCCGAACCGTCCACCGTCTCTCGTCTTTCGTCAACGTCGCCCGCCGCCATCCGGTACTCGACTCCAATGGAACCCGCCACTCGCTACCCGCCTCCCGCTCGCTATGACCCGGTCATTCCTAAAGCGGAACCGGTCGAACCTAACGTATCCGACCTATTTCGTCTCGTTTCGCAACAACTCGCCGTCCTCACGCAAGCCCTCACCGAACGCAGCAACCCCCCAAAGCCGTGTGCAAATAGGGCTGAGCCGACCACCGTGGGACAGGGTTTCACCAACTTCAACTGCCTCTTTTGCGACGATCCGTTCCATCGTATACGCGATTGTCCCATCTGCGAGCAGTACACTCGAGACGGAATATGCCGCAAGAACGAGCACGGCCGCATCGTGTTGCCTAACGGAATGTATCTTCCAAAGGCTATCGTCGGCAAAAATATGAGGGAACGCTTCGACGCGTGGCACGCACAGAACCCCGGCAACCGCGCTCCCCCTGCCCGCAACCCCACAGAACCGTTCCAACGCGACCCGCCGCCTCATGTCAAAACTAACTTCGTCTCCGCCGTCGAAGTACCCACCTACGAACCAGAGGTCACCACCGAGTACGCCGACATCTTTCAGTCCACGACGTCCGACATCGACGACGACAACGAACAAATTAAGGTTCTGGAAGCCGAAGTGCAGCGGCTTCGTAAACGGGTTAGATTCGACGGTGTAGAGATCCCATCAAAGGCGAAAGGCAAGTCTAGAGAAACGTTTCCCAATTTGCCCACCACTTCCACGTCTGTCCCCGCCGCGAAACCCGCCGAGAAAACGGCCAGACCTATCAACGAGCAGCCGATCACCATAGTCCCCCCTTCGAACACGCGGCCGACCGAGCCGACCGCCCTTGTACCGCGCACTCCCCAGAACCTTCCCACATCGCACCCCCAATACCGCTACCAAGCCCCCATCGAAGATCCCGGTATCGCCAAATCCGTCATTGACCGCGCGCTCGATTCTCAAGTCTGCATTTCGCAGCGAGAGCTTTTAGCCATGTCGTCCGACGCCCGCCGTCACATGAAGGACCTCACTACGTCGAAAAAGGTCACCGCCGAGAGTAACAACGTCGAGGTCTTCCACTTTCACGCACCCGAAATCCCCACTCGCGCCTGTCAACACTGTCAGGAAAACGTCCCGCTCGTCGTCGGCCGCGACTCAGTCCCTCTCCGTGCGGTCTACCCGCTCATCAACGGCAAATTCGTATTCGAGTGCGTCCTCGACAACGGTTCCATGATCATCGGCATGCGGCGCGATATTTGGGAGAAACTCGGTTACGGTCTCCAAAATATGAAGATGCGGATGCAGTCGGCAAATAAAAGCGACAACGACACCCTCGGCCGGATCGCCAACCTAAAATTCACCTTCGGCGACGTCGATCTTTTCCTCCAAGTCCAAGTCGTCGACGACGCCCCCTACGAGATCCTCATCGGCCGCCCGTTCTTCACGCTTTCCGAGGCCCTTACGAAGGATTATAAAAACGGAGAACAACAAGTCACGATTACGGATCCAAACACCGGCGCCGTCGTCACCTTGCCCACCATCGAGCACAACCAAAAGAACCGACGAGAGCGGTCCGACACCGGAAAGCCGGATTTTTAGAAGTCGAGGACCCGGAGATACCTCTCGGAAAGGACGCACCGGGAGATGAGAAGCCGCCACTCGAAAGCGACCACACCTATACCACGAACTATGCTTCCCTTTTGCCGTTTCCCCTAGAAGAGGACTTATGTTTTTCTATCGATTTAGATTTCTCTTCGTCTCAGCCTCAGACTGCCGCCCAGTACATTTCATTGTTGACCGATGTACAAAATCAGCTACGTACTACCGATACCCTTCCTTCGTCTTGTTCCGTCTCCGCTCCTGCGTCACATATTTCCTCTTCGAATATTTGTAACAAAGCCTCTACTGAACACGCTACTTATATCTCGTATACCACCCCCCCTACCAGGGACCTAAAAGGAGTCGTTACCAAGAAAAAGTATAAGAAGGTAGCCGATCGTATCCGCCCAATTTCTACCACTCTCCCCGACGAATACCGCATCATACGCGAGATCACCGGCGACCCGCTAGCCGATTTACCCACGCTCCCGACTCACCCGCCCGACTTTACACCCAGCACCCGCTATACCCAGGAACGACACGACGCGATGCCGATGAACCCGGATGGATTCCTTTGGCCTGAGGAAGAAAAACTCGGCCACCATATCATCAAAACGCAAGAAGCCGCCTTCGCCTGGAACGAATCCGAGAAAGGCCAGTTCAATACGGACTACTTCCCGCCGATCCACATTCCCACCGTACCGCACGACCCGTGGGTCCATCGCAATATCCCAATCCCACCCGGCATCCTTAACGAAGTCATCGGCATCATCAAAGACAAAATTAACGCCGGTACCTATGAACCCTCGAATTCGTCATATCGCTCCCGCTGGTTTTGCGTTTTGAAAAAGGACGGGAAGTCTCTTCGAATCGTCCACGATCTACAGCCGCTTAACGCCGTCACTATCCGCGATCCCGCCGTACCGCCCATGACCGAGCACTTGGCCGAGGCCTTTGGCGGCCACTCTTGCTACGCTTCCTTCGACCTCTTCGTCTCTTTCGACCAACGCCTCGTCCACCCCTCGTCTCGGGACTATATGACTTTTCAGTCTCCACTCGGAACGCTTCGACTTACGCGGATTGCTATGGGATACACAAATTCCCCGCAGATCCTACACGGTGACTCTACGTACATCCTCCGTGACGAAATCCCTCATCTTGCCGTTCCGTATATGGACGATATTCCCGTCAAAGGGCCTCCAACCCGCTACGAGCAACCCGACGGTACCTACGAGACTATACCCGAGAACCCGGCAATCCGACGTTTCATTTGGGAACACTTCCAAGGTGTCAACCGCGTCATCCAGCGTTTCCGCTATGTCGGCGGTACCTTCAACGGCAAAAAACTCGAGTTGTGTCGACCCTCAGTCATCGTTGTTGGCCACCGATGCACATACGAAGGAAGAGTAGCCGACGACTCCAAAATACAGAAGATTCGCGATTGGCCACTGCCGACCAACCTCACCGAAGTTCGCGCCTTTCTTGGCATCTGCGGCGTCTTGCGTATTTTTATCAAGGACTTCTCGCTTCACTCCCGACCCCTCGTCCGCCTTACCCGCAAAGGTATACCCTTCGAATTTGGTGAAGAAGAAGAGACCGCCGTCGACTACCTCAAAAACGCCGTCATTACGTCGCCAGCGCTGCGCGCTATCGACTACACGCGTGAATGGGAAGTGATTCTCGCCGTCGATTCATCCGTTCTTGGAGTCGGCTTCGTTCTTATGCAAATCCGCGCCGACGGAAAGCGCTATCCGAATCGCTTTGGTTCAATATCGTGGAACGAACGCGAAGCCCGATACTCCCAGTCCAAGCTCGAACTCTACGGCCTCTTCAGGGCCCTCCGCGCCTACCGAATCTTCATCATCGGCGTCCGCAACCTCACTGTTGAAGTCGACGCGAAGTACATAAAAGGGATGCTCAACAACCCCGACATTCAGCCCAATGCAACAATCAACCGATGGATAGCCGGCGTGCTCTTATTTGACTTTAGACTCGTTCACGTACCCGCTTCCGCACACGGTGCACCCGACGGACTCTCCCGACGTCCCCGCGCTGCAGAAGACCCCGAGGAGATCAACGACTCCGACGATTGGCTCGACCACTCCTACGGTTTCTTTATGGAAGTCGTCAACTACCGACCCGTCCCCATACCGTCTAAGCCGATTGCCGTATGCGGCCGCTGCCGTGCCACAGCCGACCGACTCCAAAAATTACCCGCCGTCCTCGTCTACACAAATCAGGAAGCCGTTTCTGACATACCGCGATCCGATAAAGCCCGCGCGGCCGACGTTCGTCTTGCCCTCGTCGAGACTTGGTTACGAGATCTAACCCGACCTGCGAACTTCACGGACGAAGAATACCGTCTGTTCCTACGATACGCCCTTGAATTCTTCGTCACCGATAACAAGCTTTGGCGCAAAGACCGTCACGGAAAACACAAACTCGTCATACCGCCCGACCGCCGGCTTCAGTTACTCAAAGACGCTCACGACTCTCTCGGCCACAAAGGTATATTCTCCGTCCGCGCTCGGCTACTCGACCGTTTCTGGTGGCCGCACCTCGACCACGACGTCAAGTGGTACGTCCAGTCTTGCCATCAGTGCCAAGTACGGCAAATGCGTTATCATCACATTCCGCCCACCGTCGCTACACCGGCCTCGCTATTTCGTAAAGCGTATGTCGACACAATGTTTATGCCACGATCCGGCGGTTATCGATACATCGTCCAAGCCCGTTGCTCCCTGTCCGCCTACCCTGAGTTCCGCATGTTACGCCGCGAGACCGGCTCCACCATCGGCACGTTCTTGTTCGAAGACATCTTATGCCGTTGGGGCGCTCTCGAAGAAATCGTCACCGACAACGGCAAGCCGTTCGTAGAAGCGCTCGACTATCTTGCCTCCCGCTACGGTATCCGCCACATCCGCATTTCGCCCTATAACTCACAAGCGAACGGACCCGTTGAGCGTCGCCACCTAGATGTCCGGGAGGCCATTATGAAAAGTTGTGACGGAGATGAAAAGAAATGGCACACCGTAACCCACTCCGTATTTTGGGCCGAACGGGTCACGACACACAAAAGCCTCGGATACTCGTCCTACTACATCGCACACGGAGTAGAACCGCTGTTTCCATTCGATTTTGCCGAAGCTACGTACATGGTTCCGACGCAAGATACGATGTCTACGACCGACCTCATAGTCATCCGCGCCCGACAACTTCGTAAACGAGAAGCCGACCTCGATCGGGTCAAAGAAAAACTTACCAAATCTCGGCTCGCGTCCGCTCGGCAATTTGAGCAGAAATACGCCAACACGATCAAAGTTTACGACTTCGAACCCGGTAACCTCGTTCTCGTCCGAAATTCACGTATCGAAATGTCTCTCGATCGTAAAGCAAAACCGCGGTACTTTGGACCCATGGTTGTCGTCAGGAAAACAGAAGGCGGATCCTACATACTCGCCGAACTCGACGGTGCGGTTTCTAAATCTCGATTTGCCGCTTTCCGAGTCGTACCCTACCACGCCCGCTCAAAAATATCGATACCGTTGGGCGACTTCTTACAATACCCCGATGCCGACGATACCGATTCAAACGATCTTGATGATCCGACGTACCCGCCCTCTATAGACTCCTCACCCGACGACGATTAAGCATTTCATTCTGTCCACGTTATACCCCCATTTTATTTAGTTCCTCTTAGTTTTCTAACGATATGACGAATGATGCGAATAGTCCTATGTCTTCGGGAGCCGATCGGCTTTCCTTAGCTGGGTGAACAAGCTGACACGTCTTTTATATATACACGATATATTTTTTTATATATACAACGGGCTCGTTATTTTTATATATATATTTTACAGGCGGCCGGTCTCGTAATCCCGCTTCAGCATCGCCAACCTTGAGGTCGACCGTTCGAGATCGACGCGAAGCCGCTGGAACTCTTGACCGAAGTGGACGAGGTGACGGTTGACGTTGGTGCCTAGGGCTCCCAGCTCCTCCGTAAGGACCGCTAGCCGCGCCGACACTTGCTCGTAATTCTCCATCGTCAAAACGAACGGGTTCGCTGTCGAGGCCGTCCTAAGCCTTTTCGTCGGCCGCTCTTCCTCCGACTCCTCCTCGTCTTCGTCATCGTCCTCGACCGACTCCACCTCCTCGACCCGCGGTTTGCTCGTTGAGGCCCGGGCAGGCCTACTGCGGATGGGCTTTGTCGTGAACGACAACGGCTTCCTCGTACCGGCCGCGACCTCTTTGCCCTTTCCGGTATCCACCTTGCGCCGACCCCCGCCCGTCCGGTGTGTAGCGTTAGTACATCTCTTCTTCAGCCTCCAGCATCGTTCGCACACGTAGCCCGTGACGCCTCGACACGCCTCTTGCGCCTTGACGCAGTTGGTGCAGGGTTGTAGGGGAAACGGCCCGGTGAACTGTTACCAGGATCAGTAACTAAAGAACATATGAACCGACACAAGAACTCACCGTCGTACCAGCCAAGTCTCCGGTCTCTACGCCCGGCGTATCTACGTCGTCTACATCGGCCGGTGTCTCTGGTGCCGGGTCGACGGGGCCTTCCTCTGGCTCAACTGCGGCTTCCCCTTCCGGAATCGACTCAGTCCTTGGTTCACCCGCGTTTGCTTCAGCTCGCCGCTCTTCGCTGAGCCGCCGCCGATACGCGGCTCCATCCCTTTCAACCCGGTCCGCTTCTTGATTCCAGTGCTGCTCGTGTTGTTCTATTCTAAGCCGCTCTCGCCTTTCCTCTGCCGCCTTTTGCCTTTTCTCCGCCTCCGCTCGTGCACTTGCCTCTGCCATCCGTTTGGCCTCCTCTTCCCGCGTAGCCGCTTCTTCATCCGCCCGCCGTCTGGCTTCTTCCTGTTCCTGCCTCTCCCGGTCCGCCGCTTCTTTCAGCCACTCTTCGACATCGTTGGCGTACGATTGGCGGTCGGCCCATAACGGTGGCGTTACTGGCCTCGTACCACCAGCTCGGAGTTCCGCGACGATTCCATTGTAAGCACGCTGGCGGGACGGCATGAGCTATCTTAGGACACGCGTAGTCAATAAGGAAACTCACCAGCGCCTTCTTGCGGCCGCTTAACCATTGTTGGGCCATCCCCTCGTTGCCGTCCACCATCGTTACGAGGTCGTCGCTATGAAACACGGTGACCGCGTTGACGGCCTCTTCGTAGTCCGCCCGGACATCGGGTTCGATGCTTTCGACGAAAGCGAGGAAGTTGTCGTAGACTTGGGACATTGTGAACGTGTGATGGTGTAGAGGAAAGGTCGGATCAACAACGAGAAAATTTTTCTTTTTTTTACTTTGCCGTTGTTTGGCCGCTCACGTGATTGGCCACATTCGCGACCCGCATTCGGAGACCCCATATTCTCGACCACGGATGGTCTCTATTAGAAGACCCAAGGAGATGTAGAGGGTCCTCGACCCTCTGAGGCCGTAACATCGATATCTAGCGAATCCGCTCGAACCCGACGTCTCTAGCAATCTATGTTCGAACCCGACGCAACCCGACGCAACCCGATGCATACCGACTAGCACGGCCGCTCACGTACCTGGACGGTCTATCTCCTAAACTCACGGAACTTCAAATATCGAAGATAGATCTCATCGGACTGGGATCCCGACATCGGACTTGCCTTATTCACGCCTAGCGTCTCCCTTATGGGGATATAGTAAAGTATATTGCATCTTTTACGGTTTTTCATATCTTCCACCCATTTTCCCTGTCATTGTCGCCTCGCAACGCTCTTCCTACTTCCCCATTTTTATTCTCCTTTGTCTCCTCTCATCGGCCGAGGACTCTCGTCCGAATCTAGGTACACAAATTTGTAGTATAAAAACGGTGCCCAAGCGCCGTCTCAAAATAAGAAACCAGTTCCCCCATTTCCTCTCTCTGAGAATTAAGTCTCTCAGTAAATTCCATCGCACACATCGCTCGTCGGATTCCTCGACGCCCTCCCCGTCGTTCTACCGCCTTTATCTCAACGTTTCTCGTCACCCGACACCCGACCCGCCGTACCCGACATCGTCGGCTTCGTCGGCTTCGATCGGTCTCGATAGATTTCAGTAGTTTACTCGGCGGCTTCTTACTCCTTATATCCTATTATCTTACTGAAGCTTGTTAGACTATTCCTAGTCACTTCTACGCTGACCCCACAGGCTTAGGATTATTATTCCGCAGCCACCCCGACCTCGCCTTTACAACGATGACGAAAGATTCCTTGAATTGTTGCAGCATCCATCGACTTGAAGATGTTCCATTCCACCACGAACACACATGACGCATGAGGATCATACATTTTTTCTCTTGCACTAGGCAGCCGATGTGGAGGAACCCCATCAATGTAACTGGATCGGATCATTTCATATGTTTCCCGCAACAATGCATGTTCCCCTTTTGCCTGTATCGTGCTTACCAGTTAAGAATCAAACGGTACAAAATCAGACATCAACATACAACAACGGATGGTGAATGGTGCACATGCTCAACGGGTTCGTGTACAGCGTCACCATCATACATCGTGAGATGAACACCCTCTGATGCTCACTTTATGAATCATCAGTGGGGTCGCACGTCATCGAACAACAAAAGACACACAATGGGTGCTAGACGGCTGAGCAAATCAGGTTCCCCATAATCCTATCAAAATATTCATTCATGACAAATGAGACGGTCCTGAATCACTTACATCTCTGGTAAGGTCGATGATCACGTTCACTTTCTCTGGCGCTTTCTTATAGTTGTCGTCATCGTCGTTGTCGTCATCTTCATCCTCGGGATCATCACGTTTCTTGGACTTGGGATAACTTCTTGTCGACCAGCGAGTGGATCTTTTCTTCCTCCGATATGACCTCCCTGGCGCGACCACGACTTTCTCTTCCTTCTGGACTTTCTCTGCCTTCTGCTTCTCCTTGCCTTTCAAAGAGTCCGACCTTGTCCAACATTTTGGCCTGGCTTCGGGTCAACATGGAGCTCTGTCCACATGAAGCAAGCTCCTTCAATGGTCCACCCCTCTTCTTCTTGTTAATTTTCAATTGAAGCGGTTCATCATCACTGGAAAGAGGGTTGCCTGATGCAGGCTTGTCATTCTCGGCACTTTTTCCCTGCGGGCCTTTTTCTGCCTTAGGGTCTACTGGAACATTTTGTTTCGGTGCGACCGTAAGCTGACTAGCAGAGTTGGTCAGGTCCTCCACTTCCTTATCTTGCAACATCTGTTGTCAGTCCCAGTGATAAATGTAGAGACGGGCAGCATATCTTACTGTCAAAACAAAACCAACTAAAGTCCTGTTCTGTTCCCTGGACGCTGTCCTCCAACAAATCATATTCTTGGAGGAATACATTCAGCTCCTGCATCGCCGAAGATCCTAAACATATTCTTGTAATGGCCCTCCAAAGCGCCCTCTCCATTTGAGCAAGGAATGGAGGCCTTTCATTCCCCAAGGCAAACGTGATCTTTTCCTTACGTCAACTACATCCAAGCTGGCACAAATAATGGACTCACTGCCATGAGAGATGGCTGTGCATGAGCTTCATGATTGAAACGTCGTGGGAGAAGAGTAATTATGGGCAACAGTGTGAGGCTTATAGTGATGGTACAGTTTGGTTCTGAACCTGGGTTTGAACCTGAACCTACATGAACCGAACTTAAGTTCAGTTCAAGGTTTGGGGTAATGCCTGAACCGAACCTTAGGTTCAGTTCAAGGTTCAGTCAAGGACGGAATCTTGTGAACCTGGTTCGAACTGGTTCGAACCTGAACCTAATCTTTCACATATTAATCTAATTTCTGCTGAGTAGAGACTTAGTTTTGGTCCAACTATTTACTGACTTGAAATTTAAGCACCATTAATAATAGAATCCAGATTAGTTAGAGTTTATATGGTGGCAATTAGTGCTTCTGTAACATGAATATTTGCAAACTTAAATATATTTTAAAATGTAAAGTTGAAATTCAGCCTAGGATGCCATGTTGTGTGATTCAGTTATACTGATTGCAAGTTAAAATACAGCAAAACATTTGCAATGACCATCTGAACAGTTGTCCAGGATATTTCATGCTTACTGTGCTTCAGACACATCTAACACAAGATTCTATTGATTTATTCACAGTGAACATGGACACAGTACATGTAGAGTGGTAGGAAATAAAGGAAAAATTTGGATTGAGAAAATTGATTAGCTAGTATACTTGTATTTTCACAGGTTCAGTTCAGGTTCAGCCTGGCCTGAACCTGAACTGAACCTATCTGAACCTGAACCAAAGGTTCAGTTCAAGGTTCAGCATATGAGCTGAACCGAACCTCAGGTTCAGTTCAAGGTTCAGATTTTTTTGGCCTGAACCGAACCGAACTGAACCTGACCATCACTAGAGGCTTAGGTGGAATAGATTTCTCATCCAATCATACATTAAACCTCTGAAAGACTTGGTGGTGAGGGAATTGACAAATGAGTCTTGTAACGGTAGATCAACACTCTTGGCCGTCCTGAAACCATGTGGATTATTTATTTGCAGCAGGTGTAATGTGATTGTAACGCAATCCCAACCTCTGTAGCTTCTCCACCCATGATGTGAAGTTGCAGTCTACATATGAGTTGCCCTGTTTTTGTACAAAGTCTGACACACATAGAACATAGAACATACATCACATACCTGGCCAAACCAAGTGAATGAGAATGCCAGAAGCTCTAGATTGAGGAGGATCTGGTTGATGTCAGAGGATTCGACGTTGACAGATGCACGGTACAGGATCTGGAGGCTCATTTCTACTTCTTTTTGGGCTGGTGTCAAGTGTGCTGGGAGAGCGACTGCAAAGATCGGGATGGTGTCCATACTGGACACCAATTTCTGCGGCTGCCATGGCTGAAACACCCACCACTTCTTGATCTTGTTGCGTGATTAATAGACTTTTGCATGTCATATGAAGCTTCATGATCGGCTTACTCCAGTCTCTGAGAAATTTGTAGAGCTTCGAGACAGTGTGCAAACGTCACCTCAAAATGCCTTCTCAAATGTGAATGGTCAACTCACCTTGGTCAACTTCTCGCTCATCTGTGGTTTCGCTGATCTCTGAATTACTTTGAAACTTGGATGACGGGGCAGCCCAACAGCGTCCATGAGCTTATCTAGCAGGGTATAGCGAAGGATTGAGTGAGCCGCTATGAGGAGGTCATTCCGGTACACAGTAGTCCACCTTGCCACATCACGCATCGCAGAGCCATCAGCAGAGAGGTATTCTTGGATGATTTGGCCTTTACGTGAGATTTCACCTGTGGGATTCACATAATCCAATTGCTTTGCCAGGGCCTAGCAGACAAGTCAACTGTCAATGTTACAAGGTGAGAGATTTGATGCACCATCACAGCCAAGGTGGACGGTGTGTTTCCTAGAGCAGACTGATTGCCAATTAAGGTTACGATAGCCTTCTCAAGTGAATCTTCAGCAAGAGGCGTGCCATTGACCCATGGGAAGTCCTGGAACACATTCATGCTTAGGAAATCACTGCCAGACATGACAGAGGCATGTAGAGAAGCGATTGACAGCGAAGAGGTGCTTGCTGATGAGGACATTGGCAAAATGTTCAATTTGAGTGTATCTGAGAGCAATTTAAGAGAGGCTGAGGCTAGATGGTAAAGGTGCAGAAGGTAAAAAAAAATGACGCGTCAACTGTGATCACGTGTGCCAGTGTGACCACATCACATGAATTGCCTGGTAAATACACACTTAAGTACACATTTCGAATTGACAGAGTTGTCAATGTCACAGAGTTGTCAATGTAAAGCCAGGGAAATTCTCTGGACACTGTCTAGATATTTGTCAGCTGAAACTCATAGGTCTTCGTTATCTGTGAATGAGGATAATGAGATTTAGTTCCACACAGAGGTTTCTGACTACAGTTGTACAAAGCATGCAATGGTAGCTGTTGTACTTTCACGTTAGGATGATATTTCCCTTGGCACTATAGCTAATTCCATCTCCATTCCTGTGATGCCCGAAACTCTGCATTCATCTCCCTTGCAAACACATTGTGTCGGCTCCAGGTGGGCTTGTCAATCTTGAGACGGTCATGTACCATGTTTCGCATATAATGCACCATGCATATTCTTTCACCGCCCTCCCATCTGCCTACACTGTGACTGAGAACCTTGCCACAAATTTCAATGACGGTTCCTGGTGAATAAGAGAACGTAGCATCCAACTCAGGGATGGCTAGTTCCGTGTTCGTATGTGTCCCACAACTCACCAGCAAATCATACCATTCTGGACACCCTCCAGCATCTCTGTGTCGAGTTGTAATCCTGTTAACAATAATGGCGATTCCAGTGTAAACAGATGTCCACTCCTTAGCATTTTCATGTGTTTCCACATTCTCAATCGTTTCGCCATCCCGGATTTTCGTCACAGCCAGAAGGCCAGCTGTGTACAATGACTGATGGGTTAATGCAGTAATTGCATTGAAGATCAGCTGGCTGGGTTCGATTGCAGCTATCCACATGGTGGCTTCAGTTGTTCGAAGAGTTGTCGACGTGATCAACCTATCGGTAAGTCGCTGAAAAAAACAGACGGTCAGCTCATGTAAATAAGACGACTAACTAAAGGTGTTACCTCTCTACCCTGAGCAAACCATGCTGCGGCGAAATCCACCGATCCTGGGTGAAATCGTGGGTTTGGAGGTGGAAAGAAAATGTTTGGATCTTTCCTCCATAGCGGATGTTTCCCTTTCTCAAATTTTTTGAGGGACTCGGAATAGGATTCTTCCAGAATTTCAGTTATCATTTCGGCACTAACATTCAATTCCTCCTGTGTTGCAGTGGGTACTGTTAAAAACCATATTTCCGGGGGGGGGCAAGTGACTCACAATACGTCTTGGAGTTACAACATCAGGTAGATACCAGACCAAAATCGAACCACACGTGTCGATTACTGTCGCTGGTTCATTCACATGTCTGATGTGAATCTCCTGAAAAAACCTGAGTAGTTTTTCATTGTCAGCATCCAAAGTCTCCTTGATATTCTTCACTCGATTTGCCAGTCTATTCGCATCCAAGGGCACAATTACTTTGCCGCAAGATGTCAGTCTAAATATGCCAACTTTCATGGCAGCAATGTACTAGGGTTCAAATTCACGGCTGCCACAGTGAGGAGAACCCTCTCCAGTTCAGATTCTGAGACCATTTCCGACTCTGAGAATGTTTCGGAATCTAGGGCTGAATCGCCCAAGACCTTGCTAACTGGAAGCTGATCCCTCAGCATCATCAAACGCGACCTGCAAAATATGTAAGATATGACATTGAAGCAGCATGGATCTGACCTCAGCCGTTTGCATTCCTCTACAGGAGACTTCGGAGGGCACATGCCCAACTTCCTATAATACGATGTAGTGTTTGAGAGGATTCTTCTCAGCCTCATCCACATGTGTTTCTTTAGATTTGGAGCCAGACCACAATCCGTTGTTTTCATGTTGACGGAAAGCGAGGTTTCCATTGCCTTGGATTGTGCATTCTTTGAGGGGATTCTGTCTGTGTACATAATGGTTGAGAATTCAGATTGGTTGAGAATTCAGAACGACAGTTTCATTACACATGGTGGCCTTGAGGCGGTATAATTTAACCCTAAGTTATGGTTAGAACTTAGCATTAAATAATTCATTGCATACAGTGATTTCACCAATTCACATGCACAACTGACTGTGAAATAAAACACATAGAAAAAACAATCTCAATCCCAAGCAGATTCAGTTTATATGTATACAGAACATGCAAGTTTACTAGCTGATTGATACCTGTGCCATTTTGTGAACGATAGAATAGTCAAAAGTACAACGAGACTTACTTGTCTTGATATCAACGAGGCTACCAGGCCTGCTGCGAGCAGGTTGCCGGCAAGGAAGTCCAGGGGATTCACCCACCCTTTCCTTCCAGGTTGACCGGCGGCAGCAGGCGCTCATATCAGGGGACTGGCCACCACCAGGTGGGCACGCACTGATGCCACAACTCGTGCCAATGGAGAAGTTGTCTGAAACAAGTAACATTGTCAGCAGGGCTGTACCCCGACATAAAGCAGCTACAATAAGTGAATCACTACTACAAGACCACACATACTGCCTGGGAGTCAACGTGTCAACTAGTGTTGGGGAAGTTCGGTCTCAGACCGACCCAAACCCGGTTTAGACCGAACCGAAACCGCCGGTTTCGGTTTCGGTTTGGGAAATTTCGGCTGAGACCGAACGGTTCGGTCTCCAGTTTGGAGATTTGGCCGCGGGCCGAAACGGTTTCAAACTGAGTTTGAACCGCAAACCGATATTCGCAAGTCGGCCACTTGGCTGACTTCCAAAGTCACCAAGACACTTCTGCAACCACCAAGAACGCCCACAACGTACGCCAAACGAGGACGACGGAGCACCCGAGGTGGACCAAACGTGGCATGGTACTCCCTGCCGCCCACCTATGCTTTTTTTATTTTTTTATTTTTTTTATTCGACACTAACAGTAGCAAGTTACAGTCAATGGCCACCACAGCCATCACCACCACTACCACCATGGCCACCACCACCACCACTACGACGACGACGACGATTGCCACCACGATGGCCGCAACCACCAGGACCGCTACAACCACCAGGACCGCCACGTCGGACGCCAACAACAACGTGTCCAAGACGCGCGCGCACGCAGACGAACATGAACAGGGTGGAGTGGGAGTCAGAGAGGTGGAACGAGCGGCGGGGGGTGGTGCATCCACCCCCGCTCCTTCGTGGTATGTTATTTTTATTCTTTCTTTTATTGATTTTATTTGTATATAACGGAACGCGGCACAACACCACCACCACCATGCAACACCAATGCGGCCAACGCGGGGTCAACCCACCCGCCGCGCGTGTACAACACGCATGACGCGTCGGGACACCCACGCGGAGAGGCCCGTATGCCACCACCACGCGCTCACCGAAAACAACCAACGCAGGACCAACGCGGGGCCAACACGCCCGTCGTCGCGTGCACAACGCGTCTGACGCGTCGGGGCATCACCACCACCACCACCACACCCAATCGACAACAGCCGAGGCGGAACACACGTGTTCGACGTGTGTGTTTCGCTAGGACAGGGCCGTGCAGCCCACCAACCCCCAATCCCACCTCGTAATGAGGCTAGCCACGTCGATTGACGTGTGCAGCACTCTTGCGAGGTCAGATGGGAGGGAGGGCCCCCAGCCCACACGGTTCGCGGTTCAGACTGTGTCTGGACCGAAACCAAACCGACGTAAACCGGTTACAATGGTTTCGGTTTCGGTTTGGGATTTTTTGGTAGGAACCGAACCGTTCGGTTTCGGTTTGGGGCAAAAAGGCCGAAAACCGGACCGAACCGAACTTCCCCATCACTAGTGTCAACGCAGGCAATATTAAACTGCAAAGACACACACCGTGGTTGTAACTGGGTACACTGCCAGGCCCGCTGCAAGGAGGTTGCCTGGCAAGGAAATCAGGGGGATTCACCTGCCCTTTCATTCCATGTTGACCGGCAGCAGCAAGCGCCCATTTCTGAGGACCAGTCACCACTGGTTGGGCATGCACTGATGCCACAATTAATCCAGGTGGAAAACATGTCGGAAAGCTGTAGAAGATCAATCGCAGTGACAAACAATCAGTTACTTACCAATATTCTAAATCAATGGAAGTCAGCGGAGACATAGCAAACCACTCACCATTCGGGTAGGAGAATGAGACATAATGCCAAATGCATAGCATCCCAGAATGCGAGATTGTTGCCCGGTACAACAATCTCGCAGTGTGGGATGAACAATGATGAGGCGGAAAACAACGAATGAGGGAAAAAATAATTCAATGAGTGCTTGTGATTGGTTGTATTTGTTCACGTGACAAACACGGTTGTGATTCATCACGTGAAGTGAATTCACTCACATGATGTGGCCAAGTTTGGACGGTGACGAGTCACACCGTCCAAATTTATATACAGGCTGGGAACATTGTAAATGGCACTGTTGTAGAGAAATGTAATTAGAACGATGTGAAAATTGTCAATATAATTCATAATCTGGCTAGGAACGTTGTGAATGGCACTTTGTTACCAAGACATTTAATTACAGCGTCGCTTCCAAATAATGTACACCAGTGCCTTGAATTCAACCGCATTTGTACACGGTGTGCTGAACAAGAACATTCAGAAATTGGACTGAAGATCAAAGGATGTAGCAGACCTGTAGCAAAACTAGTGGCTAGGTGAATGAAATATCCCATACACATACGAACATCTTCGTCCACACCAAACATGGGTGGCCAACCTTCTTTCAGGAATGGTGTTTGTGCAGGGCCTACGTCTTCCGATTGTGTCATGCCTGGCCATTGGACAGAATAACGTTCTTGTTCAGTGGTGGCTGCATGAAAATATGCGAATAGATTTCAGGCACATCCCTACACAATCAAAAGTGGGTTCAGTATAATGTTCTACACAGATGGTGGGAAGCATTCAATGTCATGAACATGAGCAGTTTCACTAGGCGGCATATCAACAAGAACTGTCATAAATACGGCTTTGGAAATTTTCCTGGTACAGCGCCCTACCAAGGATACAAGGGAGCTGTCATTTGCTGCACTACAAGTGAACATTGAAACGCAGAAATATTGTAGTGTATTAGCCTCAAGAGAAATTACCTTGCGGAACGTTGATGTTGTGACTCAGGATGTGACGAAATAAGGTGAATTCTGACCAAATAAAAACAAATGCTCAGGGTGGCGTTTGATTTCTAATTGCAAAGATAGAACAATGTCTACCAAGGGAATAAGTAATCTCAGAGACGGTGTGCGATATGCAACGCTCAGTCATTTTCCCCACGTCGTTGAGCATGTACAATGGTCATAGAAACGCCGTGACATCACGCATGTGACATCACGTCTGGACGTTTACACGTGACATCATGCATGTGACATCACATGTGATGTCAAGTTTAGGCGTCACATGTGGACCGGACTCCGCATCACATGATGCAAAAGCATCTCTTTTTTCAACCATCACGTGCATCTCCGAACAAAAATCTAATATGCCATCTCTTCATCTCCCTGTCCTTTTCATTGTCTCTGGTGGACACACCTACCACAAATCATCGGAAGGCGACACATCCGTTGAATTTAAATGCAAAGGTTCATGGTAAATCATCGCGTGCAGCATCCTAATCATCACTTACTGTGGTATACCAGTGTGTGTTGCATTCTGACGGATGACAGCTCTGCAACCATGCAACTTTTGGTCAAACGTGATGTTGTCAGTTGTGAGGTGATTGTTAGTCGTCAAGAGCCCACCCTTGATATTCACGTAATTTTGTAGACCACAAAACCGAATGAAGAGCAGATACCCGGCTTGATATTGCATGTGCTCGTGTCTCGACATATGGACAAGTTGACCTGTGTGTTTTTAGGCCGAAAGAACAATGGTACTCCACCATTTCCATGAGGTTAGATGTGACTCCAATTGATACTCAGAAATTGTGTCAAAACATCAAATTGGCATTTATTTCGACAACGAGCACGCATCCTGGACGACAGATATGTATGCAGATTTGCTCAGTTTGCTCACCAGCACACTGGGCGAAAGTAGCATCGAATATTTACAGTCAGTATGACAAATTCGATGGGACTGCTATATCGAGGGCTTGGGCAAGATCTGTTCGGGTTAGTTCGTATCGCAAAGATGGTGGCAGTTCGTCCTGTGTGGTCTGGGTACCTGCATCAACAAGTCGTGGGGGCGGTGTGACTGGTGGAGTAATCTCGGTGGGGACTGGTTGGCGAGGGGGCTGTACAGCTGGGCTGGGAAACAGGTGACGGGCGTGGCGTTGGGGTAACAGGCGATGGTTACGGCGGTGGGTGCTGCTCCACGGTCGAGCACCTGTGCATAAGTCTGAAAAATCGCGTTTATATATACTAAGCTGAGATAGAAAAACGGGGGCTGATGGTAGCGCTTGGGGGGGTGGTATATCACGTTGGGGGGCGCCAGGGTGCGTTTGCGAGGTGTTCTGGGGTTTCGTTCGGGTATGGGGCGTCTGTGGGGCCACTTGCGGCGCGTTTTGGGGCGTGTAGGGGGCCTGGGGCGTCTCTGTTCGCGTTCGCGGGGCGCCCTGGGGCACAACTGGTGTGCGGGGCATCTCTAGGGCTCTTTTCGACACGTTTTGGGGCGTGGTCGACGCGTTTTGGGGTGTCGTTGGACTTCAGGGGCGTGGTGTGGGTTTTATCGACGTGTTCTGGGGTGGTAACGGGGTGTGGGGCGTGTATCGACGCGTCGGCGTTGGTGGCGACATGGCGGTCGCGGATGGGTTTGGCTGGGGCATGTTCGTACACGCCGGCATTGGCGTCCGTGGTTTCTGGGTCAACAGGGGCGGGGCCGTACGTTGGGATTGCAGCTGGGGTGCCGGTGGTGCTTCACGGGGTGTCGCGTTCGTTGGTGACGTTGCGGCAGCTGGGCTGGACTGGGGTTCGTTGGTCAACGGCGACGGGGCTGGACGATGGGGCTGTGAGTGGGGCGTTCTGGGTATCCCTGTTGCGTTTTGGGGTGCCGTTGGTTGCATACGCTGTAGTAGTTGTGCCTGGTCAGTCACGTGATCAGGTTCCCACGGTTTGACCTAGTCAGTAGCCTTCCAGATGTAGTAGTCAGTCCATCCTTCCTATCCAGTCGACCTTTCCCTCGAGTCCTGCGTGAGCCCCCGGAGTGGTACCTCGGTACCACTCCAACGTGGTGATGAGAGTGACCTTCGACCCACGGATCTCTTCTTCTCTGCGTCTTCCTCTTTTTTCTCGCGAAACGACTTTTTTCGGCCTCACCACCCACCGCTGCGCAACTGCGGATTTTCCCTTCATTCACGGCCGTACAACACTCCAGTTACCCCCCGGCATTCGTGTTCAGCCCAATAGGGCCCCGCGTTGCCCCGCGTTGACCCAAAAACCCGGCCGCGACCCCTTTGAACACCCAAGCGGCAGGCCACGTCACATTTTCAACCCCCCCGTTTTTCATCATTTCTTTTGTTTTCTTTCGTCATTTCTAGCCCCAGGCAGGCTCATCCGACCCTACGGACCCTCGTTCGACGTACCGGAGCTCCGCGCTCGCCTACGCCACCCCGAATCCACGGTCGCGGACCTTTTCAGTCGCGCCACGGATCCACCACGTTTTCCCCGTTGGACCCCCGTTTCTTCGTGTACACCAGCCCAACCCACACTCACTCGACCTCCCGTGCCCGCGTTCCACCGGCCAGAACCACCCGCTGCGCTTCGTTGCCCCAAACGAAGCTGCCCCGCCCTTTTTGGTCAGACCACGGATCCGCCACGTCTTCCCCGTTGGACCCCCGCTCTTTTGCGTACCCCAGCCCCAGGGGCACTCATTTGAGCCCCGGACCCTCGTCTGACGCCCTAGAGGCCCCCCGTTCACCGTCGTCACCCCGAACGAGCCGTCCCTGGCATTTCATGCCCACCCAACGCCCAACACGCACCGTGCCACGTCAGCATTCCGCGACCCCGCTTCCCGTGGATCTCCACCCCAACCCACGCTCATCCAACCCCCGGCACCCACGTTCCACATGCCAGAGCCCCCCGTTGCGCTCCGTTACCCCAAACGAGACCGCCCCGCCCTTGGTGACCCAACGACCTCGCCACGTCACCATTGCGCCGCCCCGTTCTGCCAGCACTACCGGCCCCGGGCCAACTCGCCAAACTCACGGCCCACCCGTTTGCAACCCCAGAACACCTGCACCCATCACCACCCCACGTTCCCACCGCTTTTCGGGCCCCACAGCGTTTCACCACCCACAGACCGGCTTCGTGCACCATACCCGGCACCGGCTGCCCTCGTTCAGCTCCCCGCGGCCTCGTTCTCGACCGTGGCGACTGGAACCCAAACGAGTCACCCCAGCCCCCCACACGCCCTCGTTTGGTCGCGTACCACCCCGCTATTGACCCCAACAGCGACGTGCACCCCCCATGGACCCAAACGAATCGCCGCCGCGACCACCTACTCCGGCAACCCCACCCCACTCGCGTACGTTCGTTAGGACCCCCAGCCTCGCTCCCTGGCCCTCGCGACCCCTCACGACCGTTTCCCAGAGCCCACGCGAAGAGATCCCTCGACGCCGGCGCCAGCTCTAGCGCCCAAGTACATAGCTTTCCCCTCTATTTCTTTCTCTGTTTCCTGTCCCCGGTTCCCTTCCTCTCTTTCCCTCAGTTTCCTTTCCCTCGTTTCCTCTGTCTCCGTCTCTGTTTCCCCCACAATTCAGTTCCATTATTTTTTCTATGCCCTCGATCTGTCACCTGGATACCAGATGCTACCCAACCGAGTTACCCAACGAGTCACCAGAACCAAACAAGCACCGACCGAGAACTGCGAACCCAGAACCTGCAATACGAGAACCTGCAATACGAGAACCAAGAACCCACGATACGAGAACTGAGAACTTGCGATACGAGAACCTAGAACCTGCAATACGAGAACCGAGAACCTGCGTTATGATTATGGATCAGTTTGGTCATCTACCACCACCGTTTTCGATGGACGATATGGTCCCGCTCCATGAGATGGAGGACTGGGAGTCGTGACTGAGGAGTTTTGGAGAGCTGAGAGAGAGTCTAGTTTGGTCATCTGCCACCACCGATCTTCGATGGACGATATGGTCCCGCCTCATGTGTAAGGCCCGGGGCATCGTGAGGGACTGGGAGTCGTGACTGGAGAGTTTTTTTCTTGGTCAGTTTTGTTTTGCTTTTTGTTTTCTTTTAGTAGCGGTATGGTGACGAGGACGTCACCATGAGGAGGAGGGGCACTTGTAGTAGTTGTGCCTGGTCAGTCACGTGATCAGGTTCCCACGGTTTGACCTAGTCAGTAGCCTTCCAGATGTAGTAGTCAGTCCATCCTTCCTATCCAGTCGACCTTTCCCTCGAGTCCTGCGTGAGCCCCCGGAGTGGTACCTCGGTACCACTCCAACGCGGCAGCGGCGATGTTTGGGCAAGTGGTGACGTGGCGGTCGCATTGGACGATGGCGGGCTTGTTGGGGCGCGTGCGGGCTGCGTTGGGGCCTGTGAAATGGGAGACGGGGTTCCCGTTGACATTGTGGGGACTTGGGACGCCGTTGGTAGAATGGGGGACGCGAATGGTTTTGCGGCCGTTGTTGGCATGCGTGCTGACGACGCTGGGGTTGGTGACATGGCAAATGGGGGTGCCGTCGACGTTGTGGGGACCTGGGACGCGGTTGGTAGCACGGGGGACGCGAACGACTTCGCGTTTGTCGTTGGTTGCGTGTTCTCTGCCTCTGGTGAGTCCTGGGCTGTTGTCTCGAGGTGCGTACCTTCCGTTGTACGATGGAGTACTCGTCGTGCTTGTTTTTCTTTCTGTCTCATCTTTTCCTTCGTCATTTTCCCCGCGTTTTTCTCTTTCTCCTCGCGTTCATCCGCTAACCGTTTTTGCAGTTCGAGTATCCGCGCGTCGCGTTCGGCGTGGAGTTCTTTTTCCGTCTTGATAACCTTGGGGTTTCGTGTTTTGGGTGCCATAGTGTAGAAGTCGGAAGTCCGATGTTCGAATGGATAAACGGGAGTAAAATTAAAAACAAAAATCGGGCGTGTGAAAATAAAGTTGGACCAAATTTGAAGACGAGAAATTGAGGGAACAACGAGAAATAGATGAGACCGAGTATAAATGAGATGGGCAAGGGGATGCTGTTAATTCTGATGTGTTTTCGCGCTTCGTTTGCGCGTCCTGTTGGGTTCCTGGTTGAATTCCTTCAATATTCAAAAATTTGTCTTTTGATCCTTTTGAGGTCTGGTCCTACAGGTGCGTGGCTCGAATCTCTCTCATCACCACGTTGGAGGGGGAATCTCCGGACCTCAGGGAAGAGCTCAGGGGGAGCCGTGGCTGGGAGGGGAAAGCTGAGGAAACCCAAGGATGGATGACTAAGCTACTACAGGAAAGGGAATCTACTGGCTAAGGGTCTCCGGGGTCCTAGGGCTAGCAGCACCTGCTGCACTGGTCAGGAAAAAAAAAGGAATTTGCCAGAGAGGTTGAAGTTATGGTGGTGGCAAAGAAACGAGGTGGAAAGACAGTCAAGGCTCGTCCAGTTATTCGTCCGCCAAGTCCTGTACAACAATCAGAAAGGAGTGAAGATCCTCCTGTGCCCTCAACATCGTTTGTGGAAGAGGAGGAGCCTCTGACAAAGAGACACCGAAATAAGAGTGGAAAGGTTGACACAACTATTATCTGTTCGACTTGATTTTGATTGCATGTCAATTAGACACAGAATGATGAAATGGAAGCCTGGAAAGTGATTCACAAGCAATACCTCTCCGAACTCTTATCATCTGAGGCCCCCCCTTCTGATGTTACGTGCCAGACATGTCTCATGGCTGATATGTCTATTTGTTGCCCTGATTGCTATGGTTGTCCTTTGTTCTGCCAGCATTGTTGTTTGCAGACACACAAGCATGATCCGTTCCACAGAATTGAGATCTGGAATGGCAAATGTTTCTTGAAATATGACCTTAATACGATTGGCCTGGTCATGTGTCTTGGCCATGGTGGAGGCAATTGTCCGTCATACAGACATGATGGACAGGAGCCATCTGTCGAAGATACATCTGTGAGGGATATTTTAATGTCTGGCCTGGATGAGGAGGACAATTTGGAATTGGAATTGGGTGTTCACGCCGAGGAGGATATCCTCACTGTCACTCACATGACTGGAATTTACCGATGTCAAATCCGATGGTGCTCGTGCGAAGATGCCCCAGCTTGAGACATTCAACTGCTTCGTATGGGTTTATATCCTGCAACGGCAAAAAGGCCATCATCGGCGTTCACTTTCCAGCTGCTGGATTACTTTTACATTGATTTGATGGAGTGCAAAACGTCTGCAAACAACTTCTACAACAAGTTAAGGAGACTGTCTTGCAATGCATTTCCAGATACATTGCCGGTTCGTGATATACTTCTTTGCTTACAGAGTACATACAGGACAAAGTACTGAGTTATGTTGTTCAGGATCGTTATCGTGAACTAATGAGGGTCTCAAGACAGTGGCGATACTTGAACCTCAAGAAACGATTCGGCTTTGGGCATGAGACTGAGAGGGAGCCTGGTAATGGTGATCTGGCATTGTTTTGCCCTGCATGTCCCCAGCCTGGGATAAATCTTCCCGAGGATTGGATGGATAGACCTCAGCAGTGGGTCATTCTGATCAGTTTTCATGTAGTACCTCACCAAACATGGAAACAGGTGGCTTTACAGGCCCAGCATCGTCATCGACGGGAATTTCAAAACTGAGCAGATTAACATGCGGAAGCCTGATGACGACGTTGGGCTTATTGATGGACAAGGCTATATGGTTGAGGATGCACCTTATCGTGCTCATCTGGCAGCTTCCCTGGAGTCCAAAGAGGTATTTATCAAATTGTGAATTTCGTGAATGCTAAATCAATGATCCATTATCAGAGATCACAGTGCTCGAACCATAAGGCTGTCAACCAAGCCAATGCCAATCGGCATAACTTATATGCTACTGGAATCGGTGCATGTGCTTGTGCAAAGCATGGTTGCTTTGTACCGCATAGTGTCGTTGACTTCCAGAAGGGTGAACAGTCAGTCATGTGTTTTGAGCTATGAATCGTCACAAATTTATTAAACAGCCTGCACCAGACACATGAACGTTGATTATTCGATATGCAATGCTCTCAATAGGCTGTGCCACAGTGGTATCAAGGAAGCACTGGTGGAATATGATATCATCTGCAGTTGGCTCATCAATTTTGCTAAAAGGGTTTCCGATTCTGACCACCTCACTCTCCCCGAGGCGCTCGAGATCATTGGGGCTGTGGGCAAGTTTCATCTTGGTGCACATGTTGCCAAGTGTTTTGCCCTATTCAGTCTCAACTTCGTTCGTGGTGCTGGTCAGCAGGATGGTGAAATTTTGGAGACACTGTGGGCTATCATCAACAAGATTTCCAGTTTTATTCGTTTCATGTCAAAATCCCAACGATGTGAGATCCTGGATGACCTTATGAGGGATTCGAATTGGAAGAAGTTGGTAGGAATGGGTACGTGATTCACAGGCATGTCATCAATACTAGTGTTGGGGAAGTTCGGTTTGGTCTGGTTTGGGGGCTTTTTGCCCAAACCGGAAACCGAATGGTCCGGTTTTCCACCCAAAGTCCCCAAACCAGACCGAAACCAATGCAAACCATTTGCATCGGTTCAGTTTCGGTCCAAACGCGGTCTGAACCGCGGACCGCTAGTGCTCAGTGCCCCTGCACCATTCTGACCTCGCAACAGTGCTGCGCACGTCAATTGACGTGGCCAGCCTGTTTGCGAGGTGAGATTGGGGTGCTGGGGTGCTGGCACACCCTGCACCAGCATTGAGCCACATGTGGGCTTCTCCATGGGTGTCCCGACGCGTCACACGCGTTGTACATGCGATGTGGGTTGACCGCGTTGGCTGTTTTCAGTGGACGCGTGATGGTGGTGGTGGTGGTGGTGGTGGTGGTGGTGGTGCCCCGCGCGTCATACGCGTTGTGCATGTGATGACGGCTGGGCCGCTTTGGTTGTTTTCGGTGGATGCGTGGTGGTGGTGGCATAGGAGCCTCTTCGCGAGGGTGTCCGGACGCGTCATACGCGTTGTACACGACGACGGCCGGGTTGACCCTGCGTTGGCCTTCCTCGGTGGTGTTAGTGTTGCGTGGTGGTGGTGGTACGGTGCCGCGTTCTATAATGGACAAATAAATCAGTGAAAAAATGAATAAAGGTACATACCACGAAGGAGCGGGGTGGATGCACCACCCCTGCTGCTCTTCCACCTTGTTGACTCCACCCCATTCACGTATGTTTGGCGCGCGTTTTGAACGCGTTTGGCGTGGCGCTGGGGGTGGGCCATGGGCATTGCTGTTGGCGCGTCCGGCGTGGCGTTGACGGTGGTTGTAACCGTCGCTGTTGTCGTTGCCATTGTCGTGGTCGTTGTCGTGGTGGTGGTGGTGGTGGTGGTGGTGGCCGTGGTGGTGCATCAACCTGTAATTTGTAAATGCGTTAGTTAAGTTCGAATAAATAAAATTAAAAAACATACGCGGGTGGCAGGGAGTACCCCGCCACCTGTTTTGTCAACCTCGGGTGCTCCATCGTCTTCGTTTGGCGTATATCGGGGGTGTTGTTGGTGGGGTTGGTGACTTTGGGTGACTTTCGAAGTCAGCCATGTAGCCGACTTTGGACTGTCAGTTTGCGGTTCAAACTGAGTTTGAAACCGTTTCAGCCCGCGGCCAAATCTCCAAACCGGAGACTGAATGGTTCGGTCTCAGCCGAAATTTCCCAAACCGAAACCGAAACCGGCGGTTTCAGTTCGGTCTAAACCGGGTTTGGGTCGGTCTGAGACCGAACTTCCCCAACGCTAATCAATACAAATCATCACCATAGCCATCCCACAGTTCAGTCTTTGTTGAAAAGGTATGATAAAGCAGTAGATGGAATGCAGGAGATGAAGGCAGCCTTTGAGGAGCTTTCCAAAACTGTTGATGAGCAAGTGCTGTCGCAGTGGAAGGAAGAAGAAACAAGGGCAATGGATTTCCATGGTGACTATTTGAGGGTATTCGATGTCAGAATGGAGAAAGGTTTGTCTTATAAAGTGTGGGTAATTTGGACACGGTAATGATGTTTCACCAGCACCATCACAGGCCGAGATCAGGTTGAGACTGACCACAGGGAACCCCAAAGATGTAATGGCTGGTCGGGTGACCATTTTAAATGAAGGAATAAACATAGAACAAGCACAGTAGGATGTATCCTCATTCTCATCAATCGTCTTTGACATTTGTTTACCCTACAGGAATACTCTGAAGACAACTTCGCGTGCTGTTCAAAAAACAGGCAGTTTCACAGACAAGGCAAATCTGGAGGATCGTCGAAATAGGCTTCAGTCTCGAATTGATTTGTTCCACAGAAAAATGCACGGAATACTGGGTGAACAAGTGGATGACTGTAATTTGGTGAATTGTGAATCAGATGCTGATGATTGGATCATGGATTTGGATGAGGAGGGCGAGGTAGATGAAGAAGATGATAACGTCACAGAATGGCCTGAAAACTGTCGACTTACAATGCCATCTACCTTGGGAATCAAGGAATGTGCTCGGCTGGGTTTGGAAAATTTGGCTGCTCAGGAGGTGGAACTCAGGGTGAGGCAAGCAAATGACTGTTTGGAAAACTTGAGGATGACACTGGGTGAGAAAATGGTAATTTTTCGAACCTCTGTCTGTGGAGCAAACAGTCAGAAGAAGAAGACTCAAGCATGGGACGACATACATGCCATCCAGCAAAAAGTTTCCAAATATGCCACCAGCTACAGGCAGGCTCATCGAGCATTGGTCAGTCTAGGGGGGAGTGCAGACATTTTGGATCGTTTCAAAGTGCTGAGGCAGGAGGATATCAAGATGAGTGGTGATATGCTTGAGGAGAATAGAGTGGGCCAGAGGAGTCACAAGCTTCCCTGGATCTGGCGGATGAGAGATAGGAATAATACTGGGGACAACGATTGGATGCAGGAAGGTAAATAATGGTTCTCCTACAGCAATTCATGGAAGATCCAACAAGATGGAGTAATATATATCATTAGAGAAGATTTCGTTCAAACTAAGATATTCCTAACCAACTGGACCATAACCATCTGCGAATAATGGCCAGCAAGCCAATATATAGTATTCAGCCGACATAACCAGACCGGTCGGCCAATCCATGTTCCATGGCCAGCCAAAATACCCAGACCGGTCGGCCAACCCATGTTCCATGGGCAACCGACATACCCAGGGCCGTCGGCCAACCCATGATCCATGGCCAGCCAAAATACCCAGACCGGTTGGCCAATATATCCCTCTGCTTCGGCCAACTCATGTACCTCAGAACATAGACCCCTCAGCCAAGCCATCTGCCCTGGAGAAAGATATTGGTTGGCCGAGATTGGCTGGCCCACTCAGAGTGGGAATTGTCCATCTCGGCTGATTCATGTTTCATGGACAAGATACACTGTAAGGTGTGCAAAATCAAGCACTTTTTATGTCACCATCATGAATACAATAGCACGACACAGGGAGATGGTGTTGAACTGGGCAAACATAAATGCTCCAATCGATGATTAGATTAGACAATGATTAGATAAGATTCTAGACTCTTTCCTATTTGGATCACTCATACTTTGTCTCGAGGTTCTTCTTTGTCTACAGTAGTATATTTACCCCCTTCACAGCGTAGAAAGACCTCAGTTGCTCTTCGTATTTGCACTGAGGTCTGTATTCCCTTTTTCCCTGATTTGTATCTTAGACTGACATACCTATAGACTTCAGTCTATAGGTAATGAATACATTTATAGTTGCTCTTTGTATTTGCACTGAGACTTCAGTCTATAGCCACTATAGGTTATAAGCCCTCTGTTTTCACTGTGTGTCTGCCTCCTACTTGCCTGACCAAATGTCCAACACCCTTCAAGCCATCTCCAACTCCCTCCCATTGGATGTCCCAAAACTTGCCTCCAGCGGGCTCAACTGGGCTATTTTTGAACTACGATTTACGGCCGCTGTTATGGCAAAAGGGCATTGGGGTCATTTTGATGGAAGCGCCCCCCCAGCCCTCAATTCCACCTTCTTCGGATGATGGGTCACCAGCCCCAAATCCTGATGGGGACACGTGGGTAAAGGACAAAGCGACAGCAAAGAACCTTCTCCTACAGAAGATACCGGATTCAGTGGCCATGAAGATCTGTCGCCACCAGACCGTTGCCCTCACCTGGGCATCCATCGTTGAGGAGTACACTTGTTGGAGTGTCTTTGCCCAGACTGAGTTGAGGGCTGCCTTCCTTGACTCAAGGTGTCCTGAGAAAGGTGACGTATGTAAGTTTTTGGATGAGTTGCGCGTGAAAAGAGAGGACCTGGCCTCGTTGGATGTCGACATCAATGACAAAGATTACCGGTTGACCATTATTTCATCTCTCCCTCTCCACCTTGAAAATTTCACCTCGATGCAGCTCACTGTGGCCAAGCTGTACAACCCCACTTGTACCATCAAGGCTGACCTGTTTATCCAAGTAATTGCCAATGAATGGGACCACTACAGATCCCAACAGAAAAGGCCGAAATGGACGACGACCAAGCCAGCAACCAAGATGAGAACGATGCCATGGCTGCGATGCCGGAGAAGAAGCAATGGCAAAATCGCTTTGTGGACAAAAACTGCTACGATTGTGGCAAGCTAGGCCATATTAGCAGGTATTGCCTCAAGCCCTGAAAGGCCAAGGCCGGCGATAAGGCCAAAAACGACAACGCACCTATATTGGCCCACATCGAGGAATGCGATGGGGCATTCAGCGTCGACTCTGTTTCATCATCCAGGGATGACGCTGACACCGACGCCTCGTCCCATCTCATTACGCCCCTCTGTTCAGCATCTGATAGTCTGCCAGGCCTACTTGATGTCAGTGACTCCAGTGACAATGGTGAGACTGATGGCTTGTCCGACAAACACACCAATGGTGTTTTGGATGTGGACAACAACCCAACCGATCCTTTAGAAGACATTTGGGTTGTCGACTTTCTCTTCGATCCCGTTAGTGATGAACCAGATACTGACACAGTTGACAATGTTGACTGGAGTCAAGTAAGAGCTTTTCTTGCATCCAAGTTGCCAGAGGGAACCACCACCGTCGTGGATAATGGAGCTGCACAAGGATCCAGAGTTAGCCTGTTGGATTCCAGCTGTACCGTGCATATATCACCTTACCGTGATGCCCTGGAGAATCTAACCAAAGTCCATCCCAAAACCTTCTGAGCAGCCAACAAGCAACGGTTCAGCGCTACCGAAGTGGGTACACTCGTGCTGGATCTGCCCAATGGTGCTGATGTCTCAAGTCTACACCTTCACCAGGTCCTTTACTCCCCCGAGGTCGGCTACACCCTCATATCAATTAGGAAACTTGACGATCTTGGTTTCAAGGTGCTTTTCACCAGAGGCACTTGCACCATTCGGGCGCTGGATGGAAAGATTGTTGGCCAGATCACAAAGGATGCAAATGGTCTCTACTGGCTGATCAACAAGGATGAATCAGTGAATGTACTTGAAACGATAACAATCGACAAATTGCACCGGCGTATGGGCCACATAGCCCCTGAGACCACGAGATGCATGGTCACTAAATGTTTCATAATGGGTGTACATCTTGAGAAGTCCTCAGATACCCCCGTCTTTTGTGAATTGTGCATATATGCCAAGGCCACCTGCAAGCCTGTTCCAAAGGAGAGGGAGGGTGAATGTGCCAGCAAACTGGGGGGAGAAATCCACAGCGATGTATGGGGACCAGCTCCTGTTATGACGTTACAGGGTCAGCAATATGTTAGCTTCATCGACGATAAGACATGACTCGCTCACGTCACTTTGTTACAAAACAAGGGCGAGACCTTTCAAGCTTACAAGAATTTCGAGGCTCAACTGCGCACCCAGTTCGGCAAAAAAATCCCCACACTTAATTCTGACCAGGGGGGTGAGTACTCTGGAAAGACTTTTATCCTTCACTTGCAGGCGGCTGGCACTCACTGCAAGCTAAACGTGCATGACACCCCTCAATATGCTGGCGTATCCGAATGTTTCAATTGAACACTTATCGAACGCATCCGCACCATGCTCCATGCAAGCAGCCTGCCAAGGTTTCTCTGGGGTGAAGCTGCACACCCTGCTGTCTGGTTAATCAACTGCTCACTGACTAGGGCCCTAAACAATTCAACTCCTCTCAAAGCCACTACCGGGGCTAAGCCTAGCATTGCTGGCATTCACGAGTGGGGGGAAAAGGTCTGGGTAAGGGTTGAAAAAGGTGACAAGCTGGGCAGTCGTGTGCATCTGGGTTGATGGGTTGGTTTTGATGACAACAGCAAGGGCTTGCACATCTACTGGCCAGACTCGAAGACCGTTTCCATCGAGTGCAACATACACACTCAAAATGATGGCGAGCTGATGGAACATCTTGAGGGGGAAGATTGGACTTTTGAGCAAGAAACCAAACAACCAGCCCAAGTCGACAAGCACTCACAAGTCCCACCTGAAACAACAGTTCAAGACACTCCCATCACATTCAATGATCCAGTGCCAGCCACAACTCCACAAGCCAATGCCCAAACCCAACACCTTACCTTCCCAAAACAGTGGAGCAATGAAGTTAGTCCTGAGAATATCCTACCTGAAGGTTCTATTTGTGTCAGAAAACCAGGTCAACTTATATCAGACCTAATAGCTGGAAAAGGATGCACCTCTAACAAACTGGCTGATCCACTCATAACCACCGGCATCCAACTCCTGTCAGCCAACCCTGAACTACCCAAAAACGACATCAACACCGATGAAGAATGGCAACTCGCAGCAACGGATGAAAACTGGGAAGAGTATCTGTTAGCGCTTGAAACAGCAGTGTGACGGCGAGTTCTGTTGTAGACCCGGAATGGGAATCTACGAAAACGGTGATCAGCTAGAAAGTGATCAGAGGAATTTAGTTTCTTTTAGAAAGGTCTAGTCAATCCAATCTGAATCCAGTGGTTCTGGAGTCGAAGGGTAAATGTGGAGGAAAGGATGAAGGCAAGTATCAATGAGACGGGACGATAAGAGGATTCTATATGGGACTCTGGGTATTGGTATTTTTCTATATGGTTTGTAGTATAAATGTGCTACTTTTATACTACTGTGAGGGATCCTGTGCTGTAGTAACCATGTACTACAAGCGAAGGCTGTAAATGATAGGGGTGGAGTGGTGCTATGTACAAGGAGATGGGAAATGCAGATACATGATATATGACTATAAACGTACTCATTCCGGGTCATTAGGGACATTGCATCTTGAGTAGGAATGATTCTGGAGGCGGAATCCGGAGCGGAATCGATGGAAATGAGTGGAATCAAATGGAATCGATGATACAGGAATGGGAATGGACGGGAGCGGTGTGGGATATGAAGGGGAAACGGATCCACATGATCTGGAGCCTCTACATCTGGTCAGGACTCAGATTGAGACCATCCCTGGTTGATCCATACGAAGTAACAAAGATCCCGGGGTCGTGGGAAGAAAAGAGCGGAAGCGATGTCGAAAACGGGTGGAAATGGGATGTTACGGATCACTTCTGCAGCGGGCTCCGGCAACAATCAACTTAACAGGGGGGTGGTTTCCAGAGGGAAGAACAGCAGTTTCATTGGTAGATAACACTGCTACAAGGGGGGAGGTTCGTGGTCTAAAGTCATTGCGAGCCATGGGGGTTACCCAAGATAAGGGGGTCTGCCCCAAGAACCAGACTAAACGTAAAGAAAGGAAAAGAAGAAAAAGTCCGAACCAACAACAAGAACAGTATATATAGTGACTGGTCTTGAGGGGAGGTAAATAGAAATACAACCATGAAGCCATAACATGCCCAACTCTACCATGTGTTCACCATGAGGCGTACATGAGGCGTCCTCATGTCGATGTTCTCACGATCCAACTGGAGGCCTGGGTGTCGTTGAGGATAGAAGAGGTCCGGATGACTCGGATGATTTGTCATCGGATCATGTGACATGCAGAATTGCCAATTCGGGGTCTACACTTGCTGTAATGGGCAAGTGCGCAGTTTGGCAAGTGCATTGCATGGTCGGGTCAAAGATGGGTATCGTCCAGTGTAGTATTGGTGATGAGAGTGTCTTGAGGTAGCAGGGACATAGCAACAAGGTCAGTATAAAGGAAAACAAAGGAATGTGTGGAGGGAAAACCAACCAGGATGGTGGGATAGTCGAGGTCAGACATGTGAACAGCATAAGCTGTACCGGATGACGATGTCTGTGTCGATGACATATCGAGGGGCAATGTCTTGTCCTGTCTGTGGAACAATGCAGTCCACCTGATGTCGGTATTCGTCCAAGAAAGGGTATTGTTATAAACGAGTGTGGGAGGTATCAAGGTTATAGATGGAAAAGGTTAAATGAATGTGGGTCCAGGTTTCGAGTCATGGCACGAGTGACAAGCTGTGGGAATAAGATGTCAGGTACTGCAATGAAGCGATGTCGTGTGAACAATATGCGATAGGGGTTGGTTCACTGTTTGGGAAGTCGTATGGTCTGTGGTCGAAGTCCAAAAGAATGTGCTTCGGCGATGGTCGGATTAGAGAGAACAGTGAAATGTCTTGTGATCGGGGATTGTTCAGGGCATGCGTGCAGGTGAGGAATGTCATCGGATAATCAGGGAGGATAATGGTAGGCACGGAATACGAAAGTGGAAACCATATATCCAGGTATGGCAATCGTCAATTACATGGTGAGATATTGTCGAGGTGGAAGTCGGAAGTATCGATGGCAGAAGGGTTTCGGTACTGATGCCAAAGATAGATCATAACAAGATAAAAACCAATGAGGAAGGTGATGGCGATGCTGCCAATGATGATTACGGTAATTAGCTGTGTCGGGAGTACAGCCATTGTAAATCAGTTTGTCGTGGGATGAAGTCAACAATATGTCAGGGCGAGGGAAAAGACAATAGCAATGATGTCCATCGGCAAGGAGATTATTCGGGTACAGCAAGGTAACGTGAGGATGTGTCCATGGTTGGTCTGGATTGTTCTAGAAGAAAGGATGAAAAGAGAACAAGAACAAGAATAAACAATGATGTCCAAAAGAAGACAAAAGGTAAAGGGGAACGAAAAAGGAAGGTATGGTAAAGTGGAATCATCATCGTGGGTAGCGGAGTCGGAATCGAAGTTGCGGAGTTGAAAATGTAAAAAATGTAACATGGGAGTACAACGTGAGTGGAGTCGAAGCCGGTGGGTATCGAAGCATCGGAGAGGGGCAATCCAGAGCTACCAAAATAGTATGGGCAAGACGGCTGGACAAGGGAATGATGGTCACATGGCGGGGCAACAAATACAAACAAGAAAACTTTTCAACGTGACTTTGACAAACTCGACAGCAACCTCAACAAGCCTAACAATCCTAGCAAACCCAACAAACACCAACACCAACACCAGATGTTGATGGAATACGACAATTTCCTCAACACTCTCGATGCGGAAACATGGCAAGACTTTGAGAACACCGTAGCCGAGTTACTAGAAGTCGACGTGGCCGGAATTGATATTGTACGCGATGGATTCGAGAACGAGGCACGGCAATGGGTGGTGAGATGACGATGGGCCATGGTAAGAGATCCCGTTCCTGTAAACGGCATGAACTAACGATACTCGGTATAGAGATCCATATCTCTGTGGGCACGTATTCTTCTATTTTCCTTCATCCCCCTTCCCTCTGCATTTCCCTCTCTTCATTATATTCCATTTCCTTCATACACTCCCTTTTATAGATACTATACAGTACCTATATAGTGTTTTGTGTACATACATACAAACAAGCTGAGTTTTGGGTTTTCACCCCAACGACAAGAACTTGCACACCTCGAATCTGCACCTACAAAGGCCGCATTCACCACAACTGGAGCCCACATTGAGGAACTAGTTTCTTTTGTCTTTTCATACCCTCCCCCACTGTCGGGTTTGACTTTCATGACGCTTCTCTTTTGTTCCCGACTCTAATCGCTCAGCCCCGCTTACGACTTCAACCCCTTCCTCATACCTCCCCGACCTGACCCGCTTCCCGATTTGGAAATTCCCTGATATGACGCACGGATTGATGCCTCTCCGAGGTGATCGTTCAGCCCTGATGTTTCACGGTGACGAACACGACCTTCCCCACTTCTTTGACGAAATTGACATGCTTGGCTCTGACTGTGGACTCACGGACACTATGAAAATTTGCTACATGCTCCGTTACCTCAATAACGACAACTATGAACTTTGGTCCACCCTTCCCACTACTTCAGCAAAGGACTTCATCGCTTTCTGACGTGCCATTTTTGCCTTCTATCCCGGTGCCATGGACAGTATTCGGTATACAATCACAGATCTCGAACAATTGATTAGATGACAATCGGCTTATGGTATAGAAAACAAGATGGACTTAGGACAATATTTCTGGGACTTCATATGCATTTCCAGAGTACTATACGACAATGGCCGTTTATCAGACAAGCAACGGAATGAATATTTTGCCAACGGATTTGACCCAGATCTTTGTCAACGTGTTGAAGAACGACTCCATTACCTCCTTCCCAGTCATTACCATGACGATCCATACCCAGTTGATACTTTCCATGATGCCACATTATTTTTACTTTCCGGTTACCATTCCGTTCCAGAATCCGTTGTCACTGCAGCCCCCATTGCCATTTCCAGTTCCGATTCCGGTCCCACTCCCGTACCTGTCGCAGTCATTTCACCTCCAGAACAGATCCTGTCCTCAATCCCGTCCTCAATCCCACCCACTGTCGTTCATTCCATCCCCCACATTCATTCCAGTCTGTCCCCGTCATCGTGTTCCCCATCCCCGTCCATTCCGGTGCCCGTCGAGACCGTTGTTTGTTTACAGGTTTTGTCATCCAGTCCCGTGTTGTTCCCATCCAAGCCCCTTCCCAATTTATCGATGCCGGTCATCGATTCCGTCTTACCTTCCGGTCCCGTACCCGATTTGTCCATTCCATTTCCTATTTCGTCCCCGTTGTCTCCTCTTTCGTCCCCTCTGGTTTCCATCTACGAACTTGTGCCGGACCCACTCCCATTTGCTCCAGATTCTCTAGATATAGACATTCTGTCCCCGTTATTGCCGCTAGTGTTGCCGTAGTTCGGTTCCGAACCTAGCCGAACCTGGTTCAAACCCCGAACCGAACCCTAGGTTCAGTCTAAGTTCAGCCAAGTGCTGAACCGGACCATGGGTTCAGTTCCGGGTTTCGAGGCCTGCCGGATTTCCTGAACGGCTCCAAACCGCGTCCAAACCGCGAACGCGGATATTTTTAAGGTATTTATTTCATTTGTTTTTCGTGTTTCTTTACTTACTTTTTCGTGGTAAACAGTATCATGTGACCATTACACGTAGGTTTTCTTCACCAACACCGCAACAACGCAAGGCCAATGAACACGACACAATGTCGCGTTCATGAACACAGTAAGTCTCATAAAATTTCTTAACTTTACTAATATTATCTGCCACAGGCAACTTGACCGCGACCACATCGCGAGCACACCACCCGGCACAACACGGATCCCAACGCCAACACAATGCCAACGGACGCGGGACGGCCGCAACACCACCACCACCACCACCAGCGGTGGCAACGGCAACGGCATCAATGATGACGGCAATGGCCATCAGCAGCGCTGGCAGCAGCAGAAGCGCCTGCAACAGCAGCAGCAATGCCAGCAACAGCAGCAACGCCGGCAACAGCAGCAACGCCGGCAGCAGCAGCCGTGGCAGCAACACCACCGCAACCATACCACCACCCGAAGAGGACAACAGCAGCAGTGCTGCACCAAGCCATCCAATGCCAACGGACATGGGACAGCCGCAACACCACCACCAGCAGCGGCGGCAAGGCAACGACAACGGCAACGGCCAGCAGCAGCGGCAGCAATGCCAGCAGCAGCAGCAGCAGCAACAGCGGCAACGGCAACGGTGACAACAGCAGCAGCGGCAGCAGCAACGGCGACAGCAGCAGCAGCAGCAGCCGTGGCAGCAACACCACCACAACCATACCACCGCCCCGACGAGGACAACAGTTGGCAGCAGCAGCGCCGGCTATGCCACGCAGGGACCACAGGACAAGACCCCCCGTCCCTCCACATCCCTTGGGGACACCGGAGGGCTCCCCCGCACCCATCTACCTCGCGAAGTGCAGCGCCGTATCTATTGATACGTGCCTGCCATTCGCGAGGAGAACGGACGGGGTGAGCCCACCTCGGTCTGGGTTTCAGACCGCATCTGAACCCAGACCGAACGCGAAGAGACAGTTCGACGCCGTCTGGGTCCGGGTTTGGCCATGTGCCAAACCAGACCCGAAGTTCAGTTCGCGGTTCCGCCAAAAAGGGTCAGAACCGGACTGAACTGAACTTCGGCAACACTAATTGCCGCCATATTGTCTCCCCTCCCAGTCTATCGAGATTCCGTCCAAGTTGGTTGAGTATCCCATACCCATTTCTATTCTGGATCCATTACCCCCTCCATCCCCGTCACCCCTTGTCGTTCCCACTCCCGTATTGTCTCTGGTTCCCGCCTCGCCCACTTGGGGCACCCCATCATTTTTAGACCCGTCACGCGGTGCACCCCTTGTATGGGATCGTGTTGGTGTCGGCACTCCGGTTCTCAATTTTATATTGTTCATCGTTTCCGCTTTTGTCTTATTTTGTCACTGTATATTGGACCTGTGCCCCCTCGACACCTCGCTCAAATTTTTGCAAGAAGCTCTTTGTCTCCTCTTGTTGTTCTGCCTCCGTTTTTCTTTCAGAAACTCTTGTGGGCATGAGGATTCGTTTCTGTCTCCTATTTTTGCGTTTTTGCCTTCTGTTCCACCTTCCGTTCCCATTCCCGTATCTCCTTTATTTATATTTTCATTTCCGTTTCTAGTTATCTTTGTTTCCCGCCCTTTCCGGTCCCATTTCGTTTCCGTTGTATTCCGGTGCCATCCTCCACCTCGACCACCAGATTCCGTTTCACTTAGCTTTCCGTTTCACCATTTCCATCTATAGGTTTTATTATGTACTCTATTTTTCTCTATGTACATTGTACCGCATTCTGTATCCTTTTCCATCCATTTTCCCTTTCTTATTCCCTTCTCCCTTTGTCGAGTTTCGTGTCAATTAGGTCAAGTTGACGCAATTCCCTACATTCGTAGCTGCTCTACACTTCGAGGAGGCAGATGCCTGTGTGGAAAGGATATTCGTGCTATGGTTACACAGTTTTCCTTCACAGGATTACCTGGAAAGTGAGGATGTTAGCAAAAAAGAGTTCATTGCACAGTGCATTAAACGTGTACGTCTGTCGCTAACCTGCTCGCGTTAGTCTAATCCAATGGAGCAGGACATGGAAAAATACCTCCGGTGGCTTGCTTGGGGCCAAGGCAAGAAGATCGCAGCATGGAAACGGCGCAGGGGGTTGGGTGGATTGAAAACCTAGTATATCAATATGAATTGACAGCGGGATGAAAACTGTACCTCGGATATCATCGTGGATAAATAGTGATACCGTTTCCATGACTTTGACACCTGTTTCGAAGCTAACCCTGCAGTTGCCGAGCGTTCCATAAGTCAGCGTGATGAGGATCCAGGCGAATCCTTGGTGGACTTGACAGGAAAGAAGGGAGAAGGTGATTCGGAGGATGAAGTTGTTAGTGACGATGGCCTGGGTGTCCACAGTCAAATAAGAGCAGTTAATTTAGGACATCCGCACTACAAACCTTCCGCATTACAATGGGCCGCAAACCGACTGGAGGCAAGGCTGGTCGCAAGAGTGATCTCAGTGCAGACCAGATTGTGTTTTTGGAGTCGTACGGCGAACGATTCCGTGCTGGGTCTGGAACCAGTGAATTGTATTCGGAGGTGCTTGACAAGTGGATAGAAAAATTTGGGTACGCTGGCCTGAACCCAAAAAACAAGAAGGCAATTGATCCTGCGGAGCCAGCGTTTTTGTGCAGGACTGAGCACAGGACCTGCAGAGAGAAAAAATATGAATGACAGCATGGATTTTTCGGGTTTGTGTACTAACGATGCGGCGTAGAGGGAGTAGGCATTTAAGAGGGAGCATCTGGCGACGGGCTACTTATAAGATGTCTAATAACCTTTCTGCCACGCTTAAGGAATCCAAAAAAGGAATTTCCGACGCAAGGCGCTGTATCGTATTCATCAGAAATATAAGTAATGGTTGTATTGTAACCCACATATACAGCTCGGAATGCAACTAATATGGCTGAAGGATTGTGTATACCGAAATTTATACAAGTTAGATGCTGAGAATGTTGTTGTTGAAAAGGTCAGACACTTTAAAGCATCGATAATGCACTCAGCCGCATTGCGTAACTCATTTAGGACCGTGACTCCAATGCCTTGAGTGAAGCTCTACAAAACTATTAAGGAGAGACGGGCTGCAAACCGAGCCAAGAGCAAACGCTCATATGCAAAGTTAGTCTCTGATTAAGCTGTAGCCATCATTCTAATGCTAATGTCAATGCAGAAACAGAATCAACATTGCTACTCGACGATATGAACACCGCAGCCGCCAGCGAGATGGTAAAAGCTCTTCAACGATTGGTGAAAGCTCTCGAATGTGAGGTTGCTGATCTACAAACTGTATTATGGCTTCTTACGATGCATTGCAGGCTCCCTTACCTCAAGGACGTGAGGGACGCTCAGCACGATTTCCACACGCAGGTTCAAGGATCACCAACGACATATATTGAAAACATAATCATCACCTATACTAGGCATCTACATGCTGGTAACAATTGCCTTGCTGTCATTGAGGATGCTATTGCGCAGTTGGAACTTTACAGGAAGAGGCTGGCGTTATGTACAAATGCTATCTTACAGGAAGAGGGTGTCGGCGAGAGGTTGGTCTCAGCACAGAGGGTCGGCGGGGAAGTCCATACTGTTATTCAACACCTTGAAGAGATTTTATGCGAGGCAATGGTCGACCCACAGGCCTTGCTAGTGGCTCATGGTTCTCGTACACTTGCATATCAGCAGAAATAACATTTTACGCCATTTGCAATGTGATCGGAGTGAAGAACAATATAACTACACGCTTAATTTCACCACCTCTCCTGTCGCCAAGGCCTGTTTGTAGCGTGCTCCTGCTGCAGTCTCAGTGCGAAATACCTCAGAACGTGCACCTGGCAACCCAACATCGAGATTATCAGCCTGTCTAACCAAATATTGGACTACATCCCTGGAAACCACAATATTATAATAGTCAGGTAACATTATATGGGTTATGACTTACCAGCCTTCAAACACACCCACGTCCAGCCCACAAATGACAGCATAGAATCGTTTATTTGCAACCGGCCGGTTGATTACGCCACAAGATCGGCAGGGGTAGGGTACCCCGGTGGTGTGCATGGTGAGGGCGCCATTGAAGTTGTCAAGATCATCCTCCTGAGACGAGGGTTGGCAGACATGAGACGGAGAGTTGGTGGACAGGGGGGGCTGTGTGTCAGCAGAAACAAAAGGTGTGTTGGGTCCCAAGATAGTCAGCGAGCCTGCAACGTTAGATTAGATAAGAGCTAAGGAACAAAATATCAAACACGTGCGACTTGGCAATTCCTCCACCTTCAGAATGTCCAGGACACGTAGTGCACCCAGGATCTGATCGAGCTGGACTTGGGAAACAGTTATAACAGTGTCGGTGCGGTTGGAGAGTAACATGCTGAGTTGAGTTAAGGTTGTGTGGTGGGTTTAGCATTAACCTTCAAACTGTACAGTGAAGCGGCATATTCCGAACAAACTACAGGCGGCACGTGCACCAAACTATACACGACAACAAGACGTGATGGGGAGGAACACAGGAAGCAAGAAATCGCATATCATCGGTTCTCATACAACCAACAGTAATTTCTTGGTATCCAATGTGTACCAGAGTCGAATTCGACATACACATGTACCCACACCTACCTTGCCTCCAGACCACACACATGTTGAACCACCGCTCGAACCACTGCTTGAATTCGTTCCAAGTGCATGTCCAGCCGGGTTGATAGTAAAGCAAAAGGCCAAGCGCTACTCGAATTCCGTAGGTTATATATCCATGAACTCATGCTGGTAATGCCCTGAAACTTTTTAAATAGGATGCTCCACTCATCACCTGGCGTGACAGATACCGTGAGGAATACTTGGCACAGAGTTTGGCTCTAGAAGGTCGTGGTCGACTTTGGGGCTCATGCGCGATTTGTGGGAAGAATGATGCGAGTTTTCGGTGTCGGGATTGTGATGGACTCCGTCCAATGTGCCGTCTGTGTGCCATTAGTTCACATGCAGCCAGTCCTCTGCACGTATTAGAGGTGGGTCTTAGTCCATTCATATCTCATGTGGCTATAAGCAAACTAACATTGTGGACAGGAATGGAAGAATATGTATTTTCAACGAGTGACGCTCAAGGATCTGGGTTTACGTTTTCAATTGGGGCATCCTTCAGGGCAGTTTTGTCCTTTTCGTCAGAGTGGTCATGCCGATTTTGTCGTCATCGCTTCAAACGGCATTCACTTAGTCAATGTCGACTTTTGTGGATGTCCTGGTCATCCGGAACCATATGTTCAATTACTCAAAATGCATTGGTGGCCTTCAACACCCATCACCCCACAAACAGCTACCACTATGGAAGTACTGCGGGCTTTCCACGTGAATAACTTAGAAGCACGCACACCACCGACAGATTTTTACTGAAGCTTGGAGCGGATGACTGATGGACAGGGCTTGATGGATCTTCCGGTATGTCTTTGGGCAGTGTCCACTTGCACATGTCTCATGTCATTCTTTATATAATAGGATCGTCTCCCACAATTTATGCTAATGCTATGTGAATGGCGACATATCAAGATGGTCAAGAGGGCAGGCCGTGGGCACAATCCAACTGGTATAGCCGGTACGGGTCAGGGTGAGCTTTCAATTGCTTGCCGAGCTTGCCCGCATCCTGGAATCAACCTGCCGGATGGATGGCCAGATGCTCCTCCAGAAGTTCGGTAAGCGCTAGATCGCAGTCTCATCACACCGGCCCACTAACTTGTTCACAGATGGCTATATTCCAAGATTGTAGCCGAAGATGCAAATTTCAAGCAGAAGGCTCGTTTACGTTCCAACCTCTCGAAGGACCCCGCACTGGGCCCAGGTTGGGCTACGTTTGTGAACAATGAAGCCTATCTCAAGCATTTATCTCAATATGTTGACCAAGATGAGGTGCGTCAAGCGACTGCGCAACTACATAGATGAAAAGTTGATCGTTTGTGTTAGATCAGCCATTGTGTTGGATTTGCAGCTCTCTGGAACGCAAACAACAAGCGTGCCAAAGGGTTGGTAGCGACAGGAATAGGATCAATAACGTGTGCGCGACATGAGTGCTTCCTGCCCAATGGAACGGGCGATCTCCAAAAGGGAGAACGGTATGACAGCCCAAACATACTCGTTTTCATATGCTGAACACTTCTTAGTCACTCAAATATGGACTTCATTTTACTCTCAAGCTCGGTTGGCACTATGCTCATGTTAATCACCATCTCATACGATATCGCCTGTCAGTGGTTTCGGAATTTTTTTGTACGGATGGAAGAAATGCCAGACTGGCTGAAGCTCCCACCAAATCTCACTGTACGCTGTCGTGTCCCGAAATTCCATTTGCCTTCACATGTCAAGCGATGCTGGGCCTCCTTTTCCTTCAATTTCACCCCATGGGTGGGCAGAACAGATGGTGAAGGCGTTGAACGGAACTGGTCATGGCTGAATGGCATTGTGCGCTGTGTTTCAATGATGGGCCCTGGTGGACGTTGGGATACGCTGGATGATTTTTGCAATTATCACAATTGGCGGAAAACTCTCAACCTGGGTGAGTCGACCTCTTTCTAGGCAGGGTACAAGAGCTTACGCAAACATTTTAGGCGATCAGCTGCTTCGTAAGCTTACTATTGCTGTCCCAGAGGCCGTTGTGCATCACAGAGCACTTTGTGCCTTTTCCGAGGGTTTACGAGAGGAGCATGGGAATGTGGTAAGTGAATGGGAGAAACAAGTGTTGGCATGGGAGGCCGATAACACCAAGTTTTGTCCATATGAACTTCCAGAAGAAAGTGGGTAATTTCATTCTTTGACGGAGATAAGATGGCTAATAATTCTCGTAGTTGTAACACTGGCCTCAGTCAAGAAGAAGATCTCAGAGGAGGAGCACGAGAAGGTCATACAAGGTGGGATTAATGTTATCAGTCCTGATACAACTCCAAGTGATTTTATTATATCCGGCCTGGATCTGGTGGAGCAACAGTGCGTAGTGCCACGATGATCCGGCCATGCATGCTAAATGGACTGATAGACAGCTACTCATTACCGATGCTAAAAAGCAAACTGCCACAACCATTCAGGCTACGCAAATCCAGAAACGACGGACGCTTTTGCTGAAACGAATCCATAAGTTCACAAAGGCCCTTCCATTGTTCATGCCCGGTCTATACGCCTATCTTGCTGCACAAGGTGCTCCAGAGGTGATCGACTCCGCCTTGCAGCCGGAGGAGATCAAAATCTATTTACCTTCTTCAATCCCTGCAACTCACCGCAAAAGGGTCTGCATCTCCGGTCTGTCAGAAATCGAAGAACGCCTCCGGTTTGCTCAGACCCATGAATCATTGTCCAGCTTGCGCCGGCACCTAAGAACGCGAATCATGGCAAGTAAACTCACCAGCAAAAATGCATCATCACAGCGGGCATATGTACGCTCATGTACACTTCAAGACCAGGCTGAGGCTCGCATTCGGGGTGCTCAGGGACAGTATAATATTGCACGGGCCGCTTTGCTGGCCTTGCGTGGTCCTGGAGAATGGGAGAAGAAGCTTGCAATTCTCAAGCCCGAAGACGTTCGAGGCATAAGTGAGCGATCGCTGTAGATGCGGGTTCTTGGTGGCTTCGGAACTATATAAAGAAATAATATAAAGATCCTAACCTGTGGGTGTCAGCATAGAAGTGACTGGATAAGTCAGTGTCGGGAATAGTAGTAAAAGTAAAGGAATGTTAGTAAAAGTAAAGCCGCCGCATAAAACTGGACTAATAACGATGAATCCGGTGATGAACGGAGTGAAAACGGAGAAATAAAGAAGAACCCGACGATGCCGACGATGTCGGGTACGGCGGGTCAGGTCGGGTCGGGTCGGAAACGATGAACGAATATACGGAAACAACGATAAAGACGACGAAGTGAACTATAAAAAACTAAGGATCTACGTGGACGAGCATTTGAAGGGATTAAAAGGTGATTCTGACTAAAGGGAAATGGGGACTAAGGGTATATTATTTGTGCGGTCGTCGGGGACCGTTTTTATAGTACATGAGTGTGTAGCTACTTTCGGACATGTCTACTTCGGCCGATAGAAACTACAAAGAAACACTGGAATGGGGAAGTGGAAAGGGGGGTTGCAAAGCAACGAAGACAGGAAAGTGGAGGGGAAAACGAATATCCATGAAAAAGATTGGAAAAGTCCTACATATCTCCGAAAGGACGAGGGGATGCATAAATAAGGTAAATCCGAAGTCGGGGATTGAGTCCGAAGAGATCCATCTCCTGGAATTGGAACTCCGAGGCGTTTGAGGCTGACGGATTTAGCCCAAAAGCGGCCATCACAAAGCGGCATGTGTCGGGTTACATCGGTCACGTCGGGTCACGTCACGTCGGGTTACGTCGGGTTACGTCGGGTTCGAATGTAAGTTGAATGGAGGCAGCGGGTTCGTCTGGATTCATGATATATCGATGATACGGACTCAGAGGGACGTCGACCCTCTACATTGCTAACTCAAGAGGAGATGGAAGATTACCGTAGGACTTGCCGGATGGCTGGTTTGCCGGAGAATGGCCCAATTGCAAATACGCCCATTGTATCATTTGATCCGAGGCTGGCGTTGGGAGAGGGCCGGCGATCCTTGTCTTGGATCTGGTATTTGGCCAGTGAGGGCGAGCTGGAAGGAACTTCTCAGGGCGTTGAGGCTAGTACGTGCATATGACATATTAACTTATGGTGACTTGACATTAATATTCAGGTCTTCATGTTGAATGGGCTAAAACCCGAGCTCGTGCAGGCCGATGGCGCGAGGATGTACAGCTACTCGAGGAGGAGATGCGCAGGGCTCTAGTGTTTTGTTGGTGGCGTGTACGATGGTGGGTGCAACTTGCAGAGGTTGAGATTGACACATCCAGCTATATCGCGGAGGGACGGCGTGCATACGCCATTGAGAACAGCGCTGCAGAGCGACAACAGGCCATCTCCTGGGCAACAAAATGGGCTGCTATCCGGGCGAGAGCACACATTGTCTTGAGCACCCAGCTGTCGACTGTCGATGTCTCTGAGGCTTTGCCAGAGCTGGTGATCGAGTTAAATGATGAGGATGAGGGGGACCTAGAGCAGGGAGCAGACGACGCAGCAGACGACGATGACGAGGCGGATCACATATAAATCTATTCAATTTTCCATATATGTACATGACAGAATGTGCGCAATTGTAATGGCCTGTGCGCGAGTATCATTATATTCAAGTTGAGGGGACATTGTAATGCTCTCACAGAGGGGGGTTAGGGTGTGCGTGCATTGTAATGGACATTGTAATGTCCTTGCAGCAGAAAGAGAGAGTGCAATCATTTTAACACGCACCTGTGGAATTCTCAGTAATCATTATAATGGTACTACAGGGACTGTTGAGATGAGGCCTCGATGAGGTAGCATGATCAGACTCGTGTAAACAAAAGTTTAAAGTCATGGTCCCAACGGTCCGGTCCGGTTTGGTTACCCATATTTGGGTTAACCGTCGTTACCCGTGACCGGACCATGGCAACACTAACTTGAACGTGGAGGGCCAAAAGGATTTGGGTACTTGAGATAGTATTTGACCCGGTCCTTTCAAGTCAGTCGTCGCGTGGTTTCCTTGTGTTCCATAGGAACTGAACATTCCGTAGCCGCTGGACGAAGTCATTATTCCACGTCTCTCAAGAACGCCTCTTGCGAATCCAGGGGCATTCTTCAGCCTGCTCCTTGCAAAAGCCTTCGGTAACTCGCTGCACGGGTTTTATGAAAAGCACGAGAACGTACATAATCCCTTTGCGGACTGCGCCAAGAGGTGGGCAAGGCATGTGGATTTACATTACGACGCAGGTTTTTTTTTTTCACCTTCGTCTGACCTCTTTCTGGTCCCTTTTTGGGGCGCTGATGCGTGCGATTGAAGCATCTCCGCATGAAGGTTTTTAAGGCGAACCATACGAGGGATTAGCCGTCAAGAAGTTCGTCCCAATGAATGCGGTGTCCTCCAACGGTTGCTGATCCGTTGTTATTAGCTCTCAGTCCATCCCAAAATGAATTGCATGCGCTACCTCGCATCGCATGCCCTCCCCCTGCAACGAGCCAGGTACCCCACGTTCACTATGTTCTTTGCCTGTCTTCCAGTGTGTAAAGGTGGGGTGTGGCAATATCGGAGAATAAGCGGGACCGCAAGGTTATATTCCCACCCAGTTATATCCCGCGTGTTATAGCTGACAATTTCTCTGAATTCGGCCATCAAATGGCGGGGTGGGGGGTTTATCTCATCGGAAAACTCAAGTCTGTGGGTGTATGTCTTTCAACTGTTGCCCGCTTATTGGTCGTGTTCTGCTATGATGTAGGGGCTATCCAGAAGCCGGACAATTTTATTACTGCGATTTTTTCAAATGGGATGGATGCCTGCGATGGCCAACGCGTAGTGACTTACGCAGGCGAGTACCGATGCTTAGCTTTGGACCAGTTGTGAGACCGGCAGCGAGAACATCGGGTGGCGGAAAATTCACACAGTATTTCGATTCATCGGCCATTCCGTTCGTATTTATCTGATGAATACCCTAAACTGCCGATGAGTCGACCTTCCGGTGAACCCAACGTCCAGCGCCTCGTACTCTCACTGCGCAGCTCAGCATCACAAAATTTGGGTGGTAAATAAAGCTGATCTTTCATAGATTTCATGATCAATTACACATTGACAGTACTTATGGAAACCGAGAGTGATCAGCTAGTTTTCGGATCTGCCGTGTCAAGTCCGACGCGGCATGGCATCAAGACCCGGGACACCATTCCTTAGTATTCTGAGTCACTCACTTTAAGAAAGTCTGTAATTATTTTCTTTCAATCTTTGAAAACAAAATTGAAAAAAACTGGATACTAGTCTGAATGGTCCCTGCTATAAGCCATTTGACTCACACAAATGCTGAGTCCTAGAATGCATAACAAATGACTACAAAAGTCATAAGTAAATGAAAGAAATAATGAAAGGCATCTAGCTCACCTCAGCATTTACATGAGTCAAATGGCTTCATTGTTATGGGACATCTTAGGGATGGCTCCAGCAAGTCAGACAACAATCAAGTGATCAGAGAGTAATGAGATGCAAGGATGAATTACAATGGGGTTGGGCAATACTGTACTGTGACGCGGCAGCGTGACGTAACGGGCTGTGACACGAAGCGTGACAAATGGTGACCCACTGCATGATTGGCCTCGGAAATGGCGAGAACTTGGCTTTTTGTTGCCATTTAAAATGTATATACATCATAGACACTTCAGGGATACTTGTGCATAAAATTGAAAGCTGATATAGTATAGAAAACAAAGGAAATTTTACATTATTCTTCAACATCCTCCCAATCATTTTCCACTTCATCAAAGTCAAATTCTTCACCAGATTCTGATCCCTCTGAGACCAGATCAAGGCCTACATTTGTGTTGGGTTTCCACTGGCCAGAATTACAGAGGTCAATTGATTCCATGAGCCCTTCTCTTATCTGGGCCACAGGTGTGCGAAGTGGTATATTTTGCAAGTTTGGAGCACCAGCCCTTTGAAATGCCTGCAAATGGTCCTTCAGATTTTGCCCTTTGAGCTTCTTGATTTGTTCCTTGTCAAAGATCAACTTGACTGCAGCTACTCGTCCAGCTGCTTGAGCTGCTTTCTCCAATCTCACTGCTCTTGCTGTTTTGCGCTTGTCTATTTTAGCTTGTGCATGTTCCACAATTGCCTTCTTTCTGGCTTGTTCCAACCCTTTTGCTTCATCTGCACGAGCAAGTTGACGAACGTATGTGTGGTCCTCAGACTGAAACTTCTTCTCCATAAATGCTTGGGTTTCATTGCGTGCATACATAGCTTGAGCATTATATTGCAGTGATGTAAGGTGTGGCTGGCAGCGCATAAGAACCCGGAATGACCCAAGTGCACCTTTATTCACATCATTTGTGGGAGGCATCCAAGCTAATTCTCTTTCACCTGTGGTAGCCTCATCAATTAAACCACCAGGAGCAAATTCAGAAGTGAACCGCTTCCATGTTACAGCTGCTCCTTTAAAGAAGGCAACCAGCACTGGTCTCAAATGAGGCAGGGATGGTGCAATATTCAGCACAGCTTCAATTGTTGCTGGTGTCTGCCACATCTGTCCATCTAAGGAACCAGTCTCCCAAGTGACTGAGGACCCAATAAGAAAGCTTGGATCTTGTATAATCCTCTGCATGTGTGCATAGACTTTTTGGTGTAAAGGGCCCAAATCCAACATATTGACCTTTTCAACCTTTGGTGCACGAATAGCTCTCATGTATGGATGTGTTATGGCTTGAGCATATAATGCTAGCACTGCAAGCTCAGTCTTGGTTGCAGTACAATGCAATGCTTTCCAAAGATTCTCCTCCATATGACTGAATCTCATGGTTTGCTTTTTCTCCTTCACAAACTGCAGGAACATGATGAATTTGGGCAGGTGCTGTATAATTGCTGCTGCTGCTTCACAGTGTGACTGGAACCGGTTGTTGGAGGTGTCAGGAAATGTAAATGGTAATCCCACATTGGTCTTCCACCACCAACGGAATGAATCATGATGTCCTTTCTTATCATTCTTATTGTTGAAAATCTCTCCTGCAAGTTGTGCTGCTTTCACACCACCACGAGTTGTCATTTGGAATGCTCTCTCCTGAGCTGGTGTTGAAATATCACTGGCCAACATCTTTTCCTTCAAAACTGCTGCATTATCCCTGTTAGCCAACAAGGTTGGAGGCTCAACACCATTATCCTTCCACCAAGCCATCATAGCTGTATTCCCACCTCGCACTGTGTTAAGATCTTTGTGACAGCCACACCCAGCCCAGATGAAAAGCTTGAAAATTCTTTTTTCATCATCTGACAAATTGTCATAATGATCCTTTCCCAAATCCTTTGTCAATTGTTCCATGGAGGAAGCATGCCTCTCTGCTTTGCCTTCTTCAGAAAGCTTATCCCATATATTTTTCCCTCCAGCCTGTTCTATCATTCTCTCCTGTGCCTCCAAAAAATATGGAAGGAGCTCTTGGTTTGACCTTTCAACAATCTGGTCCTCTCCGAGAGATTGATATGTTGCTAACATTTTCTCCTTCTCTAGAAGGCGGACATCCTTCTTTTCTTTTGAACAGTGGTCACTGTGCATCCCAGCCAACTTCACAAAGATATCCACCACTCTGAGCAAATGCCCTACACGCTTTCCAAGAGGACTTTCATTATAGATATCTGCAATGTTTCCAAGAAGATTCTTCCAAGCCTTAACAGACTCTTCACTACTTCCATCTAATGCAGAATGAACACCAAGAAGACGTGTGGTATGTGTCATCCCTGTGTCTTGACCATCAGTTTTATATGATTCTGCTTTGAGATTGACATGTCGAGATGTATAGTTAATAGCCCGATGAGTTGTGCCATCTGCACTGAATGTCATTCCTGTAGTGTTTTGCATCTCATATCCCAATTGCACTTGTGCAGCATAATAACCCTCCACCACAATTCGAGACACTGTGCGTCTGCTAACATGTCCTATGACAGATATCCCAGCTGTTCTGAATATTTTGTGAATAATATCTCCAACATATTCTCTAGAACATCCAGCTTGAACTAGAAGGCGGATAAGGCTGCGAGTTTGCTCTGTGTAAATTCCCTTCTTCAGAAGGTTGTGAACACTTCTTTCTTTGATAGCCTTTTCCCTTGCTTTGTATGTTGCCCTCTCCTTAACAGCTATAGCCCGACTACAGCGTTTCTGCAATCGTGCAGCTAGCATCCCAGATTCTTTCAACTTCTGTCCAATCAGTTTTGCTTTGTTTTGTGCTCTGCCTATCTCAATTTTGCATCTCTCCATGCATTTTGAGAGTTCACTTTGCAAAGTGGATTTCTCCTTCTCCAACTTCAATAATGCATCAATTGCCTTTGATGCACTACTTTTGACACCAGTCAGCTCATCTGAGAGCAAGTGACCAGATGACTGCAGAAGCTTTATCTGCTCCTCAAGAATGCCCTTCCTAGCCTTTCCTCTCTGGTGTGCACGTCTTTCCACTCGGAGGGCAGTGTACCACTTGTCTGAGATCCTTTTCTCCAAAACAAGTTGGTGTGCCAATTTATCACATTTGGCAGTTTTCTTCCCAAACTCCTTTTCCAGAATCATACACTTCTGACACTCTTTTTCCAATGCAGCTGTTAACTCTGCAACCTTCTTTTCAGATGCTAACAACAGCTTCTGAACATCTTCTAAGGTCAATGGAGGTGTGGTAGACTTGTTTTCTCTTGCTAGAGATAATTGTTGCCTCTGAGAAACACTCCTAGAATAAGTTTTTGGAGGCATAAGAGGCTACAACAGGTATAATTAAGTAAAGTCTCAATGTTTCTCAATATCACTTACAGTGACTAGAACTACAAATGAAATGGTTGTTGATTATTCTTGCAGTTGGCAGGACTGTACTCTATAAAATCAAGTATTAATACAACTTATAGTTAAACTAGTGATACTGTAATATATTTCTATATTTAATCACTTACCAGGCTGGTAAGACAGAAAATGAGGAGGAGGGAGGCCCAATTGCAGCTGAAAATACAGCAGAAGTTGGAAATGATGAGGAAGGCAGTTCTTCAGCCAAGACCCCAAGAGGATAAACCTGTCTCTGGCAAAGAGAGGAAGGCAGTTCTTCAGCCAAGACTCCAAGGGGATAAACCTGTCTCTGACAAAGAGAGGAAGGCAAATTTGAACCGATTCTTCTTCCACTGTCGCCCGCAGTTGTTACACCGCACCAGTCACTGGGGTTACCAGGATCTTCTGGAGTCAGCTTAAGATTGGTCCACTGAAGGACACAATCCCAACCGTTCAGGCTCAACTACTGACTACTGTATTTAGGTACAATTTGTCCCTACAGTCCCTAGGGGGATGGAGATTGTGCTGGTGGTGGATAGTGGTAGGTGAGGGCCACAAGAGAAGCAGGAGAACTGGAGAACTGGTGTGGTGTGGGTGCAATGTAGTGGTAGCTGAACAAGAGGGCCCAGCACAGCATTTCCGATGCTAATCCTGCTGTGGCTATGCTGCAGTATGCACTATTTTGGGATGCAACACCTTCTTCGTCTATAGAATCACTCAAATTAAATTTCGGAGCTTAGCTTTGGCTGAGAGAAATGTTTCATTTAGATGTTAGAAACTTTTGTTCAAAACAGAAAATTTAAATTCACTCTGGCCATTGAGATAATGCGAAATTTCTACTATATCTCGGCAACTAGCAATGATAAAAAAGTTTGGTCTTGAACGAAATATTCTAATATGCAAACGAAGCATTTGGCTCAGCCAAAGTTAAGCCCCATCATTTGAATCGAGTGAGTCTATGAAGATTTGAGTTTTTTGCTACATTTGGCTGGGAGTCAGTGTGACATTTGAGAGATGGCGGAATAGCATTGTTCAGCTACAGTTTACACTGGATTTTATTTCTGGGATGGATGCCCACAATCATTTCGGACATCTTTTACACTTAACACTTTTTAAATACAGGGAGTTTTGAAGCTGTAAACGACTGGGTCAATAGGTGGAGGCCTGTAACGCTATGTGACAATCTGTGACCCATGTCACGTGTTACAGGGATTGCCCAACCCCAATTACAAGCACTAATTTATTATTTTTCTTTATTTCCTGCTGCTCTGCACAATTCAATCAATACCACATTGCTGTTGTGCCAAGGCTCAACCCCTTAATAACTTGTATTGTGTCCACATTCACTGTGAATGAATGGAGTCTCATAGGTGCTGGCCTAGTAGATGTGTCAAAAGCCCAGTAAACATGAATGATACTGGACAAGTGTTTGGACAGTCAGTGCAAATATTTGGAGCAAGATAACCAAATGAGACAACATTTCTTCCTAGGCTGAACTTCAACTTTACATGGGTTGGAATTTTACATTATTGCAGTAGCATTCCAAGACAATGATAATAAAAACAATGCAGCTATAACAGGGAGGTTCACAGAATTCCCTCCTTGCCTGAACCAGACCATCACTACCCTGATCCCAACAATTGAGAGGCTTTGAGAAAAGGGTATATATATGTTAACTCTTTTGCTCATTGTGAAGCCAACTTTTGTTACCTAACTAGATCATGGAAGATATTAGATAATATGATATGCTCGTATACAACTTCCCTTACAACATTGAGCTAGGAGGGGTGCAGGAAGATAGAAGGCTGTAGAGCAACCTGGGACATTGCAAGCAATGGCAAGCATTGGAATCACAAGCTTATGCTGAAGCCTGAAGTATTTGCTATGGAATAAGTCATATCACTGTGCAACAGCCACACTTGTACACCAAAACATGAGAGTCATGCATAATGCAGCAAGGCTCAGGGCTGAAGAACAGGAGGTTGTTCAAATGGTAACCCCCAAAGACCCCAACAACACTGAAACCACATCAACAGAGAACAATAACAACATGACATCCCATTACCACATGACCCCAATGTGAATGTCTGTATGCATAGCAATGTATTGGAGGCAGGGTTCTTGATGAAAGGGGCAATTCATATCATAGGCACGTACCCCCTTACGATTCATTTCCAATATACCTCCTTTTCCATATATTAGTTGTATATTGCATCAGCTCCCGCTCCTTTATATTCTATTCACTAGTGTAGTTTGTGTTCACGCTCGTTTCCACCTTTGCATGAACACCAGGTACGATACCATTCTATTCTACATGTAGTACATTCGGTACTCACAATACACACGCTCGTTTCCACCTTCGCGTGAACACCAGCCCGTGTTCTTCAACCCGTCGTCCCACCAAGACCATTTCCACTCCGGCTCACTAACCTTCATCAGTTCTGACTGATAAAACAGCTAAGGAAAGAATAAGATCTAAAGAATAAGCTAGAGAATATGTAAGTATATATTATGAAAGTACATGAAGGAGTATCATGTACATCTCATTATGTTGTGGTAAACCATACTGAGATGTCCATATAAGGAATCTGTGACTAGGAGTGAATAATTATATAGTAAAGGTAAATGAATGGAGTCCAGCTTGTATATTCAATACAATGGATGGTTACCGCTGTGGTGAATGTGGCCTTTGTAGGCACTGATTCAGGGGGTGCAAGTCCTTGTTGATCAGACTGTCAGAACCCAAACTCAACTTGTTTGTATGTATGTACACATAACACTATATACCTATATAGTATCTATCAAGAGTGTACTGAGAAAATGGTGAATAATGGAGTGGAGGGAATGTGAGGGGAAGGGAGATGAAAGGAAGGGAGATGAAGGGAAAGTAAGAGAGATCAGAGTTCACAGAGATATCAATCTCTACACCACAGGAAACCAAGAAGCCCATCCTTGAGTCCTTGATGTATAAAAGGCTATAGTCAGTATGTGATTCATTAGAATTAGTCTGGTTCTCATCCCTCAGTTGTCTACTCTTGTACTATTGAAATTTCTGTTTTCTCTTCTGTTTGTAATTCATCCTTGAGTCTCATTACTCTCTGATCCCTTGATAGTTGTCTGACTTGCTGGAGCCATCCCTAAGATGTCCCATAACAATGAAGCCATTTGACTCATGTAAATGCTGAGGTGAGCTAGATGCCTTTCATTATTTCTTTCATTTACTTATGACTTTTGTAGTCATTTGTTATGCATTCTAGGACTCAGCATTTGTGTGAGTCAAATGGCTTATAGCAGGGACCATTCAGACTAGTATCCAGTTTTTTTCAATTTTGTTTTCAAAGATTGAAAGAAAATAATTACAGACTTTCTTAAAGTGAGTGACTCAGAATACTAAGGAATGGTGTCCCGGGTCTTGATGCCATGCCCCGTCGGACTTGACACGGCAGATCCGAAAACTAGCTGATCACTCTCGGTTTCCATAGTACTGGATTACCAGGAACAACACCGTGTCTTCATTCAGCAAATTCAATCGTCTTTTGGGCCTTAGCCCTTCAAGTTTCATCCTTGGTATTGAATTACTTCTCCACCATCGTTTCAGTTTCCTGAGCGACATCCAGCTGGCCGTGCACAGATACATGGACCTTTACTGCAGCGCCAAATTGTCGCAGCACGCCATCGTCCACCACAGATTGGCCACCTACACTGTCGTTCAGAGCTGCAGGGAGGGAGGAATGGCGAAGCATGGAGATGATCTGCAGTAGGCCGAGATCTGCAGAAAGAAAGCGTGTATAATTCAGCAAGGAATATATTAATAAAATGGCTTGAGGGGAAGGAAGACGAGGGCAAACAAGGCGTACTTCTAATCACTTCGTCCACGTTGACCGGACGGCATCCAATGATCATTAGGGCTGCAGCGAAGAAGATCACGCTGGCTGCAAGCCCAATTATGACAAAGTGCCATGACAGGCGGAGTCGTGCGTACAAGACGGGGATGGTGGCTACCGCGGTTGTTGGTTTCGGGTCCCATCCTGCTGCTCTCAGTGGCCTGTGCGCAATCCGGAAAAAAAAATCTTGTCAGTTATATGGGTTTCTCCTGTGAGGGTCGAATGGGAGAAAAAAGGACCACGTACTGGGCAATATCCGAGTATTTAAAGATCGCTCCGAGCGCACCATACGAGAAACTCGTGCCAAGTCTCACCGAATCCTCGAAGCGCTGCAACGTTCGTATGTAGTTGACGGAACGGACAAGAGCCTCCTCGAACAACGAGAGCTGGAGCTCTCCCTGGTCGGCACCCCTGTCAACCTTGATGGCTGCAGGGCCCAAATACAGAGCACTGAACAAATCCTCGTAAGGCAAGCCCCTGGATGGCAATGGCGTTGCATTGAACCATAAGTGAGGATCCGGAGGAGGGAGTGTGTCGGTATTGTTGATAGGGTGGTTTTGCCCATCGATGATGACGGTCGTGTTTGAGGTTGATAAGGAGCATCCAATGACTTTAACATAGGCTGTAGTTGCACCGAAAGACAGCGACAAGAAGTCACCAGTGGAGTTGTTGGAATCGGCGACAAAGTAAGAGGGATCTGTAGAGAAGCCTAAGAAGTAGAGATTACGAGAGGGTGCGGAGGAGAGGTCTGAATCCTCAAATCCTTTGTACAGCGCTAACCGATGAGCTATGGTCAGCTAAAAGTCCTTGGGGTGCAACCTGGAGGAGACCGCACCAAGCTGATTGCTTGTGAGATTTGATATTCCCATGGCGGATAAAACGCCAGACACCCCTGCAGCGCAATTGAATTAACAATCGGACTATGTGCGCTTCCTTCCCAATGCGACGCACTGACCCAGAGCCCGTTGATTCACAGTTGTGTTCACGGTCAAGAGGACACCATCAGAGATGAGTGTGATATTAGTGGTCCAATTACTTTGAGGGACATCGCCACATGTGACGGACAGTGCAATTGCAGGGACAGTTATATGGGATTCAGGCCGAGTGAGGTTAGCCAACGTATCAAAGATCGCTCTGAAACACAAATGGGTACACCAAATGTGATGGTTGGAGGACACTGCTTACCCGTATCCAAGCCCAGGAAGAGAAATATTCAGAGATTGGAAAGATGCATAGGACGAAAGGAGGTACGCAGTGTCCCTGGTCACACACGACGTTAGTGGAAACCAACAAGCAAGTGGATGTGGGACTCACTCTTGCTGTGGAAATGAAATTAGTGTAAATCAATTTTCAAGAAAGAAGTGGAGACAAGAAAATGTACCGTTTGTACCAGCTGTGTACATTTATTATATGGACAACTACGCTGCGAAGACTAGAGATGACTGACATATTGCGAGTTGACGGCTTTCGTCATGGCGGTAGTGATGGAATTGAGAGTCACATTAGATTCAACGGGCTTCTGGTAGCTTTCGAACGTGAACGAGGGGACAAAGGTGCTGCTTAGTCCCCAACTGGCAATGAAGTACACCAGGATAACGAAGAGAGAAGCAGGTTGTCGGGTACCATTTCTCCAGACTGCGAAGGAAGGTGAGGCCTCTTAGGGGAGGCCTGGAGCTTACAAGTGGGACGCACCTGTCATTAGGCTAGCACCCGGTCCGAGCCTATAAAGACATCTCTCTGAGAGTTGTCACTGGCGGAACCCCAAACGTGAGACAAATACCAAGCTGAAGTTTGGTCATGCAGAGCAGTTAGAGTTTGTGGACGAGCGAACGCATTGTGCATTGCAAGAGGTTGCAATGCCCAAATCTACATCACACTTGAATGAGGACGAGAATTCACAACATAGAACAAAAATATACCGTTAACCAGATCATGACAGTACCAAAGCTGATGCCAAGTGAAGAATAAATATTGAGTGGAGGTTTGAATACAGAGGGCTTACATGGATGTGGTGAAGTTCATGAGAGAATTGAACAAGCTGAGATGCGCAATATCGAATGAGATTATACTTCGGTCGACCCCAGTAACTCTGATAATCAGCATCACCGTACGAACGAGTACCACTAGACCATGGGAAAGGATGCACAACCAATACCGAGGTAGGACGTGGTTGGGAGAGACGGTCTGCACAACACTGGAGTGAACTGGGTTCATGACCTTGTGATAAGATGCGTCCATAAATTGGTGGGTGCCAGTAGGATCTGCACCTGAGCGAAATAGGCCTCATTTTTATAGCGCCCACTGGCAGTGAAAATCTTTACACCCAAAAACGTTACACCCGGTGAAATCCGAATCGGTGTTTGGTAAGAACCGGTGCTGAAGCGCTGAAGCGCTGAAGTTTGATAGCCTCGAACCCGTGACGTTCAACAACAAGACCTGCCTTTTTCAGAACAGGCACGGATTTCCTAATTTGGGTGTGCAAAAAGGCCTCCCAGAACTTTTGAATTTTATCTCAACAACGAGAGCTCAGATTGCTTAGGTTTCTTTGCGAAAGTCATTATAAAAATTATTCTGGAGCTACTGAGAGCAAAAACAAGAGGTTTTGACCACTAAATGATGTGGTTGTATTTGTACCTCTCAAACTCAACTTTTGAATTTTTCTTGGGGAACAGCACTGATTCTCATGTAAAAAATGATGTAGATGGGTTGTGCATTGCATTCTACAAGTGCAAGAACTGTTGTTTGAGTGTTTCAAGTTTAAATTTGAACAAATAGAGAAAATGATTTCTAATAATCATGCCATACTCCTCCCAACTGTGGACATGACATACCATGGTTGATGCTAGGTCTAAAACTCAGAAAACTGCTAAAAACCATCCTGTTGGTTGACCTTCAAAGAAAAAACCTACCTCTGGTGCAAACAATGCCGAGATGGGTGAACCTCCAAACAGTGGATCTAAAAAAGCTAACCAACCTGAAATTCCACAATCCACAGCAGCAAAAGCTGGTAAAAATACCTATCCAAAGCCTACTCCAGCCTATAAAGGTGCTTTGAATGCCCCTGCTTGTTCTGTGAGATAAGAAACTCCAAATCATGAGGTAGAAACTGGGAAGAGAGTGGGTAGTGTCCCTACTGATGGGGCAGCTGCTGAACTGCTCCTTGGAATTGGCAGGCAAAAGGTTAATGTTGGCATGGATGATGGACTTGAAAAGTTGGATTTGCTACAGGCACAGCTGCTGATTTTTCTATAGATGATTTATATGCAAAAGAAGAGGAGGATCCAACTGGTGACAGAGTGCCTGAAGATTTTGGTGAGTTCTCCACATATATTAAAGTCATTCATACTCACAACCAACAGATATTGGCTATGTTTCTGACAATTCCAAGCCCCTGTTACAAATACCTGTTGATGTACCTGTTGATGGAGCAGTGGACCATATTGATGTCTCTGCTGACATCTTGTGTATTAATTTCCAAATCAACATTGCCAATAGGATGGGCATTGCTGAGGCAAAACTTGACATGTTGTATTGGTTCTGAACTGATGGGAAATCAGATCTGCCATGCCTCCTTACATCATTGGCTCATCTTCTTTGTCTTGTTGACATGGCAAGTCAATATATAAGAGGGGATATCACAAACTGATCTAAAAACCATTTGCAGTTATTATTTTCAATAAGAACTTGGCAGTGAAAATGAAGGGTGAAGGCTCCTCTGGTAGAGTAAAGTTGGTTAGTCATTTCCTTCAAAGAGATATACATGATCAAATTCATGTTTCTAGCAGAAAGAACCAGACAAACAATCTCATGGCATGCAAGTCCAAGAGAGCATAGGCATGGGGAAGTATATCATGGCCTTAGAACTGAAATATAGTTGCAACACACACCAGAAGAAGTTCTGCTTCATGAAACACAATTGAGAACACCAGAATATGACACAGGCCAAAATAGCACAATGGGCACTTATGATTGTAAGTTGCTTTTGTCACTGTGTATGATCAAGTACTCAGTGCAGTGAAGAATCTCAAGCAGGTGGATTTTGACCAACCTCTGAATGGCCTGAAGCTTGAAGATTTGCTACCACCAACCTGAGAGCCAAAATCAAAAATGGAAGCCAGCTCTTCCATCCAGGAAGCCTCCACTCATCTTACAGCTGATCCAAATCAAATTCTTGCTTCCAACAGGCTTGCTGCAAATGCAGCAGCAGCCCTACTCCCACTCTATGCCAATCATGAACAGTTACAACCTCATTTCACTGCCAGGGAACCAGTCTTTGGGCACCACAGGACATCCCCCAGTTCACCAGATCCAGCATCCAAAAACCCAACTCTCTTCCCTACCATTCAAGATTGGCTGCAGAGCTTGGATGTGGGACCCTGTTACATAATTTCACACAGTATATTCCCAATTTTCATGAGAACAGGATTTTCTATATTCACAAGATCCCTCCTTTCGATCTGTCCTGGAATGAAGCTTGGGACAGCAAATGTCATTCTAATGTATGCCCAAGATGATGCAAAGGCGATTGTCAAATGTAGGGTTTTTTGGTTAGATTGGACAATTTCATAGCTAGGTACCACATACAAAATGATTCAACTTGTTTTGTACTTTTCATATCAAATGTAATTACAATGCTGGTACCAGCTGAATGCATCATATGGAGTGATACTATACACAGCATCATTTAAGGTAAGAAAAACATCCATATGATTACCAGATTGAAAAGCAGCAAGAAATTCATGACAGTTACAATGGAGGTGAGCTTTTGCAGCAGAAAAGGCCAGTTTGATCAGGTTATAGTCAGGTAAATATGGGGCAAAAACTTGCAACACATGCCTCTGTTGCAGAGTTCATATCAGCATAAACATGATAAAAAACTGCAGAATTACCTTTCATGAATTAAATTGTGAATCAGCTCGGACTTGTGGATATGACAGTTCTCCATTACAATTACTGAATTGGGTCCCAGGAATGGGGTCATTTGGGTGAGTAGTCCATCAATAAATTGAGCAAACTTGAGCTTTGAAAATGAGCCTTGCACAATGTTGAGGACAAGAATACCATGAAGCAACAGCACAGGTAAAATAGAATAGCTAAAATTACATTGGATGTAAGTGTTCTTGGCCTTAGATAGCATTTATGAACCATTGTCCTCAAATAAAAAAGGATTTCTGAATAGCTAGGGTTGACCACGGGTCTCGGACGGGTCGGCTCAGCTAACACCATACCCGCACCTGCCGAAACCATACCTGCAATGATTCGAACCTGTTGAAACCCATACCCCTCAGGTTGCAACCGCGGTGGTGCAGCGGTGACGTCCCAGGGTCCCATTTCCACCTCGCGTCGTAAATACTGATGTCAATTGACATCAGGGATGCACGCGCGAGGTGAAAGAGACCAGGAACTTGACCAAACCATGTCTGAGACATGGTTTGGTCATGTTGCACATGTACTGTCGTGTCGTTGTCGTTGAGGTCGATGCGTGTCATCGTAGTTGTTGTGTCGTAGTTGGATGACGACGACACGACATGACGAGACCAGGAACACGACCAAACCGTGTCTCAGACACAGGTTGGTCATGTTGCACGCACTCTGTCATGTTGCCGTCGTGTCATCGCTGAGTCGTTGTCATTGTCATCGCGTGCCATTGTTGTCATCGTTTAGCATGGAAAACTAATGAAATTAAAATAATAGAATCAGTTATGCATAATGGTGTGATAATTTGAGATGTACCTTACAGCCAGAGGGTGGGTGCACCACCACTCTGGCTGGTTTCTCACATTCCTGGCCCTACAAAACTCTTCGTCGTTGTCGTCGTTGTCGTACACGTAGTCGTAGTCGTTGTGTGTTGGCAAAACCTTGGCAAAACCGTGAAACCCGTGACACCGCCAGTACGGGTCACGGTATGGTCATGGTGTGCAAAAAGTGGACCCGTGACCCGTACCCGCTTAACCCGTGGCCGAAAACCCGTGGTCAACGCTATGAATAGCCCACTGTCCTCACCTTACCCACCCACAGCTACAACTTATCTGATGATCTGCAGCACTCTTGTCCACAAAAACAAGCTGTTTGGGCTTGCAATTTATACCCATATGTGCTACAAACTTGGCTTGTCTCTCAAGATTTTGTTCAATTGTGACTTGAGTGACCTAAAGTAAAAAATACATTGTGTGAGCCATACATCAAGGAATATCAATTCCATACTGTTTTTAGCATGTATCCAGACCATTGTAGTGCCCTCCATATTGATGACAATGAAACTTCAACATTGCAAGTGCTTTGCAAACTGTGCTAAAGTTCATTGAGATAGACATCACATTCCATGTGATGCATGAATGCAAGAACTTTCGAAGACTCATTATAAGGTCAACAACTGCATAGTAGACCATGAACTAACCTCAGTATCATTGAATGACAGTATCCATTCTGGTTTTCCTTGCTTTGTTGGGTCTCCAACTTTATATGGTTGCCTGGTCTTGTTATACAAGGCCCTGATGCACTGTATTTGCCAGTTGCTAATGCCGGTGAGTCCCATTATGTCAACAATATCCATGTTAGTGCTGAGCATGCAGGCTATGACAATGCAGAGGTCCTCAGAGACATTTTGACCTTGGGGCATGATGTTAATTTGTCACAAAACATAACATTGTAAACCACATCAACAATCGATTGTAACTGAGATCTTCTTTTACATGCGTTCTTGATAATTACTATGTGCTTTTCCTCTGTAGTTATTTACATGAGAATGAGTACCTTCCAAAAGAAACATTCAAGAGTTGAGTTTGAGAGGCACAAAATACAACTATGTCATTTAGTGGTCAAAACCTCTTGTTTTTGCTCTCAGTAGCTCCAGAATAGGTTTAATGACTTTCATAAAGAAACCTAAGTAATTTGAGCTCTTGTTGTTGAGATAAAATTTGAAAGTTCTGGAAGGCCTTTTGCACACCCAAATTAGGAAATCCAGGCTGCACCAAGTCATGTGCAAACAGCAATAACCCCCAAAATAGATACAATCTTAGATGATCTCAAATATAAATAATAAAATAAATAATAAATAAACACCCATCCACCATCTCTACCTCAAACTGCCCCCCTGACAAGCACTACTCACACATGCACATGCAGGGATGACGTCACTTAAACTTGGTTGGCCAATGGTGAGGGTGGGCAAATGTGAGAGCATGGCATGCCAGTTGGGCAGGTGGGGCAGGTGCTTTTGAGCATGACAGGTTGGTCCAAGCAAAACACATTGGTTGGAGCATGGTGGGCCAGTGGTGAGAGGTGAGGCTGGGCAGGTGCATCCATCATGGCTAGGGATTAGCACAGGTTACCCACAGATTTTTCTTGCAAACCTGTACCCGATCCAGCAAATACCCATACTGGTTAGGCTGATGGGTCAGGTAAGTATTCAGCGGGTCACAGGTAGCCCAACAACCCCATGTATTCAATTAATAATAATACATTTTAAAAAATAAATAGAGGGCAGGGCAAAGTGCCCCACCCTGCCTTGCCCTGCCCTCCCTCACCCCATCCTCTGCATTGGCACTTATCACCTTGCTTCACCCTTTCATTCCTGTCATCCTCCTTAAGCTGCCATTTGCTGTCCATTTATGCCATTGGCTGTGGGTGCTGGCCACCAGTGCATAAGCAAGGGGAGATGGGGTCCGGGGCATTCTGGCATTCCCAATTCCATTCCTGTTGCACTGCATGGCTGTGCCACTGCTGTTCATGTTCGTGGTGGTGGTTCAGATGGCAATGCAGTTGCCATTGCCATTTCCATTGCTGTTGGATGGCATTGGCATTGCTGTTGGCACTGCCATTGCTGTTGCTGTTTCTGATCAAGGTGGTGTTGGATGGTGATGTCGGCAATGCATAGCCACTGGCACAATACAATTGAACTAAAAATGTTATAGTAGACACCTTTCCATAGAATTGAAAATATTCCAGGGAATAAATGTGGTTCCAGTCGATGTTGGAACCCTTTGATTATAAATCAGTAGTGTTGCTGCAGCTAAGGCTAACAGTCAGCCAGTAGCTGCTAGCTTAGCTGAATTTAGCTTAGCCGGGGTCCAGCTAAGCTAAGGCTAATGACCAGCTGCCAGCTATGGCTACCTCAAAATTTTAGCCATAGCTGGTGGCTAAAGCTGCAGCTAGTTGCAGTACATTATCAACTGTATTTTACATAGTACAAAATTTATTTATATAGCATTTTGTAGTTGAAATGCATGAAAATGAAGGTTCTCGTGCATGTGACATGTGTGACATATAGTCTCACATCACGAGATTCTACCACAACCATGACAAGTGCAAACAACAACAACAACAACATGAAAACCCATGACAACGATGACAGCAATGACAACAACAACCATGACAACCCCACATAGCAACCCAAAATGGACCACCAAGTCGCAATGGCAATGACAACAATGGTTAGGAAAGCCGGGAGGGTGGTGCGCCCACCTACTGGCCCAGGTACATCCCCCCAAATCCAGTCCCAACGACATCGGTTAACGAGGGGAATGGATGAGGCGACGATGAAGACGGAAACAGTAACAACAGTCCCACCTTGCGAACACGCCCTGGCCATGTCAATTGACATGTGGACGCCCATGGGAAGTCCCCAGCCCCATCCAACCTTGCAAAGACAGATGAAGCGTGTCAATTGACGTGCCCCCGTTGTTCACGAGGTAGTTAGCATGTGCAGATACCCATGGAAAGTCCCCCAGCCCCATCCAACATTGCGTGGACGCCCATGGAAAGTTGTTGCCACAACAACGAAGATGGACGTGTCAAATGGAAAGTCCCCCGGCCCCATCCAACATCATGTGGACGCCCTTGGAAAGTCATTGCCGCAACGATGAAGACGGACATGTCAAAAACAGCAGGGAAGGGGATGAGGACCACGACAACATGGCCAAAATGACAATGACAATGTCCAGTGATGAGGTGTAAAACACCTCGCATGTGAACGCCGCAACATCAATTGACGTTGGCACGATGCACGCGAGGTGAATGATGATGGTCAGGACATGTAGTATAAATGTCCTGTGTTCTCCCTTCAATGCAGCATGGTTTTTGTTTTGGCATGTGTGCAGTCGACTAATTAGCCCTGGCTAGCTGATAGCCATGGCTATTGGCTTCGACTAAGGAAAATTTGAGTATTAGCTTAGCCATTAGTCATGACTAGTCTAGTCGGCTAATGGCTAGCCTAGCCACGGCAACACTATAAATCAGCCTCAGATAACTCAGGAACTGAGTGATGACATGCTGAGAGGTGGCAGAGGCTAAAATCTGGTTAAATGGCAGGTTGGATCTCAAAAACATTTCCTGTCAACTATTTGGGAGGGGTCTACCCCCTCATTAGATTTCGCTGTTGATGATTATATCTGTTGCCCATTTATGCACCAGAGTTTGAAGACTTTTCTGGGGTCTTTGCTGGGTTCAAATCTGATCTAAACATGGTGATAATCTTGAATTCAGAATATTTTTTATCCTACAGAAAGGTGTCCAGTTAGTATATAAGAACATGAAATGAATAAAAGTAGAACTTACCTTGAGTAGAACAGTTCACTGCAAACCATTCTGTTCATCTTCAATAACTTGACACAATTGTTGTTGGGTGTGATGTGGCATGTCATGGTACCCACAGGTTTAGCCATGGGTCCAGGTTTCTCATGGGTTTGGATTTGGCTACCTGTACCCATACCTGTGAGTACCCAAGGTTCATACTCGCATGGGTTTGAAAACTTGTGCATATGCCTAAGATTCGCGGTGCATTGATTTGACCTAGTGGCAAGAGGGGTGGTTAGATAGGTGAGTTCAAGCACAACATGTCAGTTTGAACATGATGCATTCACTTTGAATACCATGGGCCAGTGGAAAAGATCTGGTACATAACAAATTCTAAACTTGAAGTTTGAATGCATTAATGGTATCAAAAACAAATATACTAGAAAATTCCATAGCTTTGCATTGTAGATGCAGGTTCAGGGTGGCTTCGGAAGATTAATCCTAACCTTGGGGTGTCAGCGTTGTAGTAGTGGATAGTGTCCACTAATACTAGTAGATCACATGATTGTTCCGTAGTATTACATGATGTCTTAGATAGGTTATGAGACTTCAGCTTGTCACACCACCCCGAGACCACTGAGGCACCAGTAGGGACCCCTAGTCCCTACTACAGCGTGAAAGTGACAAGGGATAATCAGTGTCGGGAATAGTAGTACAAGGGTAGGAATGGAAGTAAAAGGGTAAAGCCGCCATATAAACTAAGAAAAGGAACAAATAGCGATAAAGCAGACTGAAAATGGACAAATAAACATCAACCTGACTGAAAATGGATGAATAACAATGAACCTGAAGATGCCGATGATGTCAGGTATGATGGGTCGGGTCAGGTCAGGTCGGAAATGATGAACAAATAATAGGAACTGAGAGAAGGTCAATGAGGACAACTATGAAAGTCTAAGGGTCTATGAGGACAAGCATTTGAAGGATTAAAAGATGCTTCTGAATAATAGGAAAATGGGGACTAAGGGTATATCTCTTTTGTACAGTCGTCGGGGACTGTTTTTATAGTACATGAGTGAGCAGTCTACTTTCGGTCATATCTATTTCGGCTGATTGAAACTACAAAGGAAAGTTGGAAAGGAGATCTGAAGAGGGGGGTTGCAATGCGACAGAGACAGGAAAATGGAGGGGAAAGCAAATATCCATGAAAAAGATCTAAAATGTCACATATATCTCCAAAAGGACGAGGGGATGCATAAATAAGGCAAGTCCGAAGTTGGGAATCAAGTCCGATGAGATCCACCTCCTAGAATTGGAACTCTGGGACATTGTGAGCCTAACGGATTTGGTCCAAAAGCGGCTGTGACAAAGCGGCTTGTGTCGGGTTACATCGGTCACATCATGTCATGTCACATCACATTGGGTTACCTTGGGTTACATTAGGTTCGAATGCAAGTCAATTGGAGGCATCGGGTTCATCTGGATTCGTGATATATTGACAATATGGACTTAGGGGGACGTTGACCCTCTACAGTGTCCTCTTCTGCTTCTTCTCAGGTGAAGGAGCCATGATGTATTCAGAATGTTTCCACTTTGTGAACCAGCAACCTTGGACCTGATAAAATTAGTGCCAGTTGAGAATTCTGAGGAAGGGTTGATATTGGAAGTAGGTAGAGGGGGAGTCTCTGCCTGGTCACTCATTTGCATCAATTCCTGGGCAACAGAAGTGCGCTGATCACAGAAATGTAAAATGTTCTCCATGTTTAAGCTTGTCCCTTTCAAGAAGACCACAAGGGTGCCAAGTTTTGGTGCAGCACATCAGCAAATCCTGGGTCTGCTAGCCAGCCCTATATAGCAACTCCATAGATGTCATAGCAATTATAGCAGCCATAGTGAGCTCTTATGATTTACAGCACTACATAGCTTTGCATGATTTGTACGGAGTACTATATATGTCAGCCAGCCATCTATAGAGCAATACAAAGTGCTCTATGGATTGTCCAAAATGCATTCTGGAACCACTGCCTGCCACCTATCATTTCTCACATTCTCATGCTTGCAATGGTTGCAAAACTGTAATAAAATTGACAACAATGGTGAAAGCTATTTAATGGAGGTGCCAAGACACCAAAATCCCTCTGTGTGCTCATGGTTCATGTTGATCACCTTCTGAATTGAAGATGATCCCAGTGTTGGGGTTGAGGCATTGGGGTTGATATTGCATTGTCCATGTGGCAGTGGCAGCAGTGTGAGCAATGTAAATAAAAATTTAAAAATTAGAATGCACCTTTGCAGTGGGGGCAGCATACAAAATGAAGGGGCAGAGCCATGGATAGCGAGCCAGAAAAGTTGGGGTTTGGGGTTTGGCCATGAGCCAGAAACGAGGGCAAATAAGACCAATTTGTGCTCTAAATGAGGTGTTGGGGGTTGTGTGCAGTCAAAAATGGAGCTGCAGAGCCATTGGGGTCAGCCAAGTAAGTCAGGGTTGGGGACTGGGGCATAAAACAGTGATGACGGTGAGTGGGGCTGCCTGGCACCTTGTTCACACTCAAAATGAGGTGCAGGGGGTTGTGTGGATTTGCCATGGTTGAAAACAGAGGGGTGGAGCAGTGAGGGGGCCAAAAAAAGTTGGGGTTAGGGTTGGGGCATCAGGTGGCAATGAGGGTAAGCTTGAAACAAGCTGTGGGGGGTTGTGTCAGGTCAGCCATGGTAAAAAACCGAGGGGGGGAGCTGTGGGTTGGCCAAAAACATCAGGGTTCAGGATAAGGTGTTGGCAAAGGAGAGTGGGGCAATCTGGCACCCCAATCGCACTTGAAACAAGATGCATGAGGTTGTGTGGGGTCAGCTGTGGTCAAAAACAGAGGGATGCAGCAGTGTGCCTTGTTGATGTTGCATTGCAGCCCCTTCACAAGCAGTGTCATTGGACACATATTCAGTGTAAGTAGCTGATTATTGGTGATGTTGGGGGTTTGTGTTGGTGTGGGAGTTGATGTTGGTGGTGGTAGTTCAATGGTCAGTTGGTCTTCATTCATACTAGCAGCATTATTTCATCAGTAATTAGCAGCATCAAAATAAAATAAAAACCTTCATGGTAGGTGGGCCTACCACCACTGCCTCATATCTTTAATCCCCCTGTTGTCTTGTTGTGTAACTTGTTTTCATGTATGTACATTGTCACATATATAGCTATTACAGCTGTTTGCAGGTATCTTGACAATTTTTGAGTTGATTGATCAATATGGACATAGACAAAATTACTGTACTCAATCTTGCATCTCATGAAATACTGCATGGATTGAGATGGTTGTAGAGGGAAAGTTGTACTATTTTCTAATGGCTATCAGCTTCTGTAATTACATTTAAACAATATTTAGTGTATGATGAGTTGTGGATGAAGTAAGAGGTGACCCAGTGTTTTTTAACACCCAGATGATATTGTTAAATTATGGCATCAAATGAGCTCCTATGAACAGGATTGTAGAGAGAAAGTTGTTCATTTTTTCAGGGGTTAGAAGTACATATACCGTGTTTTTCGTTATTTTTGTTCTTTGAACCAACATAACAGCTGGACTACCTTTGTCTGCATTGGGATCAAAATATCACAAGAATCATATATGTTGGCTCAAAGACCAAAATAAAGAAAAACACAGTATATGTACATCTAGCCCTTAAAAACTGAACAACTTTCTCTCTGCAATCTTGTTCATAGGAGCTCATTTGATGCCATAAATTAACAATATCATTCTGGGTGTTAAAAAACACTGGGTCACCTCTTACTTCATCCACAACTCATCATACACTAAATATTGTTTAAATGTAATTACAGGAGCTGATAGCCACTAGAAAATAGTGCAACTTTCCCTCTACAACCATCTCAATATTTCATGAGATACAAGATTGAGTACAGTAATTTTGTCTAAGTCCATATTGTCCAATCTAGTGTTGGGGAAGTTTGGTCTCAGACTGACCCAAGCTTGATTTAGACCGAACCAAAACTGCCAGTTTTGGTTTCGGTTTGGGAAATTTCGGCTGAGACCAAACCATTCAGTCTCTGGTTTGGAGATTTGGCCACGAGCTGTAATGGTTTCAAACTCAATTTGAACCACAAACTGACAGTCCAAGTTGGCTACTTGGCTGACTTTGGAAGTCACCCAAATTCACCAACCCCCACCAACAACACCCCCAATGTACGCCAAACAAGGACAATGGAGCACCTGAGGTTGACAAAACAGACGGCAGGGTACACCCTGCCACCACGTATGTTTTTTATTTTTATTTATTCCAACTTAACTAACACATTAACAAATTACAGGTTGATGCACCATCACCACCATCACCACCATCACCACCACCACCACGACAGCGATGACGGTGACTGCCACCATGACAGTCACAACCATGACAGCAGTGATCAACGCTGCACCGGACGCCAACGCCTCCAACATGCACGCACGCAAACAAATGTGAACAGGGTGGAGTGGCAGTCATTGATCAGCGGGGGGTGGTGCATTCACCCCTGCTCCTTCATGGTATGTATTTTTATTGATTTTTTCACTGATGTTATTAGTATATCACAGAACGTGGCACTGTACCATCACCACCACGCAACACCAACACCACTGAGGAAGGCCAATGCGGGGTCAACCCAGCCATCATTGTGTGTACAACGCATATGACACGTCTGGACACCCACACGAAGAGGCTTTTATGCCACCACCACCACGCATCCACCAAAAACAACCAAAGTGGGTGCAACCCGGCCATCGTCACATGCACAACGCATATGATGCATGGGGCACCACCACCACCACCACCATCACATGTCCACTGAAAATGGCCAACACAGTCAACCCACCATCGCATGTACAATGTGTGTGACACGTCGGGACACTCATGGAGAAGCCTGCATGCAGCTCAATGCCAGCGCAGGGTGTGCCAGCACCCCAGCACCCCAATCTCACCTTGCAAACAGGCTGGCCATGTCAATTGACATGCGCAGCACTGTTGTGAGGTCAGAATGGTGCAGGGGGACTGAGCACTAGCGGTCCACAGTTCAGACCACATTTGGACCAAAACCAAACTGATGCAAACAGTTTGCATCGGTTTCGGTCTGGTTTGGAGATTTTGGGTGGAAAACTGGACCAAACCGAACTTCCCCAACACTAGTCCAATCAATTCAAAATTTTTCCAAAATTGTCAAGATACCTGCAAGCAACTGTAAATTAACTAAAGAAAATACTTACCAGCTGGCTGTGGGTCCCAATTTCTGGTGTGTTTGCATTGACAATCACTGAGCAGGGAGAATGATTGACTTGGAGGAGAGAAAATGAACTGTTACCATACATGAACAAAGCTGGGACTTGGGCAGAATTTCACAATTGTGTAGCCCATGACCTGAGCAGGGGAATGACCTGAGGTTATTCAGACCTATATAGTATCAGCATGACCTTTGGATAAATGTGTAGTGAACAGGTAAAGCTATTTAGCACCAGGAAGTTTACTATAGTTGCTATGAGTCCTCTCTGACAACTAGAGACATTGCCTAAATGCTATGATACAAAATCAGGTTTTGTGGATGCATTTGCAAGCTTGTGGAACACCCTGGTGATTGCTTGTTCATCCAATGTGGCCTTGCTCATGGTAGCTGGTATCATGAAATCAAATTCATCACTGGCATTACTAGAGGTCAGGCTGTGGCTCTCAGACTTGGAGTTTGAGTCCTGATCATTGTCAATGTCAGCATGAGCATCAGGACTTGTAGACATATTGTCATGGTCTTTACATGACTCACTCTGGGTATCCTCAAAGTCACCTACAATGAACAACCCTTTGATCACACAAGCTGCCCTAAGCACTGGGCCTTCCACTACTGCTGGAGCAAGTGAGTGACATGACATTGGGGTGGGTGTCAAAGTTGGAAATAGTGGGAGTGAAGCTGAAAATAGGAGAGCACATGCTGCTAGTGTGAAATCACAAGTGTGTGCCTCAAACTCTGAGGTGAGAATAGGGACTTTGGGTATCTTAAGCCCCTTTGAATGGAGTTCATGCAAATGGAGGAAAGCAGAATGATGGTGCTTACAAGTGCCACTGCATTGAGTGAAGTGGAGCATGTACAATGACCCATTCCACTCAGACTGAGCCAAATGGTGTAAACGTTTGGGTTGGCTTCATTGTCAAGAGCCAGCACTGAATAGCAGGAAAACTGAAGCACTTGGTTTTCAGGGATGACCTTGGTTGCGCTGATTTGATGACCATCTAAATTCCTGAAGCAAGCATTTGTTGGATTCCAGATGCAGGTAGAGCTAAGGGAGTGAGCAGGTCCCAGGCTGAGAAAGGATGTTGAAACCACCTGGGAGTGCTTGTATTCACTCTGTGATATGTTTTTTCTCAGCTTTCTCCATCTCCAACTGCTCAAAAATAGCATACAATCTGTGTTACCAAAATGCATTAATCAACACATCAATTTGTAGTAGTGTTGCTGCAGCTAAGGCTAGTGGTCAGCTAGTAGCCATTAGCCTAGCCGAATTTAGCTTAGCCGGGGTCCAGCTAAGCTAAGGCTAATGACCAGCTACCAGCTATGGCTACCTGAAAATTTTAGCCACACTGGCAGCTAAGCTGCAGCTAATTACAGTACATTATCAATTGTATTCTAGGTAGTATACAATTTATTTATCTAACATTTTGTAGTTGAAATGCATGAATACGAAGGTGTGGGCTTGGTTCGTGCGGAGTTGGTTTAGCTCCTTTGTCCAATGGGTTAGCTTCGTATGGATCTCCGCGACGTATTCAGATAGGCCATCCACGATTGTCGAGATCTCTCGTTGGGTTTCCATCGCCATCTTCCGCATAGCCCATTTGTGTTCATTGATTCTGGCTCCAATCCGCAGGTGCTTGAACGGATTCCCTCACCTCCCATCGTCCCACTCTGATTCCGTATCCGGTTCAACATCGGTCAACGTCCGCCTCTCCGGCCCGTAGCTTGGGCTTCTTCACCGGCTTTGGAATCTTCTTCGCGACAATCTTTCTCTTTGTACTTCCTGCGTTTGCCTTCCCTTTCCGTTCCACTTTCCCAGTTCCAGTGGCCAGTCCCTTCGTCGATAACCCGCAGCATTGTTTGAGCATTTTGCAACGGTTGCACACGTACCCTTCGATTCCATGACAAACTGCATTGGCGGTCACGCACGCATCGCATTGCCGGATCTGGAACGACTGCATATACTATGAATTAGTTAGGCACAACGGATATACGAGTCCGTGAGATATTACTTACCCCCGGAAGCTTTCCCTTTGGTCCTGTGTCCCCATTCCCGCTTGTGTTCGAAAAGTCGTCCCCACTATTGTACTCTCTGCGAACGGTCTCATTGTCCCGGTTAACCCTTTTATCCCGGTTGGCCTTTTTGTTCTTAAGAGCTTGAAGCCTTTCGTATTTCTGGAGTTGTTGCTCGGCCCAGTCGCCCTTTGTATCCTCGTCCTCGTCCTCATTTCCGCGATCGCTGGCTTGTCCGGTCTCCTCCCAGTCCCTTTCCGCGGCTGCGTCAGCCCCCCTTGTCGCTGCCTCTGCCGCCTTCGCCCTTTCCACCGCCTCCTCGACCTGTTGTCTCCTCGCTTTCTCCTCCTTTTCCTCCTGCAACCATGACGCTTCCTCGACTTCCCGACGCACCGCCTCTTTCCGTACTCGTTCGTATTCCTCCCAGCTCCACAACCACTCCTCGACCTCCACCACCATCTCTGCGCCCATCGAGAAGTCCCTCGGTTCCATCATGTCGATTCCGTTGTCCCGGATTTCCGTCAATATTCCCCTGTAGTTCTGCTGCCAGGTATCGTTAGTCCGTGCCGTTTACAGGAACGGGATCTCTTACCATGGCCCATCATCATCTCACCACCCATTGCCGTGCCTCATTCTCAAATCCGTCGCGTGCAATATCGATTCCGGCCGCGTCGACTTCTAGTAACTCAGCTACAGCATTCTCGAAGTCTTGCCGCGTTTCCGCATCGAGTGTCATGAAAATATGTCACCCCCATGCATTTTTCCAGATACCACTTATTTTCATGACGATCTTTGACAGATCGCTAGACAAACTCTTATGACTCACACAATCTGCGGAGCGGGGGAAGGCTTTTACATTTACAAGCCCCTTGAAGGGACACAACTGGACCAAGCTACAACTACAACTCCCTGAAGGGAGAACGACTATCGAAGTATCTACTCATCTACAAGATACTCCTCCTTAATTACCTCCTGGAGGACGGCCTCTTCAACGAGCTGACGAACCTGGTCTTCCAGCACCCATTCGATCGCTGCATGGCAATTGCGCCTAAACGTGTCAGCGATGCCAAAGGGAAGACGAGGCTGGGACTTACGCAACCCGAAGGGCGCCCTGGTGTCCACATAGACGTCCCAGGGCCAGAAGTCCTTGTTGGAGTCGGACCCCCAGGAGACCTTCGTCACGAGCGACGGCATCGAGTCCTCGGACGAGTAGTCCGAGGGCAGGAACGCATCATCCAACACTATCATAAAGAACCATCAGAACGATACCCAAACATCCCAAGAAAGACAGAACTTACTGAACAGGTCGGCCAGAGGCTCGCACAGAAGCCTCTTGTTGTGCGCAACAAGGTGGCAACATTCCGTACGATGTTTGGCCTTCCCGCAAGCGAAACAACGACCAGTAGCCCAATACAAGTCCCGATCAGAGTCGGAGAGGCGGCAGGCAAAGTCGTGCGTAATACAATTAACCGCGACAGGGCGGGACAGGTTAAAGAGGGCAGAACATTTGAAGAATATGAGACGATGGCACGAGTGGGGAAACATCGCATTGATGAGAGATGGGACGAAGAATCCAACCACGCTTTATACCAAACGGAGGCCACTCTCAATCAGGAAGGAACCTCTACCACTTCATCAACGAACCTGTGAGAACAGCACGTGATCGGAGGTTGAAACCCCCGACTCTCACAGAACACCACAGACCACTCCCATCACTCACACCGGGACAATAAGACACCCACTTTCACTACTCACGCACAAACTCCCTCCAATCATGACCCAATCCATTATCGCCACCATCATCGCCGTCATCATCGTATACACATTCATCCTCATTGCGATATGCTGGGGGGTGCAACGAATCCCCATCACTACCGATCCCGAGATCCCCCTATCAACATTCGAAGCGTTCCGACCCCCCACGATCCACAGCAATGACACATCACACGGCAACGAACCTCCGTATGAAGAACTAGACAGCCGTGATGACGCGTACCTGGATGTTTACGGATCTGGTGACGAATCCGCACGCCAGCCCGGCATGATCACAAATCACCTCAATGCCGGGGGAGACGTAGACCCACCAACGCGACGGAGCGAGTCGCCTTTACGACACGTCACTGGTACTGCGGAAGGGGAGGAATGGTATAAAAGACATCGCGCTACACGTAGTCTACCCTAACTTTGACCTCTTGTATTTCTCCTAGCAGTTGTACTAGACGTAACAAACTTCACCCAACTCCATCACTCGAACCTTATCCCTGAGACCCTACCTCTATAAACCATACAACCACTCTCATAAACAGACCCTCGAACATAAACCCCTACTACCGCCGACAATGTGCAACCGTTTGACCCTCTGATCCATTACACGACCGCTAGTCGTGACATCGAGAGTATTGAGGAAATTGTTGTATTCCGTTGACATCTGGTGTTGGTGTTTGTTGGGTTTATTGGGCTTGTTGAGGTTGTTGTCGAGATTGTTGAAGTCATGTTGAAAATTTCTTGTTTGTATTTGTTGCCCCATCACGTGACCATCATTCCCTTGTCCAGCCGTCTTGCCCATACTATTTTGGTAGCTCCGGATTGCCCCTCTCCGATGCTTCGATACCCACCGGCTTCGACTCCGTTCACGTTGTATTCCCGATTCCGTCCATTTTTGACATCGCTTCCGCTCTTTTCTTCCCACGATCCCAGGATCTTCGTTACTTCGTATGGATCGACCAGGGATGGTCTCAATCTGAGTCCTGACCAGATGTAGAGGCTCCGGATTGTGTGGATCCATTTCCTCTTCATATCCCACTCCAGTCCCGTCCATTCCCATTCCCGTATCATCGATTCCGTTTGATTCCACTCATTTCCATCGATTCCGCTCCAGATTCCGCGTCCAGAATTGTTCCTACACACAATGCAATGTCCCTAACGACCCGGAATCAGTACGTTTATAGTTACATATCATGTATCTTCGTTTCCCGTCTCCTAGTACATAGCACTCCTCCTATCCTCCACTCCACTCCACCCCTATCATTTACAGCCTTCGCTTGTAGTGCATGGTTACTACAGCACAGGATCCCTCATAGTAGTATAAAAGTAGCACAGTTATACTACAAACAATATAGAAAATACAGGATATCATTCCCCCTCACGTCTTATCACCGCACTTCAGTTCTATTTCTTAGTCCACTCTTCGTCCTTTCCCATACTCTCCCTCTGAGTCCGGAACCCCTGGATTTGGGTTGGATTGACTAGACGTTTCCAAAAGAAACTAAATTCCTCTTATCACTTCTTAGCTGATCACCCTTTCCATAGATTCCCATTTCGGGTCTACAACAGATCTCGCCGTCACAGCAGGAACAGGGACACGGGACCAAAGGGAAAGCTTCCGGGGGTAAGTAATATCTCACGGACTCGTATATCCGTTGTGCCTAACTAATTCGTAGTATATGCAGTCGTTCCGGATCTGGCAATGTGATGCGTGCGTGACTGCCAACGCGGTTTGTCGCGGAATTGAAGGGTACATGTGCAACCGTTGCAAAATGCTCAAACAATGCTGCGGGTTATCGACGAAGGGACTGGCCACTGGAACTGGGAAAGTGGAACGGAAAGGGAAGGCAAACACAGGAAGTACAAAGAGAAAGATTGTCGCGAAGAAGATTCCAAAGCCGGTGAAGAAGCCCAAGCTACGGGCCGGAGAGGCAGACGTTGACCGATGTTGAACCGGATATGGAATCAGAGTGGGACGATGGGAGGTGAGGGAATCCGTTCAAGCACCTGCGGATTGGAGCCAGAATCAACGAACACAAATGGGCTATGCGGAAGATGGCGATGGAAACCCAACGAGAGATCTCGACAATCGTGGATGGCCTATCTGAATATGTCGCGGAGATCCATACGAAGCTAACCCATTGGACAAAGGAGCTAAACCAACTCTGCACGAACCAAGCCCACATCCTTGGTCAACTTGACCTAATCGACACGAAACTCGACAAAGGGAGAAGGGAATAAGAAAGGGAAAATGGATGGAAAAGGATACGGAATGCAGTACAATGTACATAGAGAAAAATAGAGTACATAATAAAACCTATAGACGGAAATGGTGAAATGGAAAGCTAAGTGAAACGGAATCTGGTGGTCGAGGTGGAGGACGGCACCGGAATACAACGGAAATGAAAAGGGACCGGAATGAGCGGGAAACAAGGAGAACTGGAAACGGAAATGAAAATATAAATACATGAGAAACGGGAGTGGGAACGGAAAGCAGAACGGAAGGCGAAAACACACAAATAGGAGATGGAAACGAATCCTCATCCCCACAAGAGTTTCTGAAAGAAAAACGGAGGCAGAACAACAAGAGGAGACAAAGAGCTTCTTGCAAAAATTTGAGCGAGGTGTCGAGGGGGCGCAGGTCCAATATACGGTGTGACGGCGAGATCTGTTGTAGACCCGAAATGGGAATCTACGGAAAGGGTGATCAGCTAAGAAGTGATAAGAGGAATTTAGTTTCTTTTGGAAATGTCTAGTCAATCCAACCCGAATCCAGGGGTTCCGGACTCAGAGGGAGAGTATGGGAAAGGACAAAGAGTGGACTAAGAAATAGAACTGAAGTGCAGTGATAAGACGTGAGGGGGAATGATATCCTGTATTTTTAGGGTTGACCACGGGTGTGGTACGGGTTGGGTTTGCCAATACCGTACCCGCACCCGTGAAGACCGTACCCGTGACGGGTAGCACCCGCCACGAACCGTACGACCCACGGGTGCTACAGGTCTGTGGTGGGAGCTCGTTCCGTCCTGGTCATTGTCGACCTCGCGAATGCCTCGCCATGTCAATTGACATGCGGCTGACGTGGTTTGCGAGGTCATTTGAGGGGGGTCATGGTTCTGTCAACATTGTTGACAGTCCCCATGGCCCTTCATCCCCTGGCCCATCCTTGTCCCACGTCGCGTCGTTGCCGACCTCGTCACCGTTGGCCAATCGGCTGGTGTCGTTGTGGCCGTCATCGCCCCGGCCGTCATTGTCCTGGCCGTCGTCGTCCCGGCCGCCATCGTTGTGGCCATCGTTGTCCTGGCCATCATCGTTCTGGCTGTCGTCATCATGGCCGTCGTCCATTGTCGTCCTGGCCCTGGCCCTCGTCGTCATAATCCCGGGCCCTCGTCGTCCACGTCCACCTCATCCTATCCGCGTCGTCGTCCCCATCACCGTCACCATCCTTGCTATGGTATTCCATGTCGTTTGCGTTGCCACGGGCCGCTTGACTGCTGCCGCCGTCTTCGCATACACGTTGGCCCGCGTTTCGACGCCGTTAGGCCGCGGGCTCGCACTTGCGACTTCTTGGCAGTGGCGTCGTGGCTTTGAGCTGGTGTTGGTGCCCGATTGGCTGAGCGTTGGTGCCGGCATTGTGGGATCACGGTCTGGGACGCGTTTATACGCGTCCTCTTGCGGGCGTGGGGTTTTGGGTTGGGGTTTTCGTGGTGGTATGGTAATTCAATATTATCTAAGAAAAGATAGTCAGTTTAATGTCAAATACAAAAGAAATGTACCTGAGGGCATGTAGCCCTGTTGTTGTCACCAACCCGTCGAAAACCGCGGTGTCGTGGGTACAGGTCACGGTTTGGTTGCGGGTGCCAAATTTGGCAACCGTACCCGTACCCGCGCCACCCGTGACCTAAAAACCGCGGGTAAACCCGTACCCGTGGTCAACCTTATGTATTTTCTATATTGTTTGTAGTATAACTGTGCTACTTTTATACTACTATGAGGGATCCTGTGCTGTAGTAACCATGTACTACAAGCGAAGGCTGTAAATGATAGGGGTGGAGTGGAGTGGAGGATAGGAGGAGTGCTATGTACTAGGAGACGGGAAATGAAGATACATGATATGTAACTATAAACGTACTGATTCCGGGTCGTTAGGGACATTGCATTGTGTGTAGGAACGATTCCGGACGCAGAATCCAGAGCGGAATTGATGGAAACGAGCAGAATCGAATGGAATCAACGATACAGGAATGGGAATGGACAGGAATGGAGTGGGATATGAAAAGGAAATGGATCCACACGATCCGGAGCCTCTACAATGGTGACAAAATAAAATGAAAGCGGAAACAATGAACAATATAAAATCGAGAACCGGAGTACCGACACCGACACGATCCCATACAAGGGGTGCACCGCGTGATGGGTTAAAAATGATGGGGTGCCCCAAGTGGGTGGAAATGACAAAGTGCCCCAAGTGGGCGAGGAGGGAACCGGAGACAATACGGGAGCAGGAACGACAAGGGGTGACGGGGACGGAGGGGGTAACGGATTCAGACTAGAAACGGGTACGGGATACTTAACTAACTTGGATGGAATCTCGATAGACTGGGAGGGGAGACAATATGGCAGCAATAACGGGGACGGAATGTCTATATCTAGAGAATCCGGAGCAAATGGGAGCGGGTCCGGCACAAGTTCGTAGACGGAAACCAGAGGGGACGAAAGAGGAGACAACGGGGACGAAATAGGAAACGGAATGGACAAATCAGGTACGGGACCGGAAGTTAAGATGGAATTGATGACCGGCATCGATAAATCGGCAAGGGGCTCGGACAGGAACAACTCGGGACTGGACAACAAAACCTGTAAACAAATAACAGTCTCGACGGGCACTGGAATGGACGGGGACAGGGAACATGATGATGGGGATGGACTGGAATGAACGTGGGGGACGGAATGAATGACAGTGAGTGGGATCGAGGACGGGATCTGTTCCGGAGGTGAGATGACAGGTACGGGAGCGGACTGGAATCGGGACTGGAAATGGCAATGGGGGCTGCAGTAACAATGGATTCTGGAATGGAACGGTAACCGGAAAGTAAAAATAACGCGGCGTCGTGGAAAATATCAACCAGGTATGGATCATCATGGTAATGACTGGGAAGGAGGTAATGGAGTCATTCTTCAACATGTTGACGCAGATCTGGGTCAAATCCATTGGCAAAATATCATTCCGCTGCTTGTCCGATAAACAGCCATTGTCATATAGTACTCTGGAAATGCGTATGAAGTCCCAGAAATATTGTCCTAAGTCCATCTTGTTCTCTATACCATAAACCGATTGTCATCTAATCAATTGTTCGAGATCCGCGATCGTATACTAAATACTGTCCATGGCACCGGGATAGAAGGTGAAAACGGCACGTTGGAAAGCGATGAAGTCCTTTGCTGAACTGGTGGGAAGGGTGGACCAAAGTTCATAGTCGTCATTATCGAGGTACCGGAGCGTGTAGCAAATTTTCATAGCGTCCATGAGTCCACAGTCGGAGCCAAGTAGTGTTGCCGAAGTCCGGTTTGGTCCAGTTTTCGGCCTTTTTGGCTGAACCAAAAACCAGACCCTTGGTTCGGTTCGGCCCCCTCGCTGAACCGGAAATGCAACCACATGGGACCGTTCCATGCGATCTGGTCTGCATTCCAATGCGGTTTGAACCGCGAACCACCTCCCTCCACCCTCAAATTTCCTCGCAAACCGCAGCACCGCATCAATTGACGTGGGCCTGGGGTTGCGAGGAGTTGGGGGGGTGGGGAGGAAGGGGGGGACCGTCCGCTGCCATGGGTGCTGCGTCGCTGCCGGCGCCGTTGTTGCAACTGCTGCTGCTGCTGTCGCCGTCACTGCTGCTGCTGCTGTCGACACTGCTGCTGCCATAGCTGTGCTGCTGCTGTTGCTGCTGCTGTAGCTGATCCTGCTGTTGCTGCTGCCATAGCTGCTGTTGCCATAGCTGCTGCCATTGCTGCTGCCGTTGTTGCCACTGCCATTTTCGTTGCAGCCATGGCTGCTGCCACTGCTGCTGGGGTTGCCGTGGGGCTGCTGCCATGTCCACGCTTGCGGGTGTCATGGAGTTGTGAGGGGCAAGTATAGATAAATAAGTGACAAATAAAAGATAAGAGGCGACGTATCTTAGCAGCGGGGGTGGGCGCACCACTCCCCGCTGTTCTCGCTATGGTCCCTAGTTCCCATCATGGGCATGGTGTGGGCGTGGGCATGGTGTTGGCATGGGTGTGGTTTTGGCATGGGCGCAGGCAGGGCGTGGGCATGGGTGTGGGCTGTGGGGGGCTTCTTTGTGTAAGAAAATGTTAGTAAAGTATGAAATAAATTATTTACTTACCGTTATCATTCATTGATGTTGTTGTTGAGTCGAATCCACGTGGATTCGCGTGTATGTTTAAGGTCACATGACCCAAGTTCTCGCGAGTACATACACAAAAATTAACACAAAAATTGAATATTGCAGTATCTACATACAATAAGTTCACAGTTTGAACCCAGTTCCAAGCCGTTCAGAAATTTCTGAAGGGCCCGGAACCCTGCACCGGACCCGCGGTTCAGTTCAGCCAAAGTGCTGAACTTAGACTGAACTTAGGGTTCAGTTCGGGGTTTGAACCAGGTTCCGATCGGTTCCGAACTGGACTATGGCAACACTAGAGCCAAGCATGTCAATTTCATCAAAGAAGCGGGGAAGGTCATGTTCATCACCATGAAATGTCGGGGCTGAACGATCACCTCGGAGAGGCATCAATCCGTGCGTCATATCGGGGAATTTCCAAATTGGGAAGCAGGTCGGGTCGGGGAGGTACAAGGAAGGGGTCGAAGTCGTAAGTGGGGCTAAGCGATTAGAGTCGGGAACAAAGGATAAACATCATGAAAGTCAAACCCGATGGTGGGGAGGGTATGAAAAGACAAAAGAACTAAATTCCTTGTGGTGGGCTCCAGATATGACGGCAAGTTCTGTTGTAGACCTGGAATGGGAATCTACGAAAACGGTGATCAGCTAGAAAGTGATCAGAGGAATTTAGTTTCTTTTAGAAAGGTCTAGTCAATCCAATCCGAATCCAGTGGTTCTGGAGTCGAAGGGTAAATGTGGAGGAAAGGATGAAGGCAAGTATCAATGAGACAGGACGATAAGAGGATTCTATATGGGACTCTGGGTATTGGTATTTTTCTATATGGTTTGTAGTATAAATGTGCTACTTTTATACTACTGTGAGGGATCCTGTGCTGTAGTAACCATGTACTACAAGCGAAGGCTGTAAATGATAGGGGTGGAGTGGTGCTATGTACAAGGAGATGGGAAATGCAGATACATGATATATGACTATAAACGTACTCATTCCGGGTCATTAGGGACATTGCATCTTGAGTAGGAATGATTCTGGAGGCGGAATCCGGAGCGGAATCGATAGGAATGAGCGGAATCAAACGGAATCGATGATACAGGAATGGGAATGGACGGGAGCGGTGTGGGATATGAAGGGGAAATGGATCCACATGATCTGGAGCCTCTACAGCGGATGCCGAAGCTGTTGAACCATGAACCTTGAGCGAAGCAAAGCATCAACCAGATTGGTTACTCTGGGAAAAGGGCATACACAAAGAACTCGAGACCCTATGACAAGCAAAAACCTGGAGTCTGGTTGACAAACCTGAAGGGGCAAACATTATCGGATCCAAATGGGTTTTCCATGCCAAAAAAGACACTGCTGGTACAACTGTTAGACACAAAGCGTGCTTAGTAGCTCAAGAATTCTCACAAGTCCCCGGTGTCAACTACTTCAACACCTTCGCACCTGTCGCTAACCTTGCTTCTGTCTGTACCATCCTTGCAATGGGCACCAGACTTGATCTTGAAATGCATCAAATTAACATCAAGGGCGCTTACTTAAATGGAGAACCTACCAATAACAAAGTTGTATATATGAAACAACCACCTGGCTATCATGCCCCGGATTCCACAACGAAAGTCTGCTGCCTAAACAAAACCCTGTATGGACAAAAACAGAGCGGCCGTCGCTGGTACCAAAAACTCATTTTTATCCTCATCGACAACTTAGGCTTCAAGAGATGCGAAGTTGATCAGGCCATTTTCATACTCAAAGTCAGTGACAGACTCACCATAATTGCCATTCATGTCGATGATTGCATGATTGCCGCTACATCCATTCAGCTTATCGACAAAACCAAAGCCGGCATTCAAAAATTTGTTGAGATTAGCAACCTAGGAGAGTTACATTGGCTTCTCAGAATTGAAATCCATTGGGATCAAGAGATGCGGACTATCCATCTATCGCAATGATCATATATAAGTTCCATTATACGCCGGTTCAACCTCAAAGATTGTAAACCTGTTTCTACACCAATGGAAACACATGTAAAGCTCACCTTGTCACAATTGCCGGTTACCACCCAGGAATTTGCAACAATGTGGGATGTACTGTGCTTGAAAGCCGTAGGATCTCTTATGTGGGCTTGCCTCAGGACTTGACCAGACATCGTGTTTGCCGTAACAATGCTATCCAGATTCTCTAAGGATCCAGTGCCCACTCACTGGGATGCAGCAAAGTGGGTTTTTCAATACCTTGCAGGGATGAAGGACCTTTGGCTATCGTATGGTGGCATGAGAAAGGAGCTCCTTGGATATGCAGATGCAGATGGCAGCATGGCTGAAGACAGACATGCGATAAATGGTTACGCCTTTATTTTGGATGGAGGAGCTGTTTCCTGGAGCTGCAAAAGACAAGAGATCATTTCGTTGTCAACGACAGAGAGCGAATACATAGCTGCTATGAATGTGGCAAAAGAAGCCATTTGGCTTCGATCTTTGTTGTCCCAACTCTTTGGGCCCATAGCCATCCCAACAACCCTCTTCTCCAATAATCAGTTTACAATCGCCTTATCCAAGGAACACCAGTATCATGCATGGACCAAGCACATTGATGTGCGTTTTCATTTCATTCGATGGGTCATCGAGAACGGTGCGCTCTGGCTGATTTACTGCCCGATGGACAATGTAGAGGGTTGACATCCCTCTGAGTCCGTATCATTGATATATCACAAATCCGGACCAACCCGATGCCACCATTCGACTTGCATTCGAACCCGACGTAACCCAACGTGACGTGAGGTGACGTGACCCGACGTGACTGACGTAACCCGACACATGCCGCTTTGTGACGGCCGCTTTTGGGCTAAATCCGGCAGCCTCAAACACCTCGGAGTTCCAATTCCAGGAGATGGATCTCTTCAGACTCAATCCCCGACTTCGGATTTACTTTATTTATGCATCCCCTTGTCCTTTCGGAGATATGTAGGACTTTCTAGATCTTTTCCTTGCATATTCGTTTTCCCCTCCATTTCCTGTCTTCGTTGCTTTGCAATCCCCCTTTCCACATCCTCATTCCAACCTTTCTTTGTAGCTTACCATCGGCCGAAGTAGACATGTCTGAAAGTAGATTACTGTTTCCTGTACTATAAAAACGGTCCCCGACGACCGTACAAAATAAGATACCCTTAGTCCCCATTTCCTTATAGTCAGAATCACCTTTCAATCCCTTTCAAATGCTCGTCCTCGTAGACCCTTAGACTTTTGTAGTCGTCCTCGTTGACGTCCTCTTAGTTCCTTTCATTTTGTTCATCGTTTCCGACCCGACCCGACCCGACCCACTGTACCCGACATTGTCGGGTTCATCTGTTTTCGGTCGGGTTGACATTTATATGTCCATTTCAGTCCGGTTTATCATGATTTGTTCATTTTCTTAGTTTACATGGCGGCTTTACCTATTTCCACTTCCTTTATTACCCCCGACACTGGTTATCCACCATCACTTCTACGCTGACACCCCTCTGGTTAGGATCTTCTTTCTTTATATTGTTCCGAAGCCACCAAGAACCCACATCTACAACGACATGATAGCAGATACATTGACCAAGGCCCTCCCATCCGCCAAAGCAAAGCATTTTGCCCCCAAACTTGGGCTGCGTATAGTTTGAAGGGGAGTGTTGAACTGGGCAAACATAAACACTCCAATCGATGATTAGATTAGACAATGATTAGATAAGATTCTAGACTCTTTCCTATTTGGATCACTCATGCTTTGTCTCAAGGTTCTTCTTTGTCTACAGTAGTATATTTACCCCCTTCAACGTAGAAAGACCTCAGTTGCTCTTCGTATTTGCACTGAGGTCTGTATTCCCTTTTTCCCTGATTTGTATCTTAGACTGACATACCTATAGACTTCAGTCTATAGGTAATGAATACATTTATAGTTGCTCTTCGTATTTGCACTGAGACTTCAGTCTATAGCCACTATAGATGGGATACTGTTCAATATGCTCGAGGTTCTTGATATTGTAACAGGTGATGATGCAGTAGGTTATTTTGTGCATGCTTGCTAATTTTAGTTATGTTTCTTTTGTATCTCACTTTTCTTTCTTTCTGTTTTGTAATATGTGGACATTGTGATCAGTCAGTGATTGGTCAAAATGAATGTATTGTGTAGTGTACAACCACAAATCTAACTATGACTACCTATGAGAACTGTCTGTGAGAACCAGTGATTGTGAGCCAGCGATTGTGAGCCAGCGATTGCGAGCAAGAATGATCAAGAATGAGAACCTAGTCTTTTGTGCTCCACCTATCCACTGCATCTCTCAATGCTGCCATCTCACAAAGCCAGAAATTCATCTCTTTGAGCTCATCAATTGTTAGGAAGCATAACATATGTGCATGCAAATATGAATTCTCCAAGCAATACCCTTCCCAAGCTCATATGTGGCACAGAAGTTGGATACGGGCATGTCTGGACCCAGAGCTTGGTTTGCCTGCAAGATTGTCAGGCAGGTGAGATCATATCTGGTGGAGACTGGTTTGGCAGTTGGTGGAGTTGGCCCAGGAGGCAGATTAGGGGCAGGAGGGGCAGGGTTTGGCACCATGCTGGGCGCAGCAGGGCAAATGAGACGATTGATGCATTGAATGACATCGTTTCCAATAGAAAAATTGAAGATGGGGGCATGGGATGTTGCAGATGCAGCTTTGGCATTCTGAATCTCCTTACAACACTGAAGAACCAGGGAATGTTCCTGAGACTGCACATCAAATTAATGGTGGTTTGGTGGGCATTTGACAGTCACAGATTCATCACCCCTCAGCTGCAAGAGTATGAGTGTGAGTGTAGATGAAATGAGAATAGTAAGAGAAATACCATAGCCGATGCCCAGACATTTGGCCGCTCATGGCTGAGGGGAACATGGCAGCCATAGTGCCAACAAAGCAATGGGTACTGGGACAATCTCCCTGCTGCTTTTGACACTTCCAATGCTCTTTGAGGAGCTCTCATAGATGTTCTCAGCATGTTGGACATTACCAGGTAATGTTACCAGATCGCAATGTGTATTTTTTTTTGGTGGCATTATCCTTGGCTTCGTTGGGTGGTATGTTTTCCTTGTTGGGTAGAACTGTAATAGTGACAATGGCAGCATCCTTAGTGGAAGCCTTGCACACACATTGCAATAGAAGAGAATAGTCGGTTCCAGTAGCAAGGGGTATGCCAGGCTTAGGAATGGCTTGAGGGATCATGCACGTCATGTTGTAGTTGGCAAAGTCAAGTGCTTCAGATGGGAAAGCAAGAGAAATCTTTGAGAGAATTTGTGCCTTCATCATGTCCCACGGCTCATCAAGACTGAGCTGGAATGAGTGTGACTTGGGGGAGCATTTTGTTGCTGGTTTCTTCATCTCCACAGATGAAAAAATTGTGACAATGTATACAATCTTGATAGTTGATGCTGGAGGTGCTGTAATGATAATGAGTAATATATAACAAGTCATTTCAACTCACAATTGTTGCTGTGTTGTCATTTTTGAGGTATTGCGGCTGATTGAGCCTTAGGCTCAAGTTCGACTTCAGTTTCATCAGAATCCTGTTCAGAGCCTGAGTAAGAAGAGCAGTCGAGATCTGTGTCAATGACACTTGGCAAATGTCGACATTTTTTCTTTTTTATGATCATTGCCTGTTGCAGCATCGGAGATCCCTTGCTTGGGAGCAGAATACTGTTGTAACATTGCTATCTCTTGCTCTATCTCAAATATTCATTGTGCGATTGTCTGTGGGGCTGTTGGAGACTGTGCAACAGTGCAAGGAGCTTGTAGAAGCTCTGGCTGAGTGGCGAAGGTCACAACAATGGGCTGTGGTGGTTGGCACTTTATACAATTGACTATTGTGTGTGTCAGATCCTCTAGAAAAGATGTGAAGTCAAACGACGATGTGGATAATGTAGAAGGTGAATCGGAGGTGCTATGCGAAGCCTGAGGGGCTGAGAATGTCGCAGTCACAGTCACAGTTGCAGTTGCAGTTGCAGTTGCAGTTGCAGTACAGTTTGTATTGGCATAATGAAATACAAAAGTCACAGCATCATGAATGTCATCGAGAGCATAGGAATCATCTGGGAAGTGGTCAGGGATAGTGTATTGCATGGGTAACCCCCATGTACTTTTGGGGATACCCGTACCCGTACCCATGAATACCCGTACCCATCACCGTGGGTACAGGTTTTGTGCCGGGTCTTTTTTTTCCTACCTGTACCCGACCCATACTCATACCCATAGCGGGTAACCCGTGGGTCTCACACTTGCGACACTGGACATGCACGCCCTTTTACCTCGCGACACCGGACATGTGTCAATTGACGCACGCCGTGTGAGCACGAGGAATGGGTGTGGGCCCGGTGCTAGTGTTGGGGAAGTTCGGTCTCAGACCGACCCAAACCCGGTTTAGACCGAACCGAAACCGCCGGTTTCGGTTTCAGTTTGGGAAATTTCGGCTGAGACCGAACGGTTCGGTCTCCGGTTTGGAGATTTGGCCGCGGGCCGAAAGGGTTTCAAACTGAGTTTGAACCGCAAACCGACAGTACTTGGCTGACTTCGAAAGTCACCCAAATTCACCAACCCCCACCAACAACACCCCCGATGTACGCCAAACGAGGACGATGGAGCACCCGAGGTCGACAAAATGGGTGGCGGGGTACTCCCTGCCGCCCTCGTATGTTTTTTATTTATATTTATTCGAACTTAACTAACGCATTAACACATTACAGGTTGACGCACACCACCATCACCACCATCACCATCACCACCACCACGACGGCAACGACAGCGACTGCCACCATGACGGCCACAACCACGACAGCAGCGATCAACGCCGCACCGGACACGCCAACGCCTACGCGCGCGCATGCAAACGAACGTGAACGGGGTGGAGTGGCAGTTGTCGAGCAGCGGGGGGTGGTGCATCCACCCCCGCTCCTTCGTGGTATGTTATTTTTATTCTTTCTTTTATTGATTTTATTTGTATATAACAGAACGCGGCACAACACCACCACCACCATGCAACACCACCACCACCACCACCACCACCATGCAACACCAATGCGGCCAACGCAGGGTCAACCCGCCCGCCGCGCGTGTACAACACGCATGACGCATCGGGACACCCACGCGGAGAGGCCCGTACGCCACCACCACGCGCTCGCTGAAAACAACCAACGCAGGACCAACGCAGGGCCAACATGCCCGTCGTCGCGTGCACAACGCATCTGACACGTCGGGGCATCACCACCACCACCACCACACCCAATCGACAACAGCCGAGGCGGAACACACGCGTTCAACGCGTGTGTTTCGCTAGGACAGGGCCGTGCAGCCCACCAACCCCCAATCCCACCTCGTAATGAGGCTAGCCACGTCGATTGACGTGTGCAGCGCTCTTGTGAGGTCAGATGGGAGGGAGAGCCCCCAGCCCACACGGTTCGCGGTTCAGACCGTGTCGGTTTGGGATTTTTTGGTAGGAACCGAACCGTTCGGTTTCGGTTTGGGGCAAAAAGGCCGAAAACCGGACCGAACCGAACTTCCCCATCACTACCCGGTGCAGCGTAGTTGGTGGGTGGTGGGCGCAAAGCCGGGTGATTGCGTCATTGGATGCCTGGGCCGGTGAATGTGTGGGCTGGTGGACATGTGGGCTGGTGGAATTGCCAGTGAGAAACTCACCTGGCGACCGGGGAGTGGGTGCACTACACCACTGGTCTTTCTTCGCTTGGCATGGACACGAGGCGAATGAGGGTGGATGTCTTCGGGTGCTCCGGCCCATTGCTGACCGGCATGCGGGGGGCCTGGGATAAGTCTTGAGCCCCGTCGTCCTGCTTGGTGCCTGTTACCTCGCAAATGATGTTGACACGTCAGTCGATGTGTCAGGGCATGTTCACGAGGTATGGAATTAGTCCATGTCAATGGAAGTAGAATCTGAACACATACCTGGGCCGGTAGGTGGGTGCACCACCCTCCCGACCATCCTCTCTGTTGCCATCATCGTGGTCTTCATCACCATGGTCTTCTATCATCTTGTTGTCGTGGTTGGATTGTTGCGGTTGCGGTTGAACCCGACATGTCATTTCGTGTGACTGAATGTCACGGGTTACCCGTCGCGAGTATGGGTAATTGCACAGGTACAAATTGCTGTACCCGTACCCGCACCTGTGGCTGTACCCATAGCAAAACCCGCGGGTTTACCCGTACCCATGCAATACACTAGTCAGGGAACTTGATTGCAAGATGCAACAGGATTCTGATGTGAAGAGATGCCTGGAAGCCTCCGAGAAATGCTCAACTCTGTTCTGCTGTGGAGATACGACCTTTCTGAACAAGGAATGCAGAGATGGTAAGTAATGAGCGATAATAAGATCCTAAATTGAAGATATCGCAAATTTCAAGGAGAGACTGCTGGGAGATGAGATTCTCCATATCTGCAATGGACCATGTTCACTCATTATCTGCTCCAGGATAGAATTTAACAATCACAGTGATGAAATTGGAATAGCTACACCCAGGATCTCTATTAGCAACATCTGTCCAGAGTTCATAGGTATCGAGATCGACATAATTTTGGGCATATGATATCGTCTCCTGGTCATTGGACACTCCATACATTGTGAACAAATGGTCTAGGGGTGAGTACCCCCATCCCAGAGCAAAAGAGCGTCACAAACCAGAATTCAAGCTCCGTGAACCAGTTTGGGACTCAGGGACTTCCATATTCAGTATACCCTGCCAACAAGCTCTCTCCTCGTCATCAGCAACATCCAGCTCAAGCTGCCACCCACCGACCCATGTTGGCCTCCCACATTCATGAAACAGGTATGCAATGGCAACCACTTGTTATATGGGTGCTCTCATTTACCAGATCACTGCTAGCATTCCCTGGATGTATATAAGCCATGAAGCTTCATGAGGAAGTACCATCATCTTGCACACATTTTGCCCCCTCTCTTGCCTGCTTTCTCTCTCTCTCTCTCTCCCTCTCACACTGTCTCTCTTGTTCTCACACCCTCACACTGACCAGCTTTATGGATTCTCCACCTTGAGGTGTTCCCAAATACCTTAAGGATATGGAAGGCAACCATTTCCACTGCATCAGTTCCAACTCAGCTTGGGTTCTGATACCTGCCAGGACTCCACTTGGTGTGTATCTCTGCCTAATTCACTTTTGATTTAACTAATATTCCTATGCCCAGTTTAACTCACCAGTCCCTTGTGACACTCAATACAGCTTACCAGCCCCCATACAACTTACCACCCCTTCACGACATGTACAATCAGGGCGTGGAGTTCAAGGAGAATGAGTACCACTTCGTAAGTAATCCTATTGCATCAGTTATGATGAGACTGACTGTGTTACCAGCCTCCGACTGCCACTGACCACAATGCTCATTTCTACCCTCAGCAGATCCTTCCCACAGTTCTGGCACCTCTGGCTGCCACTGACCATGACACCAGTTTCTACCCCCAGCAAAGGCTTCCCACGCTTCTGGCACCTCCATCGCCTGATGTTCCATCCCAGCCCCTTGTGGACACCACTACCAACAATGTCCTGGTCTCTTCGGAGGAAAGCCACCCAACCTGCAATGAAAATCGCTGGTGCTCAGCGCATGGCTGCAACCTTGTCGTACATGATAAAAAGTATTTGTCTGTGTCTAGGATTTGTCATACGATTTAGGAAGCTACATAAACTCAGACATATCTTTTTTTTGAGACTCAGAAAGGGTCACATATACAATAGGATTTATGTTATATGCTGTGGATTCGCTTCCAATGAGGTGGCCCCTCTCACAAACCTGGTATGAGATCTCTTGAAATATATGAGCAACTTTCTGTCTACTCAGATTTTGTTTCAGATAAATTGGCTGCCTGTGGCATTTTAGGTTAATTTTTATGTTCACAGGAGCCATTAGGCGCCCTCAAAATGTGTGGTAGGACGCTGTAGTAGTTGTGCCTGGTCAGTCACGTGATCAGGTTCCCACGGTTTGACCTAGTTAGTAGCCTTCCAGATGTAGTAGTCAGTCCATCCTTCCTATCCAGTCGACCTTTCCCTCGAGTCCTGCGTGAGCCCCCGGAGTGGTACCTCGGTACCACTCCAACGTGGTGATGAGAGTGTTCTTCGACCCACGCTTCTCTTTTTCTCATGGTTTTCCCACTTCTTACATTTTTTCTCGCGAGACAACTTTTTCCGGCCTCACCACCCCCCAAATTTTCACTTTCCCTAGACCCAGCTATGTCCACACGACCCCCTGCAACTTCGTTCGACGTTCCGGAGCCCCGCGTTCCCCATCAGGATCCCACATGGCCCGCTACTGCGAGTTTTGGACAACCCAACAAAAATCGCATCGCCGCCGCGCGGACCCCGTTTTATTCATGCACCCCGGACCCAAAATGCACGCGTTCGACTCCCCGCACCCTTGGCTCATCTGCCAGAACCCCCCGTCGCGCCTCGTCGTCTCAAACGAACCGCCCCGCACCTTTTGGTCGCCCCATGGATCTGCCACGTCACCATTGTTAGACCCCCCGTTTCTCGTCACCCCCACCCTTACACGGACCCATTCGACTCCCCGCACACTCGTTCCGCTAGCCAGAACCCCCCGTTCCCATTCGTCGCCCCAAACGAGCCCCGCCGCTCTATGGACACCCCAGCGAACTCCCACGTCAGCATTCCGCGACACCGTCTCCCGTGGATGCCCACCCCAACCCACGCTCATCCAACCCCACGGACCCTCGTTCGACGTACTGGAGCTCCGCGCTCGCCTACGCCACCTCGAATTCACGGTCGCAGACCTTTTTGGCCACACCACGGATCCGTCGCGCCCCCCCGTTGGACCCCCGTTCTTTCGTGTACCCCAGCATCACACGGACCCATTCGACCTCCCATGCCCTCGTTCCACCGGCCAGGACCTCCCGTCCCCCTCCATTGCACCAAACGAGCCCCCGCCGTCGATTCCAGACACCCGGGCCACGCGCCACGTCACCATCGCGCGGCCCCGTTCTGCCAACATACCCAGCCCCGGATCGACTCACGAAGCTCGCGGCCCACCCGTTCACCATCCCGGAGCACCCCACCTCGATCCAATACCACCTTGCCCACCGTTCCCAGACCCCCACCGCGTTCCGCCACGTCACCATCTCTCGGCCGGATTCTTGCACCATACCCGGCTCCTCGAGCCCTCGTTCAGCTCCCCGCAACCTCGTTCTCGACCCTGGCGACTTCCCCGACCCGTAGGGACCCAAACGAGTCACCGCCGCGACCACTTAGCACCCCAGCGCTAGTCCCCTCGTATCGAGAATCCCCGATGCCACCGCATGGCCCAATGCACCCGTATGCTTTCCCTTTCCCCCGTTTACACCGTACCTTGTCCCGTCCTATCCCCTTTCCCCACCCTCGACATTTATTGGATATTCGACCTATCTACGAACCATCACTGCTCGACAGCACCGTACCTATTTACTTTCGCACGAACCACCCAGTCTATTTTCGGATCACAAGAACTCACACCCTGGGCTACAAGAACTTATGGTTTTGAACGTTTTTATCCTACCCTGCGATGTGAGTCCCAGAGGCATTCGAGGATGGAGGAGCAGAGCAGAGTTACAGTTTGGTCATCTACCACCCCCAACGATCTTGGAGGACGATACGGTCCCGCCTCACGTGTAAGGCCCGGGGCATCGTGAGGGACTGGGAGTCGTGACTGGAGAGTTTTTTCTTGGTCAGTTTTGTTTTGCTTTTTGTTTTCTTTTAGTAGCGGTATGGTGACGAGGACGTCACCATGAGGAGGAGGGGCACTTGTAGTAGTTGTGCCTGGTCAGTCACGTGATCAGGTTCCCACGGTTTGACCTAGTTAGTAGCCTTCCAGATGTAGTAGTCAGTCCATCCTTCCTATCCAGTCGACCTTTCCCTCGAGTCCTGCGTGAGCCCCCGGAGTGGTACCTCGGTACCACTCCAACGCACTGTCAAATTTTCTGTCAGGGTTCAACAGCTAGGGTTGACCACGGGTTGGCCACGGGTCCCAAATCGGGACACCGCACCCGTACCCACCAAACCTGTACCCGAGGCAGGTAAAACCCGCACCCACACCCGTTTGAGGACGGGTTGCGGCGGGTTCTTAGGCCATGCCCTGGGGAACACCCAGAAAGTCGTCACCAACACTGAGCACACGTCAATTGACGTGGCACAGGTGTTTGGTGACGGCCTGGTGGTCCCTGGATGGTGATGCGACAGACACCACATCGTCGTCGACGGAACGGCCTGGCCATTAGGCCAGAGCCGGCGCCGCCGATGTTGCCGTCATGTCGTCGCGTCACGTCGTCATCATCGCGTCCTGTGGTTGTGTGCGACCGACACCACATCGTCGTCGACGGAACGGTCTGGCCATTAAGCCAGAGCCGCTGTCGACGACGTTGCCATCATGTCGTCACATCGCATCGTCGTCGTCGCGTCCTGTGGTTGTGTTGTCAGTGACGCAACCGACACCACATCGTCATCAACAGAACGGTCTGGCCATTAAGCCAGAGCCGCCGTTGACGACGTTGCCGTCAAGTCGTCGCGTCGCGTCGTCGTGTCGTGTCGTCGTGTCATGTCGTCGTCGCGTCATCGTTGTCGTTTGGCAAAGACAACCAGTGGAACTAAAATCATAAAGTAACGAGCAATTAGCACAAAAAACTTTAATGAGATAATGACAAAGACGTACCTGACAGCCAGAGGGTGGGTGCACCACCTCTCTGGCTGTTTTCTCGCATCCCTGGCCATCCATAAACGCTCGTCGTCGTCGTCGTTATCGTTGTCGTTGTTGTCGGTGCTTTTGTATTCATAGTTGTTGTCATTGTCGTCGTCACAGTTGTTGTTGTGGTGGTGGTGGTAGTCATTGTGCATTGGCGAAACTGCCCAAACCCGTACACCGCAGGTACAGGTGACGGTATGGGTACGGTGTCCGTTTTTGGACACCGTACCCATACCCGCGTGACCCGTTTAGGAAATACCGCGGGTAAACGTGTACCTGTGGTCAACCCTATCAACAGCGTCCTGTCATGACCGTAAATCTCCTTCAGAGTTCAAATGTACCATTAGAGTTTTCCATCCCAATATGGCCAAGTTGAGAAAACGCAAGAGGTCCTTCATCAATAATACACCTCCATCCTCACCCGCCAAACGGCCCTGCATGCCCCCCAAAGGAAAGCAGAGGCAGACTGCAGCCGATGTATTCAAGATCTCGTGGTCTGACCCATCCAGAACTTCCAGGCTCATTGACTGGTTGGATCAATACCCCAGGGAACGACACATGCTTTTCTCCGATTCAGCTCAAGATGCCAGCGCTGAGGGCCGCCGTCAGGATGTTGGAAAAACACAGAAGTTGACGTACCATGCAATGATCGCGCAATATGTCTTTATCAACGACCAAAATCCTGATTATGTTCGGCTTTACCATGAACACCCAGCCAAGTTCACAAAATCGGTGGCAGATCGTATCACCATGTACGTTTTACCTGTTCATTCATTTTTATTTGCACTGATGTTATCAATCACAGTCTCAAGAAGAAATATCGTGAAAAAATTGCACTGCTTCGCGCGACTGGTTCTGGCTTGACATGGGAGCAGCTCATGGCAAATCCGGAGAATCAAAATCTTGGTGGTAAGTATCTCATTATTATTGGCCCAAAGTAGAATTGAACGCGTTCTTTTCAGCCAAAATCCAGCAAGAGTTTCCGTACTTTTCTTGTCTTCATGGCTATTGGCGATCAATCCCAAGCTTCAATCCACGTGTTGTATCTTCCCAGCCAGATCAGGACCTTCATTCCAATGCCCAACAACTCCTTTTTCCGAGTGCAGTAAATACCGAGACACATGCCATTAACACGGAATACCCAGGGGAAGAGGTGCAGGATAACACTATCACCCTTGATCAGCAAGCCACCATACCTCAGGCTACCCCGATGTTGGACGGTTCCTGGGCACAGGTTACGCCCCTTCCTTTCCAACCTCCTGCTCTGTCCCTGGCATTTCCACCATATCCCTCTGCATCGGTGTCAACACAACAATAAACTATGTTCTTTTCCAACCCACCTACTCCACAAACGCCAAGCGATCCCTACAGCACTGCCAGCTCACCACAACCACATTTGTTGCCACATTTATCATCATCCCCTCGCTACTCACCATACCCAAGTCTGGATTCCCGGCATCCATCGCCTATTACACCACTGATGAGTGGTTCAAATCCAGATTCCCGGCGTCCATCTCTTATTACGCCACTGATGAGTGGTTCCCCAGCTGCCACACCTCCTCCTGAACCTGGCCCCTGTCATGTCGCCCCACAACACGCTGCGTCTCACCCAACTCTGCGCCAGCGTGGCAGCTCAGCACCGCCACATGGTCTCCCTCATGCACGTTCTTCACGACGAACTCGGGCAGAAGAGGAGCGACAGGTTCATGTCGGAAATCTTGACAATATGTTCACATCCACCATGGAGATAATGGACTGGAAGAAGGAACATGAACATGAACGAAACATGAGGGAGGCAGATATCAGGATGGAGAAAGTAAAAATGGAAGGTGCCCAGATGCAAATGGAATGGGAGAAACAGCGGCTGGAGCTCCGGATGAACCAAACTCGTGAGCAACAAGTAGCCCAGGAACGAATATTGAACCTATACATTCAGTACGAGCATGCCCGCAATCAAAGCTCAACGCTTCCAGTAGATCCGATTATGCCACCACCTCTCCCTCTGCCTGGCCACCTGGCTCCTCCAAATCCAGGTCTTTTGTTGGCACCTAACCAACACACCATTACAGGATTGCACCTTCCGAATGAGCCATATCTCCCTCCGCAAGATCTGGATGGTGATGTAGTAGCTGATACATACGGTGCAGGTGATAGCCACTGGGAGTGAATCCGGAGCAAATTTTATGTATATCCACCTGTGTGATCAATGTTCCCCCCGTCCCCTTGTAATATAGTCTGTTGTCGCATTCAGTGATTCAAAGCAAACATCGTTCATATTAAAAAAAGGTCAGGCATAATACAAGAAGCAAATTTACATGGTAGCATAAAGTGGACTAGAAAGAACGAGATCAAATAAATGTGCACGAAAAGCAACACCATTTTGCGCGACCAGAGGCACCGGAATATCCTCATCAATTTCCCCGTCCTCCACACCATCTTCGCCACCCTCCGGATAGAAATCAGGGTCTCGTTCAGTTCTGCCATTTGCACCATCTAATCCCACAAAGATAAGCTGATTCCTCCAAGTATTGTCGACCGAAATATCATCTTCAAATTGAATGATAAGATTGTGCAAAATTACACAGCAGCGGATCCACAAGATTGCCTGCGCATGACGATTACGAGTGTTGATTTGGATGTGAAGCTCACGGAGAGACTGGAATTGGCCCTTGAGCAAGCCGATTGCATGCTCAGCCTGTACACGTACAGTCGACAAGCGGTAGTTGAAGCGTTTGTGTTCTCGAGTGAGGACAAAGTTGGGCCGCTTCACAAACGGGGGGACACACCAGGAACGGATGGGGTATGCCGAGTCAGCCCACATCCATTCCCCTTTGGAAAAGAAATCTTGTTGGTGAGAGGAGATGCGGGTACCCTCGAAAGCGTAAGCGTCGTGGGCACTTCCTGTGTGCCCAAGCGAGTAGTCGATGATGCGAAGATTGTGTAACAAATTGACAAATTGGCCATTCATTGAATATCGAGAAGACTTGTCGAACCAGGCCTCCCCATGGAGGCCTGGTTTCTCAAACAAAGAGAAAGTGGTGCCGTCAACAGCAAGCCACCCATCGCGCCATTCCGGGATCACCTTCTGTTTGGTCCAACATTTCGAACCTTCTTTCTCCTGTTCAGTTGGCATGGAGAAGGTGCGGTCATGAAGCTTGATGATCGCGAGCATACAATGTTTCATACAGTTGATAACGGTACCGGGTGAAATGCCCGCCCATTCCGCAATGTCATCAACACTCGATGCGTTGCCATAGTGACCCATACGATTCAGGAAAATGGCGAGTTGGATAGGGAGCTGAATTTGATCCTCAAAGATTTGCTTGTGAATACGGGGTCAGCTTCAATGAGGGAGATGACGTGGTTGAAGGCATCGGGGCTGAGTCGAACTTTCCTTTGGAAACGATGCGCACTATTTGCCTTGTACCACCATAGGAGGTCCATTTGCGAGTTGCGTGGGATAGCTACGCTGTGCTGAAGGTAGCGAGTAGTTAGAATCTGGTCTCGCAGATATTGGAATTTGTTGTAAACGAGCACAATGAGATCGGTCTCATCGACATCATCGCACAACAACTTGGGATCAAGGGAACTATCACGGATTTGCAAAGTAGAGTGGTCGGAGAAAGGAGAGGTACTTCGGAGTGGCGAAATAGGGCTGTTCCGACCAGAGAGAAGGGAGGATGATTCGTGGTCACTGCTATCGGTGCTGCTCCCTTCGTCGCCTTCATCATCCGATAATATAAATTTGAGAAGCTGAAGATTGGTTTCTTGGTATTGTCTTGGAGAATGCCGAGCATATCTGTACGCCTTGTGGGCCGGAAACGAGGAGCTCGGGGAGGATGTGAGTTGGGGAGTTGCGGCATTTTGGTGGGTATAGATTGAGGTCGAAAGCCTAGCTACCATATTGGGATGGAAAACTCTAATGGTACATTTGAACTCCGAAGGAGATTTACGGTCATGACAGGACGCTGTTGAACCCTGACAGAAAATTTGACAGTGCGTCCTACCGCACGTTTTGAGGGCGCCTAATAATTAATTAATTAATTAATTGAATACTGCAAAATCCACCGTCGCTGATGTCCTTATTTAGACCGCGCCGGTCTTGCACGTGAACTTCACACTCAGGCTGCACTTCGACCGCTAGCACCATGGTGTCTGCTTCTGTTGGAGAGCCATCTGTCCCCGTACTCTTTACAACTGGAACACCATACCCACTGCCGTCTCAAAAATTCATGATACCTTCTACATGGAAACGTTACCAACTTTCGCAATTAATAAACAAGGCCCTATCTCTGCCGAAACCCATCCCTTTCGACTTTCTGATTCGAGGAGAGATTTTGCGGGCCAGCTTGCGTGAGTGGTGTGCAGAGAAAGGAGTCGCAGAGGTACGCCGCGTCTCCCTTGACCCTGCATTTGTTAGAGATGAGAACCTAACAAAGCAGGAAGAAACTCTCGAGATTGAATATATAGAGTCAGTGATGCCTTCGGAGAGGATGTCGAATCTCCCGCACGATGATTGGGTATCGTCTGTTTCATGCCAATCTCAAGGGTGAGTACTGATTATTCACAGATTCACCCTAACACCTCACTTTTTTTGTTTGGCCGTGAAAAGACATTTCCTAACCGTGTCATACGACGGTCACCTACGCGCTTTTGATTACTCCAAGAAACTCGTCAATGATTCCTTCCTCCACGTTGCACCTATCACTTCCCTTTTCTTGGTGCCTCCTTACGAGTCTGATTCGTACCTGCTCGCAACCGCATCGCACGACCTCACTGCCCAACTGACGCGCATCTCTCTCGTCCCGGACTCTCAACAAAATGTAGTCTCTCTCGCTACCCTCCATCTGCACACCGCTCCCGTGTCCTCCGTGTGTTCGGATATCTCCGGGTCACATCTGTTGACTTCTTCGTGGGACCAGCTCATCGGCCTATGGGATACTGTTATTCCTTCCAGCGATGAAGTACCTCTCAATCAGTTCGAAATGGAGGATAGGAAAAAGAGACGAAAAGTCGTTAACGAGAAACGGCCAAGACGCAAAGTCCCGGTGTCGGTCCTTAAATCACATACAGCGCGGGTATCAAAGGTGATATTTGGGAATGACCTCAATGGTACAACTGCGTATAGCTGCGGATTCGATTCAACGGTACGATCGTGGGACCTGGAGAACGGGGTTTGCACCAACACAATCGTAAGAAGCGGATCTGTCCAGAGCTAGCTTTTCCGTCTAATTCTTATACAGAACGCGCCGGAAAAGCCCATGCTCGATCTAGCCCTCACATCGGATGGGCACACAGCCGTAGCTGCTTCCACAGACCGCACTGTCTCAGTGTACGACCTGCGCAATTCCACGACGGCTCTGAACGTCGCGGTCGCCAGCCTCCCGCACCCTGCAACACCGTCGTGCCTTGCGCTGGCCGGTGCCGCGCACCAGATCGTGAGTGGGGCATACGACGGAGTTGTGCGTGTATGGGATTTGCGGAGTGTGAAAAGTGCGATGACGAGCTTTAAGACCTGGGATGGCGGGAAGAAGGTTTTGAGTGTGGATTGGGCAAGGGGCGTTGTTGGCGTTGGAGGCGAGGGTGGGATGGAGATCTGGCGTCTAGGGGACGGTGACGGTGTGCGTGCCTGAAGTTATTTAACCCTGGTTTCTGCACTTAGCCCAAACCTACTCCCCATCCCCCCTCCGACCTTGAGACTCGTCGATCCGCTGCATTCTCTCGATTTTATATCATTTTTTCTTTGGGCTGAAAACAAACCTTCAATATACATTCTGAGTTGGCGCAGGTCATTGTTTCATTGAGGGCACTTTCACGTTCCTTACAACAAACTTATCTTGTTGTCAAGAGGGCCCAGGACTTGTTGTAGTTACCCTGTACAGAACGACCACGATTCAGCCACTACTCACCTGGACCTGTGACCACACGAGCAGCCTGACGGCTGGTCACAAGCTTCTTTGCCACCACTTCCCAGAGTGAGTACTACAGGACATCAGCCGCTTCTTACACGTCTGAGACTTAGGCATCTATAACGTATTATCAACGAAGTTACCGTCACAGGTGTGGCCGTAGCATCGTGCGACTGTGGACGTAGGCCCGACAAGGACCACGCCACATCCGCATTTCCATTGGGTCTTGAATGAACCCCGTCAAGACAATATAAACGCTGTATGTACAATTCGGAGCGAAATCCCCACGATCTTACCATGATGGCAGATCCACTGTTGCACAGCTGCCAGAGTGGAATCCTCAACTTGAACGCGACAGTTTCTAAAGACCACACTGCGCTTGCCTATAAGACAAATTACGAAGATATTAGTGGATCCATTAAACGCAAATTCAAGCAGGTTAAGGACGTGTCGATAGCTCGCTCGCGATCTTTGACTCGTTGGAACGGACAGGGAAGGACCCTGTCGATAACCCCGGAATCACTCTTTCAAATCGTACCCATCCGCAGTTCGCATAACCACGACTCTAACGTGATGAAACCTCAAGTTACTGTCGCTGCATCCATGGGGCAGCCTTCCTTAATAACCCAAGACCCAACTTCACTGAATCTGTCTGAAACCACTACTATGGAGGACCTTTCCGTTGCTCAACTCCTCCAACATGGAACCCCGATGACAAAAGTTTCCGCGACAAAGCAGAAAACTCATGTTTTTCGGATTAGCCCTGATGAAGGACAAATATTGTGGGAATCAAAGAAACCCAGAATCAGTATGTTCCCAAGTGTTCTTGTACGAATCGATTCCCATTTGCTGAATACAATTTGTAGTCCCCATTGAGGCAATCAAGGAAATCCGTTCTGGATCTGATGCTCGATACTACCGCGAGCAATTTCGACTTGCGCAAGAATATGAGGACCGCTGGCTTACCATAGTTTACATACTCGATGGAAATTATAAGACTCTGCACGTCATCTCTCCAACCAAAGACGTCTTCCGGATGTGGGATGTCACGCTTCGAAAATTGTATGCGATTCGTCAGACTCTCATGAGTGGCCTAGGCAACTTCGAGATGAGACAGGCAATTTGGGAGAAACAGTATTGGAAAGGGGCAGATCAACGTCCTGATCAGAAGTTGGATTTTGATGAGGTGGAGAAGATGTGTAGGAGGTTGAATATCAACTCTTCAACCGAATCTTTGTTGCGACTTTTCAAGGTTATTTCATTTATGAACTCACGAAAACCGCTATCACTGAATGGACTGCCTTCAAACAGCAAGCGGATACCCAAAACCGGGATTTTCTGGATTTCACTGACTTTCGGCATTTTGTCAAAATGTTAAAAGCACGCCCCGAGATTAATCGATTATATCAGAATCTTTGTGCTGATGGACAATTCGACTTCTCTGTTTTTGAGAAATTCATGCGCAATTATCAGAAAGTGAGTTGTCTTTTAGCGCCTTTTCCGTGCCACATTTACCAGGTCTAGTCTTCGCTCAAACAAGATGAGCTGCGACGATTGTTCGCAAAATTCGCGCCTTCTGATCCGTTACCCAACTCTATCCGCTCGAATACTTTTCCTGGCTCAGGCGCAAAACAAGCCACAGTCACACATCTCACGTTACTTACTCGCTCCTCATCGCTTCAAGACTCGAATGCTCCCCCGGCGGCGGTGGCGCAGCAAACATCCAACAACCCCGTTCTTACCATCGACGGCTTTACTTCTTTTTTGCTCTCGCAAGAAAATTCTGCCTTTACAAACCAGAATGACAAAGTTTTCCACGACATGACACGTCCTCTTTCGGAATACTATATATCTTCCTCGCACAACACCTACCTCGTCGGGCACCAGCTAGTCGGTGTGAGTACGATCGAGGGATACATCAGGGCGCTCTTGCATAGCTGCCGCAGCGTTGAACGTAAGTTCTACTCCACATTCCTCCTGGGACCAATTAATTGGCCTTTAAGTCGACATATACGATGGCGACACTGAGCCTGTGGTATATCACGGGAAGACGTTCACCTCCAAGGTATCAGTGCGTGAAATCTGTCGGGCAATTGCAAAGTACGCATTTGTCACATCATCATACCCTGTGATTATTTCGGCCGAGATCCACTGCGGGTCGGGACAACAAGATATGATCGTTGCCATAATGACGGAAGTATTTGGAGACGCTCTTGTCAACGCACCAATTGAGGGCCGTCCCAAAATTAACCAATTGCCCAGTCCCGAAGACCTCAAAGAGAGGTTCCTGCTAAAGGTGCGTGTGTGCATCTACCACGTGAGAATGGTAATGCTGATCGCGGTTGGTAGGCAAAGACCCGTTATACATCGGAGCACGAAGCCGCACGGGATAAGGAAATCGTTCAAGATACCGAATCCTCCACAACAGAAACATCTGATACAGACGTCGTTCAAGAAATTGAGCTCGAATGGCACAAACATGAAGCTGAAGCGGTCAAAGGGATGTTATCAGCTTCTACACTGTCAGCCATGCTGATGACTCCGTCTACAGAGTTGAAGCAGGAGTTCCAGAAGGCCCGTAGTCTTATTCAGCGCGTTCGCCAACGTTCGCCGCTGCCACCTATTATTAGAGCAGCGAACCCAACGGAACCAAAACACCCGAAAGTCAAGATATCATTCAGTCTTGCTTCTCTCTTAGTGTACACAGTCGGGGTCAAGTGCCGTGGCATCAACAAGAAAGAGACCTACGCGCCTGAACACGTCTTCTCGTTGTCAGAGAACACTGCGAACAAAATGCTGAAGGACTCCACCTCCATGGTCGATCTGATCAAGCATAACCGGTCGCACCTTGTCAGGATTTACCCGAAAGGCTTGAGGCTGAATTCTTCCAACTATGAACCACACCGTTTTTGGTCCGCTGGCGCGCAGCTTGTCGCTATCAACTGGCAAACGTTTGGTGCATGGGTTCACATTTTCCATACTGGTTATCAGGACTAAGTACCACCCACCTCCAGATTTAGGCTATATGATCAACCATGCCATGTTCCAAAGGAACGGACGTTCAGGATACGTTCTCAAGCCGTTGGCGCTGAGGCTACCAGACAAGGAGCCTCTCTCAAAACGTACCAAACATCTTCTCGAGGTTACCGTAAGTAATTTACTCTTGATTTTTGTTCATTTGAAGTTCACCGGTGTGTAGATTATTTCAGCACAACAGTTGCCGCGGCCGAAGGACGGAAACGGCCGTGAGGTTATCGATAAATCAATGGCTGACCCTTATGTCGAAGTTTCTGTTCACGTCCCTGATTGGTCCCATTCTCCTTTCCGGCCTCACCCATCCACCACTGAAGCAGCACATTCTCACCCTTCAGGCGTGGCATCGACGAGTTCAACAGCAGCGCGGACAGTCTTCTTCCGCACAGGTGCGGTAAGGAACAACGGGTTCAATCCCATGTGGGAAGAAGACCTCTGTCTTCCGTTCGACTGCGTCGGAGATATGTTTGATTTGATCTTTGTCAGGTTTGCGGTGAAGCAGGAAGATAAGGTGGATGGGGAGCCTTTGGCTCTGTACTGTACGTCTCTTGGGTGCTTGGAGCATGGTAAGACATTCACCTGCTCTACCAAAATATTCGGAGAAGCTTACTGGTTAATATGTGAGGTTTCCGGCACCTTCCCCTTCATGATGCCCAGCTATCCCAGTATCTGTTCTCGACGCTGTTTGTCCGGATCTCTATTCGGAATGTTTAAGTCTAGTTGTGCATGGCATTGTCAGTAGTTTGAATAGTACTCGATCTAGGATATAATATCACAGTAGTTGTAACCGGACTGACATAAATTGCTTTCCTTTCCGAAGACTCTGAAATTTATTGAGTACACGAGTATCTAACACATCTTTGGCGCCGTCGCCAATGTAGTTCTACATTTACGCATACATACATACATACATACCTTGGAGCATCGTGGTATCAACATTTACATTATCGGCCCAGGAGCAAGAAGACGACGAATCAGCCAGTTTGTGCAACCTTCTTCTTGATAATATCGACGACACCGGGCTCAGCAAGCGTGCTGAGATCTCCAAGTTGGTCGCCTTCGCCAGCAACGATCTTGCGCATGATGCGTCTCATGATCTGCAAGGACAGAAATTATCAGCCGTCTCGCTCATTCCTGTGATCAAAGTAGAACACCAGAGGGAGCGTACCTTGCCAGAACGCGTCTTTGGCAGATCGCCGACAAGGAAAACCTTTTTCGGTGCAGCGAAGGGCCCGATGACCTTGCGGACCTGGAGGACAAGTTCTTTCGACAATGACGCGTCGTCATCAAATTTGAATTCACTACATATACACGAGAGTCAACCACAGCCGAAAAGGTAGGGGGTATAAGTCCAGGATCTAGGATGACAATATTGAACTCACGGTTTGAGGGTGACGAAGGCATGCACGGCTTGCCCGGTCAGGTCATCTGCCGCTCCGATGACTACGCAAAGATGAACACGTTCAATCAGTAGAATGTTCGTAGAAAAGCCGAGAAATCATTCTTACCAGCAGTTTCGGCAACTCCTTTGTGCAAAATGAGAGCCGACTCAATCTCAGCAGTCGAAAGTCGATGGCCGGATACATTGATCACATCTGCACATAGCAATACGATGTCGATAAATCACGAATGCCTCCGGCAAAGGCAAGTAATGAAACACGCACCGTCGACGCGACCTTTAATCCAGATGTAGCCATGCTCATCTCGGGCAGCACCATCCCCGGTGTAGAACAACCCAGGGTACGGCTACAAGATGTTTGTGAGCAATCTGAAAAGGAAAGGCGAGAAATTAAAAGGTAGACAGACATACTTGCATGTAGGTCTCGAGGTATCGCTGATGGTCGCCGTAGATAGTCCTAGCAATGGACGGCCAGGGAGTCTTCAACGCCAAGACACCTTCCACGCTATTACCGGTCAACTCCTGAGGCCGTCAAATGAAATAATCAATACCAGCAGATCATCGCGTAACAGGTTATGTGCGCACCTTGCCTGAAACAGCATCCAAGATGGCAGGCTCAATGCCAAAGAAGGGCACTGTTGCTGAACCAGGCTTGGTCTCGATTGCGCCTGGGAAAGGTGTCACGACAATTGACCCAGTTTCGGTTTGCCTATATGCACAAGATCAAAACCAACCCAATGAAGTAGACATGACAAGCAAGCGTTACCAAAAGGTATCGACAATCGCGCATTGCTTTTTCCCTACATGGTCATTGTACCAATGCCACGCCTCAGGGTTGATCGGCTCGCCAACAGTGCCCAAGACGCGCAAGCTGCTAAGGTCTTGACCCTCGACGTGATGAGAGCCGAGACGGCGGAGAAGTCGGATAGCGGTGGGAGCGGAGTAAAACTGCGTCAGCTTGTGTTTCGCCACAGTTTCCCAGTAGCGAGAAGGCGTGGGATAGACTGGAGTCGATTCAAAGACGGTGGTGGTGACACCGTTCGCGAGCGGACCGTAGACAATGTATCTTGAATGGCGAGTAAGATTCAAAGACCAGTTTATGTTTATGTTCACTGAAAGATACATACGTGTGCCCAGTGATCCAGCCGATGTCGGCCATGCAAGCAAAGTTGTCATCAGGGTGGAGGTCGAAAACGTACTTGACAGTCATCGCAGCACCGAGGAGGTAGCCTCCAGTGGTATGCACGACACCCTTGGGTTTTCCGGTGGATCCAGAGGTCTATAGTGCCAAATGACGATGATGAGAATTGTGCTCGGGGAAAAAGTGACAAGGAATTTACATAGAGAATGAAGAGAGGATCTTCAGAGGCCATGATCTCAGGTGGACAGTAGTTGGGCACCTTTGCAGTCTCTTCGTGCCACCACTTATCCCTTCCTTCAGTCAAAGGCACCTCATTTCCAGTGCGCTTGAGAAGGAGGACATGCTCGACGGCAGGGCAGCCCTTCAGTGCAGCGTCGACAATGGCTTTGGTGGCGATTGTCTTGCCACCCCTTCTGCCCTCGTCAGAGGTGATGACGACCCTGGACTTACAATCGTTGATGCGGTCGCGGAGAGACTCGGCCGAGAACCCCGCAAATACAACGGAGTGCACGGCTCCGATGCGGGCGCAGGCGAGGAATGCGGCGACAGCGTGCCATGTCATGGGCATGTACATGGAGATGGTATCGCCCTTCTTGACACCGAATTTCTTGAGGACGTTGGCTACGCTGCATACCTCTCGGAGAAGTTCGGAGAAGCTAATCAAGCGCCCATCGCCAGGCTCGTCTGCCTCGTAGATGATTGCAGTCTGCCGATCAATATATTAATAATGTTACATGGATATGATTCTAAGCGCACTTTATCGGGGTTCTTGAAAGCCCATCTGTCTACACAGTTGTAGGAGGCGTTGAGGGCTCCTTCAGGGAACCAGGTGATGTCGCCTGCTTGGAACCCGCCAGTCCTGACGGTGTGGAAAGGACGATCCCAGTGCAAGTTCTCACGAGCCATCTTCATACATTCTTCGTATAAGCAGATGATCCACACAGAACACACGCGCAAACGACTTGCCTCTGCCCACCAGGCATCAGATTCATGACCAACGGTCTGCGAGTGAACAGCCTCGTACGCATCGATGTCAGGTCCAATGTGGGGTTTCTTGGGACCAGTCATGCGAGGCGCAACGGGGTGTTTAGGAACGGGTTCAGACGACATGGTGGTAGTGGTGGTGGTGGTGGTGGTGATGGTGGGGAAATCAACGGGGTAGGGGGTTTGAATTTTTGTTACGAGTGCAATTCAACTTATTTAAATACTAGCATGATCAGGTTATTACTTGATCAGGAAAGGACGGCATTCCGTGGAAAACGTCAAAGTGCCTGAAACTGAACCTGCTGAAAAACATGACTCGGACATCGAGAACCCGATCAAAAGGCAAGAAGGCCCGGAGAGACACCGACGAACAAGGTTCGGAAGACGAGGCTGCAGCGCTCGACAGCGACGCGTTGGACGACGATGGCGAAGTGCCAGCAAACACAGAAACGCGTAAAAGGAAAACGAGGCTGTTTCAGGGAGGGTCGCCTAGGAAGAATATTAAAAAAGGTCCAGAAAGCGATGAAGCAAGCGACGGTTACGGATTTGATGTAAAAGAGGGTCAGGAGGTTGTTGGGCAGGTCGTTCAAGCGCCCAAGAAAGGTCATGGTGTGTTTAACGGCTCCCTACTCGCTTGCATGACTATCGACCTTCATACACTGCTATACAGCGCCACCGGGGCAGATTTCACAGAATACGCTCGATTTCCTGACCTTCCTTCAAGATCCAGAATGCAACGACCGACAATGGTATGTAATCAGAGCAATAACAATAGTCTTTAGCTCAGATTTGAATATTTGATCTGTCCAACCTTCAACGGACACGAGGACAGGTTCAAACTGCACGGCAAGTACGCGAGAGAGCGCCCATCACTGCCGTTTAATATCAGATGGTTGACAACAATTGCTATGATCCATAGAACCCGTCTATCGCCTAGCAGAACAAGAATGGAAAGATTTCATCCAAGAGTTCACAACGCTTCTTATCGACGTCGACAACCAAATTCCCCATTTGCCATCAAGAGACGTAATTCACAGGATCTATCGCGATGTTTGTTATGTCTGCTTGTGCTACTTGACCGGAGGTTTCTTATCAAACGAATAGGTTCGGTTCAGCAATGACAAGACTCCGTACAAGAAAGGGTTCTCAGCAAGCTTTTCTAGGAGCGGCAGAAAAGGAGTTTTTGCTCATTGTCAGTGGCGAGCTACTTCCTCAAAAACGTGTCAGTCACTAAATCACTTGTCATAGATCACATGTGCGTTAGTTATCATAAGTATCGTGTGTTGACGTAAAAGTTGACGTGAAACCCGACTTCGGTGATAGAGCCAGTACGTAAATTTAATTTAACATAACTGCTGTTGGTCTAAACTTGCTGCCCCAAGTCCAGCCCGGAGGCCAGAGCATGATTGCCGCCGGTGCATGGTGTCCAGGCAAAAACGAGTTGGCTACGATCAGGTAAAGTAAAAAGCTGACCATTCCAAAACAATGTTATTAAAACTGCCTCCTTTGAATTTTGTTTCCCTTGTAATGTAATTTGTTAGGAACAACATCCAACGCAACTCTACCCCACTACGCACAGTCATCTCCTCGCCAGAATTTGTCAAGCATTTTGGCGAAGCGACGCCAGATCCCAAGGGTTTGCGTAGGAATGTGTTTGGACTGGATGATGAGCTGAAGGTGGCACCGAAAGGGATTGACAAGAATCACAAGTACGTTTTCGTTTTTTTGTTTCGTTTTTTTTCCCCGCTTCGTTTCACGTTTTACGTTCCTGTCCACCCCACTCCCCTCATCAGCGAACTCTGCCCCACTACAATCTTCCTGGGCTTGACACTGGATCCTTGAGCCAAACATCAAACGTTCTGTTTTTTTGGTTTTTGATTTTGATTTTGGCCCACAGAAAATTTTGCTTGGGATTCCGTAATTATTTTGGTTTCCAGAGAACTAATAGTTCTGATTTGGATAGGGATATCTCTTTATTGAAATGCAGGTCGTTTGCTGTGATGTACAAGTGCGTCGTGTATCGTTTTTGTTGTTTACATTCTTAGCTGGCGCTTCCCTGAGATATTTGATGTTGAGTGTACGTATGTACTGATCGCATCTTCTTCAGATTCAGCGATGAACAAGTTTTATCGACTGGTTTCAAGGAGGAACTTGCTCGGATGGCAGAGATATTGCGACCGTTCGTGCATTGGTGAGCGTTGAGCTTGAAATAATGTTCTTGTGGCAAGGGGGGGCGGGGCCAAAACGAGCACAACTTGGAGTTTGTTCACTAATTAAGATCATTTGTGTTTCAGCTTGAATGATATGATGACCTTGCCTACCAGCGATAGCGGTGACGATACGGACGGGTGATAGCGGAGGGATCGATGATCGATGATGATTGAAAGAGGCTTCTCTAATAAACACAGAAGGAATGATGATCTGCTTCGACGATGCATCTGTGATTCTTGGTATTGTACATATTTGTTCTCGGCTCCGCATATACTCTGGAAAAGTGTCATCATGTCGGTCTCCCTGCCTCCGGAAGGGCTTGTGATCAGTGAAGTATGGACATTGTTTCAGGCCTGGCGGCGTGAGCTGATCGTACCCTCGATATTCTTCAACGGCTAAGGTAAAGCGTGAAGTGGTCAATGCTGAAACTCAAAACCGTGACCTACCTCAGGCTGCCTGAGGGAAAGGCGGAAATGAAGCCAGATTCCATCTGTTGGCACCGGAAGTACTAGTACCAGTACAGTGCAAAGATTTGAATGTGTTTCCTGCGAACTGCGACATCAGCGCGGTGAAAGAGTTTTTTTGCCAGTGGGAACGCCCTCCGGCTTGGTAAAGGTCTTGTTGGAAAACCCTGTGCCAATTCCCTCATGTTAGTATTTCCTGGCGAATACGGCATGAAGTGTGTGTGTGCCATGGGAGCATCACGAGTTCTACAAGAGTCCCGACTCGGACTGAAGGTATCTGAGAGGCTTCCAGTACTAGTCGCAAGTGGTCCGATAATGACAGTTTTGATATCAGAAAAAACTTTGAAACTTTTAGCGCCGTTCAGTTGAAACGAGGGAAAACCGCCCTTTCTGAACTTCGCGTTTCGTGATCTTGACGAGCTGTCCTGTTCTTGTTAAGGTCTTCGGGGACTTGGCGACCGCCAGGATTAGGACTTCTAGAAGTCGGTAGTAGCATCTAGGGAGTTGATCATGACAGTGTCTAGATCGATCGGGGTGGGTTTTCGCATACTTCCGTGCCCGGAATCTTTTCATCTGAGCGTGAGCACATGTATGCGTCTATCTGGCAACTTGACGGTTGAAACTTTGAAGTGCGTGATACAATATATATCATTATAATATATGCGCTGGCGGTTTCTTCTTATGTAAATAACAGGCCGGTGGCTCGTCTTGGTCCCTGACGGGATGAAGACTTCCAAACATACCAGTGCTAGGTTTCGGAGACTTTTATGGTTACCATATGACCTTATCGTGATCGTGTTTCCCTCACTGCATCACCGCCGACCATGATGCATGATATATGTGGTCAAACCTTACTCGAGACTAGAGAACGATCCTGGCCCGAATACCAACGAAGGTCACCTCGCCACAACGCTGGGAGGGACGTGCGTCAGGACTGGGATCGACGTGAAGGAATATATGTACAACAAGACGGTGGCATGAGGCAATATTGGGCTCGGTCTCAATAACGATCGATATCCACTGGTAAAACATACATTTCTAGGGACCCTATCTTTGACGTGATAGCAATGTTAGGTACCGGCATCTCTTGCTTCTCTGTTGACGTGGGAGCCAAGCGAAAGGTGGGAAGGTGAGTTGGTTGCTCCAATGCTTTAAATGTAAATGCATGCTACTTTGATGATACAGCCGTTGCGATAATGGCTGTGGTTCCCGGCATCGACAAAGTGCTTGGGTTCGTATCTTCCCTCTCTTTTCCGCTCCTTGGCCGTCGATCAACTGACGCACACGATGAACACTTGTTAGCACCATCCTTATTGGTACCTGGCTAAACTCGATATTGTTCACTCTGGAAATTGTGGCCGTCGTTCAATATTACAAGGCGTCCAGACGCGACAAGCGGGACTCTTGCCTGCTCCAAGGCGTTGTTTATTTCACGCTCTTCGTGGACACGATCTCTACTCTCGCAAATAACTCCTGCGTCTACTTCGTATGTAACAATTTATGTTACTCGTCTTACTCATTCTTATTCGGACCATGCCTCCCCCTCCTTGCTTGCAGTATTCCATTACCCATTGGGGTACGATTTTCATATGCCTTTCATTTCTTTTGACCAATCATTGATGTTCCTGCGCTCCTATACAGGAGATCCCCATTACCTTGACAGGGGATGGTGGCCAAGTCTAGCCTCGCTCGTAACAATTTCCGCCTCAGAGACTATTGTGCAATTCTTCTTAATTTACCGTTACTATTGGATGTAAGTCCGATTTTTGTTTTCATCTCCTGGTCTGCTACTCAATGCGACATCTGAATGCCTAGGAGCAGGAACAAATACGTCACACTGATATTGATCCTCTTCGTACTCGCCGAAGTATATTGCTCTTTGTGTTCTGTAATGACTTTACTCATTCTCATATTTGTTGTTCTGTAGGTTGGTGGTTCTATCGAAGATATGTATTTATACTACACCATACCATTTGCACACCGGAAGAAGCTGGTGTCCTCCTCTATGTACGTATTCTGTTGTTCCGGCTGACGCTTTTTTGAAGCATTCCAATTCTAAATAACATTCTAGACTCTGGTTCACCATGAGTGCGGTTACAGATATCAGCATCGCCCTTGCGCTCATTTGGCAATTGAGTCGGATCAAGTCACCGTTCAAGAGTACTCGAGAGTACGTTTTCCTACTATCATCAAACGACCGGCCTTATTAGATCTGATCCCCCCCCTTCTATATTACTAACTACTACTCCTACCCGACATTTCATTGTAGCCTTGTTCACAAGCTCATAGCTGCCGCGATCAGTACCGGGACCGTGACTTCGGTTGTTGTTGTAATTTCTCTTGTCTCGTTCCTCATTGACAATGAGAGCAACGGTGAGCGTTTACCTCTCGCCCCCCACCCTGAAATTGAAATTGTATTAATATCCCCCTTTTCCAGACTCCATGACGTCCGCCTTTTGCCTCGGTCGGATCTACGCTCTTACTATGCTATATAACTTGAATAGCCGAGATTCATACAAGGACACGTCGACAAATACCACCGGTCTAACCGGAGAAACGACTGATGGCTTGCATGTTATGAAATCAATTCGTGAGCTCATTTCCTCCTCCCCCCCCCCTTCTCCTGGTCTTTTCTTTTCTCGTTGTTTTGGAACTTGAAGGCTGATTGATGTCCTTCCCACCACCCCATCCTTCTTCCTTCTTCTAAGATATACACACTGCCGGACTCTCAGAAACATTGGTGAGTGTGTGGCCTAAATTTCTCACTTCCCCGGGCCATATTTTAATTTTAATTATATATGTAGACGGGACAGGACACGAATATCTCGGACCTCCCAAAGGCCTATCTTGCTACTCCACTTGTGAAGACTTCAAGTTCGGAGTCTAAAAGCAACGGTAGGATGATATAACCTGAGGCAATGAGGTATATAGTATTCACTCTGAAAAGATTGTTTTTCTTTCTCTTCTGCAAGTCTTGTCATTTCTTCACTACAGAACCCCAGGCCGGAGGTGGGAGCTCCTTTAGGCTAATTTTCCGGGTATATTTTGCCTTTAACAATTTTTTTCTTCTGATTGTGCCACTGTAGTACAAATCTATGTAATACTATGGGACCCCCGAATATCCCTATAAAGGCCGCTTCCACGATATTTCCAAAAGTTTGGGACACTTTTTTCGCTGATTTGCGGGTTTTCTGTCTGGATGGGGATCTGGCCTCAATTTTGGGCCAAATTCTACGTTTTTTCAGTGCTAAGTGTTTGTCAAATATTTCAGACTCAGAGCTAACTAGAAATACACGCCTGTTTGGAGGACATTCCGGAACCCGAAAGTCCGCCAGTCCGCCAGTCTGCTATGAGTCCGCCAAATTATAGTTAGTTTGACTACACACTAAATAACTATGCTACCCATCGTTGAACTCATTACTCGCCATGCCAATGTGCTCAAAATGACCCACTTCGTCAAATAATTCAATTTACAAGTGTGGCTGCACGGCTCAGGGATGACATATTACTTGCTCAAGCTGCAGACCACCCACTCGACAAACCACCACTTATTCTTCCACCATCGATAACCACCCTCCTTGGTCGTATTTGTGATCTCCCCCATCCCCTTGTTGTCGACTTTTGGAATGCACTCAAAGACACCATTTGGCAAGATCCAGGGTCTCAGGCTGCAATGGAGGATGTATTTCAGCTTCATGGACTGGATCTTGGCTTTCGTATGTATCCCGTTGCATTTACCTTTTGATAAAACACTACAGCTGACAAAACTGTAATGCTAGTGTGTTTCGACTTGTTAATGTTCTCAAGTCGGGTGGCATCTGTCTTGCGCTGACGTTCACGAAGCTCCTGCTCCTTCTCCCACTGCTCTGTGAAAATCGGCGGCATGTGGGAAACATAACGAGAGTTGGCGCGAGCATCAATATTGAGCGACGTAGAGGGGACAAGGAGTCCGAGCCCTATAGTGGGGTCAATGGGCTGAACTGCCATTAAAAGTTGCGGATCAATAGGCATGTTTCCTTCAGATAAGGGTGCGGATGGTTCTGCTGCTGATAGCTGTGGATCAAGTGGTACTTCGGATGACATGGGATGCGAAGTGGGTGGTGGCAGTGGAATAAAACTTGTCGGTGGCAAGACCTGGCTTGCAGAAGTCTTGATACGGCAGAAAACGGTGGCAAGACTGGCAATTTTGACCTTCTACGTTGGACATGATATAGGCTAGAAGCAGGAAGTGTTCGGCTTGAAAAGGGAGTGTCGGGACTAGATACATTATGAGGGTTTTCAGTAATGACACCTATGTGTCACAGTTAGCATGTTGGAGACGAAAAACAATGGGAAATGACATACAAGTGGGTTGGCATTGCAAGACATACCAGTATCCTGGCCGGCAAGCAGGTATTTTGAGGGATCGCACGTGCGTTTGTCGTGGGGTGGGTGTTTGGCGTATTTGATTTGTTTGTACATGTGTTCTGGCAGACTGCCGCAACCGGCGGACTGGCAGACTTTCGGGGTCCGGAACTTCCTGCCTGTTTGGGCTCAGTGCTGACTCATGGTTTTTTCTCGGAGCCCTGCATCAGGAAATGGGGTTCGGTCTTATCCCGCCTTAGTCAGCTCTTAGTCAGCACTTAGCTGTCTTAGAGCGTCTTAAGCACTAAGACGACTAAGACGAAATTAAGTAGGTCTCTCTGCTTGAATGACTTAAATCTGACTTATTGTCGACTTATCAATCTTAAATAGTACTTATTCTTCTATTATTTCACTGAGAATGGATATTTGCAGAAATCAATAAAATATATTACTATTATATTAACTACAGGACAAGTACAGTATGTTCGAGTAATGCCACACCCAGTATCCAGCTGGTGCTGCTACTGCCGCCGCCGCCGTGCTGCTAATGGTGGTGCTGCGGCTGCTGGTGATGCCATGCTGGTGGTGCTAGTGGTGCTGGTGTTGCCGCCGCCACCATGCTGGTGCTGGTGGTGCCGCCGTTTCTGGTGGTGGTCGTAGCGTAGCTGCCGTTGCTGGTGGTGGTGGTGTTGCAGCCATTGCATTGCTGCCACTGGTGGTGGTGCCGCCGTTTCTGGTGGTGGTCGTAGCGTAGCTGCTGCCACCGTGATGGTGCTGGTGTTGGTGTTGGTGCTGCTGCTGCCGCTGTGCTGGTGGTGGTGCCACCGTTTCTGGTGGTGGTCATAGCGTAGCCACTGCCGCCATGCTGGTGCTGGTGCTGATTCTGGTGCTGGTGGTGCTGGTGGTCCTACCGCCGTCGTGTGCTATTGCTGGTGGTTCTACCGCCATGGTGGGCTATTGCTGGTGGTGCTACCGACATGATGGAGCTGGTGCTGGTGGTGGTCGTAGTGTAGCCGCCATTGCTAGTGGTCGTGGTTGTGGGGGTCGCAGCATAGCTGCCGTTGCTGGTGGTCATGGTCGTGGTGTTGCAGCTGTTGCGTTGCCGCCACTGGTGGTGGTGGTGCCGCTGTGATGGTGGTGGTCATAGCGTAGCCGCTGCCGCCGTGATGGTGCTGGTGTTGTGTTGGTGCTGGTGTCGCCGCTGGTGGTACTGGTGGTACTGGTGGTTCTACCGCCGTGGTGTGCTAGTGCTGGTGGTGCTACCGACGTGATGGTGCCGGTGCTGGTGGTGCGTCGCCGCCGTCACTGGTGGTGGTGGTGGTGGTGATGTTGCTGCTGTTGCATCGCTGTCGGCACCAGTGGTGGTGGTGTTGCAGCCGTTCCATTTGTGGTGGTGGTGCCGCCGTTGGGTCTTCGCCATGGTCACTGGTGGAGAAGGAGGTTGTGGCAGTCGTTTAAGAGAGGTAGCGCTTACCTTGTTAAAACGAACCGTGTACAAATAAAGCCAAAGTTTGGACATAAAGAAATTTTCGACTCGCCACTTCGATGTATATTACATAATCATCCACACTGAACTACGAAAAAGTGTTAAGGAAGCAAAAAGGGTAAAGACAATGGAATATATGAAAAGTAAAAAAAGTCTTAAGAAAAATAAAAACACAAAGTAAAAGTGTATGTTACTTAGTGCCTTAGATATACTTAGTCTACTTATCGGACAATTAGTTTACTTAGCCTCTTATGGCTTGTGATTAAGTCAGCTAAGTCAAATAAGTCAAAACCCCATTTACTGATGTGGGCCGAGATTGAACGCAGGCCTGATCTAGGCTGAGGATGTTATATATGCCTGGGGTTAGCATATATTATTAGAACAACCTTGTGCCACGGCATGCAAAATTGGATAAACCCGTGTCTTGTCGGCATCTGGGGATCAATGAATTCTCACTTGCCTCAAGCCTTGGATTAGGGCTGCATTATCAGTCCCGTATGAGTGATGGTCTATGCCTGGTCCTTGGGTGAGCCGGGCCAATTTGGTGGAATACCTCAGGTACTGGATTGGGATATGGTTCCCAGTGCTGACCAGGTACCAGACTGTTCCTCATCCTTGGATGGTTGGGTGGGGTCATTGGGCACAAAAATGACATTAAATTGCTAAAGAAAGTATTCTACGGACACGCAGAGTGATCGACAACGGTATGATATTCAGAAGAAAATGAATGACAGTAGGGGATTTACCAGGTGAGGCTGAACAGTGACTTTGCAAGTTTGCCAATCAACAGATCGGGCTTGCGGGTGTTTATGGGTTTTACCCGGGAAGGCCTTGAGATCATCTTGAAAGGTTTGAGTGAAGAACCTTCAGACGGAGTGAGCATATGGCATATGTATAAGAGAATGGAGAACATACTTAGACAACCACATCATCCCGCTGATGCCGTATACTGACTTGAGAGAGAGGGGAGGATTTAGAGGGGATAAAGGCTGCCTGGAAAGACTCCGGATTGGGCTTGAAGTGGGAAATGCAGAATGGGATGAAGGAGTGACTGGAGGGGCATAGTTACCAGGTGCTGAGCTGTCACTGCTCATAAGGAACCTGGAAAGTGCACCGTTCATGGTGATGACGATGTGGCTTGCAAGGAAAAAAAAACTTAAGGTAATTCACACTCCGACTCAAATTGACAGCGGGACCGCCATGTGAGAGACAGTGCAGTACCGTGACTCTCCAGAACTGAAGGCCTGAGGGAATATACCGTGAGAGGAGTTGCAGGGCCCTGGGCTAGGGATTTCCAGGCCAAAAAATTACCTTGGTAAATTCGCCCTGGCTCGTGAGCTGGCCACGATGTTGGTTCAACATTTAGTATTATCATGACAATTGTGAATGTAAAGGCTTCGAAAAGGGCCAAATCACTACCTGTTTGACCCTGGGAAATATCGGTGAAATAACCATTGCCAATTCCTCCCGAACTAGCGTTTTCTTATATTCCGAACTCAGTATCCGGTGGGCCCCGAAATCTGGCTGAGTAATCATTGTCCCAATATAACGTCCTCGGCATGGATCAAAGGGTTTTCCCGATTGGGCGTGTATATGGGCTCAAACTATTTGTCCGGCCGTCAGCAGATAAGGCCTTGATTTGTCCAAATGGCGTATGGCCTTTGCCAAAAGGTCCGGTTGGTGATCTGCCCTTTATAGAGATATTCGGGGGTCCTAATACTATTCTGTATTCCAGATAAGGAGGAAATTTAAAATTCGGACATCGTGGGAAGGTCACGGTCAGGTGGTCTGTTCACGACCACGAAAAACAAATATGTCCGAGACTTTACGCAAACCATACAGCGGTACATCCAGAAAACTGATCGTTTCTATTGATGTAGGGACGACATATTCTGCATCCTCATTTTGTATTCTCCAAAATGGGAAAGTTCCGAAGTTTGAGGAGGTAAGTTCTTTCAAGATTTTTTTGAAGCGACTCAGTAGTAGCTATGGTTTGGACTTATTCGTGAATCAAAAGGTTCTTAGATGGCCCAAGCAAGTAAGTTGTTGTCTCCCCCTTTTTTTGTGATTACTGTGGAAAAATCCTGACTTGTCTTCAAGGCAACTCCGGATGCCAAGGTACCATCCGTCCTCTATTATGATGCAAAGGGATGTGCTCGCAGTTTTGGAGCCGAAACGGAGGACGACGATATGATGATGCAGGCTGAAGCTGAGAAGTGGAACCGCGTCGAGTGGTATGGATTAAGCGCATTCAGTTTTGTTTATGGAATAATGATAATAACGACCTCCCTCACTCACTCACCAGGTGGAAACTCCATCTGCGCCCTGCTCACCTCCCGATCATTCAAAATCTCGACCTTCCAAAACTTCCCGAAAAGGTCACCATTGATCAAATTTTCTCCGACTTTCTTCGGTACATAAAGGATCAAGTGCAAGCCTACATCATTGCCACCTATGGAGATGGGCATAACATCTGGAAAGATCTCAGCCCGAGCATGTACGTCATTTTGACAACACCGAATGGATGGGAAGGATCGCAACAGAATCGCATGAGGAAGGCTGCCATTGCGGCCGGGTTGGTTGATACTGAGGGTGGACGACGAGTGCGATTTGTGACCGAGGCTGAGGTTTGATATTTCTTACTCCAGGAAACAATTGCTACTTATTTATAATCTGCCCAGGCCGCAGTGCTATATGCTGCTGAAAGTGGATGTGTTGACAATTGGCTCACCGTAGGGTAACACTTCCACTTCACATAGTCACACTTGACGATTATCTGCACAGGTAGACGGCAACCTTATCCTGTGTGACTGCGGTGGTAAGCTTCCATAATTTGTACTGTTTTATATTACTGACACTATTGGACATCAAAGGCGGAACAATTGATATCACGTTTGTCTCCGTTTTGTCTTGGTGATGCTCACAACCTCAAACGGATGATTTTGTGTTGCAGTGGCTACAATGTCAAAAGCATCCAGCCATTACGGCTGGAAGAGACAGCGGCCTCTCGATGTAAGTGGGGTCTTCTTTCGAGTTTGTGATTATAATGTGTTCGATGTGTTTTTATTTTACATTATAGGTTATCTTGCGGGTGCAGTTTTTGTGAGGGAACTTGCAAAGTTGCATCTTCAGAGTTTGTTATTTCATCATCACTGATTGACGTTTCCGCCGTACCTCATCAATCATCCTTCCAGATCATTTGAAAGGCAGTACTTGGAGCAAAAATATTGTTATTCAAGACGCAGTTGAACAATTCGACAGAAATGCAAAACGGAAGGTGCGGATTTATCCAAACCCTGAGCGCTGGGGCAGGTTAATAGACATGATATAGTTTGAAGACCCCCAAGCTCCTTCCTGGGTCAAAATCGACGGACATAGCAGTAACCTCAAATTTGGTATTCAGCGTGGTCGACTAAAAATATCCGGGTTGAGTATTAAGCGTCGTCAGTCTCACGTTTGCTAGATTTGGATTACTTACTCTTCATTACAGCAAAGATATGGCTGCTTTCTTCGAACCCTCTCTACGGGCTATCAAAGAAGGTTTGGAGAATGCATTCGAGAATGGTGGGAGGTTAGCCGACGTACGTGTCACAAGTTTTTAAAAATCAGATTGCAAATTTTACAACACGTCCTTTGTCCAACCATAGAAAATCATCCTGGTGGGCGGTTTGGCCAGCTCGCCGTATGTATACTCGCAGCTCATTAAGTGGGGGGAAGAATTCGGAGTCTCTGTTAGCCGGCCGGACGGACCAACGTGAGTTATGAACTACATTGATATGTTTGTTCTGACTGATCCGCAAGCTTTCCAGGACTAAAGCTGTTGCCAATGGGGCTTTGGCTTGGTACATTGATAGCACCATCACTGCTCGGTTCTCCAAGTACCACTACGGTACCAAGATCAGGATCCCTTATAACGAGCATGACAAGGATGCCCTACAACGTTCCACATATACTGGCCTGGACGGGCGTGTTCAGGTATCAGGTGCATGGAGCTGTATTTTGGAGAAGGTCAATGCAATTCCCCAAATACTTTCTTTGGAAACAACTAAATTTCATGTTCAGAATGAGAAGATTGAGGGAGGGAAGGAGTTTTTCAGTAGTTATTCTCTACAAAGGCCGAACAATGATGACTTTGAACGTTCCATGGACATATATGTGTATCGCAGGAGTCAACCGCCAACATTTCTCACGTTTCCAGGTTAGTTGCACTTTCGTACTGATGTTTTCTATGTCCACTAACAAGATGTCACCAGGCAGTGCAAAATTGCAGCCAGGTTTCGAGAAGATCTGCGCCGTGGAAGGAAATTTGGAGAAATGTTTCAAAGCATCTCCTGTCCGCATTTCACCGACCTCTGGTGTGAGTTATAGGGAAGTAAATGTGCGTCAGTGTTCCCTCAGATAGAGAGGGATGCCAACATTCAATCACATTGCAGTTTGATGCGTGCATTTCACTGGGGGAAACGGAACTCACTGCTCGCATGCGGTGGAAAGAGGACGTAAGCGCAATCATCGAATAACTCAGGCTTGCAATCTGAGCTGAACAAACCTGTAGGATGAATGGATCTATGGCCCTGCTGTTGTTGCCTACGAATGATTCTCGAATTTTATCCTAGTAACTTACCAAAGCAATATCTTTCCACTCACCACATTATAAATAGGCATAAAAGTGACCGACATATTTTGAGGGTCCTTGATAAACATATCAACGTGTTTATTATGAAGTCATCGGCATGCAGGAACTCATTGAATATCAATTACAAATATTACAATCAAGGACGCAATGAGTTGTCCGATGGTCTAGCTGTCTAAGCTCATTGCATGTCAACCGAACTCTGCACGATCAGGACTTAGCAAGGTAGATGATGCTTGCCATGATCTGCGACCTCTTCCTTCCAGGTTACCGAAAGATTGTTATTAAGACGTGTGAGAACTCTCGAGTTCATCACTGGATTGCTGCACCTCACGGAGCAACGCACTTGTGATGACCTTTGGAAGGGTGATAGCGAAAGTGTCACCACTCTCAGTGAGCTTTTGCAGGCCAAGGCTGTAATATCCGATAATACAATCGCCATCTTGCACCCCCATCTCGGGCCACACACTCTCGGCTAGGCGTGGATCGAAGCGCGTAGAGTCTGCCTCTAGGCCTCCTATCACCGACATGCGGACAGAGAGAATGTCACGTTTGATGACGACAGAAAGGAGATGGGCATCCCGAAATATTGTGGCCAGGTGAACTTCGTGCGACAACAATGGTTTGAACAGTGGAGCAGGCAGTCGGTATGAAAAAGCGATCGTATCAACGATAGTTTCGATCAGATTTGTGACTTGGTTCTCCCACAATGATGGCTGCAGTGCTTGTGAGGTGTTAGCTGCTGTAATAGCTCGCCATCGCTGAGTCGATGTCCATGGTTCTGTGCACCAATGTCGGGGAAGTGACAAGTGAGGAGAAGAAGCATACACACCAGTATTCGATATTTTATCAAACAAATTATCGAGAAAAGGAGTCTCATCATCCGTTAAAGTGGCAACCTGAGACTTGAAGAAGAAGCAGTAAAGTCTGCTTGCTACCCCATGGTGAATACACGCGTCGAGAAGTAGACCACGAGCCTCCTCCGTAAGCCGTGGTTGGGCCAATGCCAACAAAAGTGGGTGCTTTTTGTGCGGATATTGTCGTCTCGCATGGCCACGATGAGCTTCCGCGATACTCGTGGCTTGTTCAATGATGTTCATAACTAAGTCGTCCAGGGCATCATTGAGCCCATCGAGACTGGGTTGTCCGTTACATTTGACATGCGCCTCCGAAACCTGGTCGAGCTGGTTGTTGAAAGGGTCCAAAGCGACACTATGGTCAGATGGCTTCTCCCTTGTTTTCGCAGCATCGGGGGAATCGGCGGTCTTTTGAAACGCTTGAATCTTCCGTGGGTTTATTTCTCGATGTTGCCTAGCGCAATCCTCCATGGCATTTGTGAGCTGGGCTTGCATGTGGTCTCTCTGCACTTGTAGTTGCTGGAGTTTGGTATTGGCATCTTCGAGTTCAGAAATAGCCCTGTGTCTTTCGCCGCGGATTCGTAGTATGTCATTTTTGACGGCAGCCAGCTGATGTTGTAAAAGATGCTCTCGATTTTGCCCTTGATTCATCTTTTCCTTCATGAATCCAAGTTCGGTTTCAAGTTGCGCGATGTACGCCAGAAGGCCTTGATGTTCTGAGAGATCATCGGTAGGATACTGCAACTCCGTCGGGGAGGTCGTACAGTCATACGGAGCCGGTGCATATTTCATCATCGACTCCGAAACTTCAGTCAGGCGTGGGGATGCCTGAATGACAATTGAAGCTGCATAGGAACATAAAGTATGAACAACTGACCATTTCCGATGACGTGGTCGATTCCCCAGATCGAATGTGCCTATAGGTCACATGGATGAGATGTTCTGGGTAAAGCAAAACAGTATTTGAGTGGTACCTACCGCTCAACTTCAATGCAGTCCCTGTAAACAGTGATCGGTACTCCGTTCATATATTTGATGAGAAGATCGGGACATACAGGTCGTCTTCCGAGTTGTCTTCTGGTCCACAGCCTATCCACTCGCGAGCGCTGGCTCTACAATAGATATATTAGTATGGACCACGAGAAGTGACACCCAAACCCACCCTTTAATTGCACTGCGTTGAGATTCCAGGAATCAGTACAAATGATTAAGGACAAAAGGGGAAAAAAAATGCCCGACTAACAGTTCCGTTCGTTTCCTATAGCCTGAGGAACCTTCAACCTTTTTCCGTTTAGAGACTTCTCTGCTTCCGAAAATGTATTCTGAGTCCCTCCCCCGTTTATTTTCGGGGTGGCTTTGTGGAAAGCGGCCATTGCTCGCATTGATGGTGAGTGCGACAGGATCCTTGTGTAGGTTCATGATATCCACGGGGGTGCGAACGAGGGCGTGGGAAGGTGCGGTTATCCCAGCATACAACCGACACTGCGAACGAGACCACGCGCTCGCCGGCATGAATACATATACCGTGACTAACATACTTTCAACTCAAAATGTGTGGGGACGATAGCTTGAACTTGTATGAAAACGCACTCGAACAAACTTTTTTTGATTGGGTTCGTGTCCATCGCGACCTTGTCTGGTCTTACTGACATGACCACTAGCACCGTCCTGGTGGGCACATGAACTCCACCATGAGATTTGTGGCAGTCATTCAATATTACTTGGCTTCCAACCGTGACAAGCGGGACTTTCGGGTGCTCCAAGGCGTGGTCTATTTTACCCTTTTTGTTGACACAATCTCGACTCTTGCCAACGCTAAGGACATCGTCCTGAAGGCATACGCCCCAACCGAGCTCCCGGTTCCTCGGGGTGGACCAGGTGTAGACTATTGGTAATTTTGGGACAGGCATCAAAATATCGGCGGTCCCAGCGACGGAGGTGAACGGCCTGCACAACGAGGGGAACGCGGTCTGGATTTGGTTCTAGACTCCATCACCGACCTTTGGCGTCTGTATTGGAAAGCATATGGGAAGCGAATCCGTGTGTCTCACCCGAAAGCAACACTTCCAAAACTGTCTTTGACCATGCTCGCTTTGTCAACACCGTCGCACCTGCCATGAACATTACAGTCACCTCGTCGCGCATGGCCGTAAACGTGACGACGAGCATCAATTCTTTCTGTCGCGGATAATTTTCCCTAGTGTTGGTCGCCCTCAATAGTGTATTGATTTATCCAACTAGAAGGGTTTCCCATCCACGCAGCGCAGCCTCCAGTTAATATAATAGGCACTTTCGTCGTCTGAAGGTATCTGTTACATTCATTCCTTTGAAAGTGGTCTGGGACCCGTCTAATTAAATTATCCTTGACAGTTTGACGTTGATACAGGGATACGCGTCGTTCGAATCCCTTGTTTCAATAATCCTAAGAACAAGGCGACTAGGGATTGACAACGATAACTTGCAGCGTGGAGCGTTCACGATCGTTCAGGGCTTTGTTGGGGTTTCATTCGCATCGTTCCGCACTTATTTTCTTCTTCCGAGATCTAGAATCCACTCCGCGATGGTGTTTCTCTTATGTTGGAGAAAACTAAATCAGACGTATAGCAGGACAACTGGTAGCTCACCCTGCGTAAAATAACTTTGCCGCCCGTCTCTACCTCCTCAGGAGACCTCGCATAACTGCGAGGATTCGGGGCGATACGATCTTCTGTTGCGTGCAAAAAAGGCTATTAGCGCCGTACCGATTTGGGCAACGCTAATATCCTTTTTTGCACATGACGTTATCGTGATCTTGTCTCATCTTTACCATGACCTTCTCCTTGATGCGGGGTCAAACCTTACTCATCGTGATTGAGGTAAGGTTGGAGCATAGCCCGAAAAACGTCTCTTACCACGACGCTGCGAACGGACGTGCGGAAGAACCAGAGGGGCCTGGTTATTAATGCGACAAGTAGTGCAACATATCATGATCGAACAGAGTCCAAGAGGTCTCGGGATCAATGTCATCCCAGGATAGCAATCATTTCCAGGTATCGGTACCTTAACCTGATGTTTTTTACCCTGGACGTGGGAGCGCTAAGAGTGGCCGGTTGTATAGCACCCGCAGGTACCGGCACGTCCTCTTTGACGTGGGAGTTAGGAAAGTGAGTACCATAATGCTTTAAAAGTAATGCAAGCTACATGCTGTGATACAGTGATAATGGCTCTGATCCCCGGCATAGACAAAGTGCTTGGGTTCGTGTCTCCCTCTTTGTTTCGGGTCGTCAATGACTAAAGCATGACCACTTGTCAGCACAATTCTTGTGGGCACATGGCTGAACTCCATGCTGTACACCCTGGAATTCCTTGCAGTGATTCAATATTACTGGGCCACCAAACGTAACCGGGACTCTCGGCTACTCCAAGCTGTTGTTTATTTCACTCTTTTCGTGGACACAATCTCTACTCTTGCCAATTACTCCTGCGTTTACTTTGTCTGTATCAAAATACTCGTCCTTTCTGTTCTAATTCTGACGGGTCTACTTTCTTGCAGTATTCCATTACCCACTGGGGTATGGTTCTTGTCTTTGAATTAATGAGTCGAAGAGGTATTGATGTCCGCCACAGGAGACCCGCATTACCTTCAGAGGGGATTCTGGCCAAGCATCGCATCGCTCGTAACAATTTGCGTTTCCGAGACGATTGTGCAATTTTTCTTAATTTACCGTTACTATTGGATGTAAGCCTTTTCCGCTTGCATGTAAAGGTCAGCTACTTAAACACAATCTGATGTCTAGGAGCAAGAACAAATTCGTTACACCGATATTGATTCTGTTCGTGCTCGCCGAGGTATGTTAACTCCATCCTTGGTTCGTAGTGTGTACTCAACTTGATTGGGCAGTTGGGCAGTTCTATAGAGTCCATTCACTTGTACAGCAACATTGACTTCAGCGAACGGAGCAAGCTGGTGTTATCTACTACGTGCGTATTGTCCCTACTTTCGACAGCATCTCATATAACATTTATTGTTTTAGACTGTGGTTCAGCCTGAGTGCGGCTACAGATATTGCCATCGCTCTTGCGCTCATCTGGCAATTGAGTCGGATCAAGTCACCGTTCAAGAGTACTCAGAGGTACGTTAACGACCCATTTATCTGACCCTCTATATTCACAATACATTCAGTGTCATTCACAAGCTCATGGCGGCCACAATCCGTACTGGGACAGTGACCTCGGTTATTGTGGTGGTGACTCTTATCTTGTTCCTCCTTGATAACGAGAGCAATGGTAAGTCTTTCCGTAATATCGAGCTATTTGAGAACGACTGACCCCTTCTGTAGCACCAATGACGCCTGGGTTTTGCCTAGGCCGCATCTACGCTCTCACCATGCTCTATAACTTGAACAGTCGGAGTGCATACAAGGGCGAGTCAGGCAATACCACCCACCACTGCAGCGGAGACACAAGTAACAGCGTGAATGTCGTGAAATCAATTCGTGAGTGCAATCTTATATTTGAACTCAGAGGACGACTGACCGACATCCGTCTTGCAGAAGTACATACTACCGGTCTTTCTGGAACATCGGTGAGATTGCATTCCGTGCAGCATTTGCGTTCCCTGTCACCCTGAGGCTAACGTTGGCATATTAGACTGAACATGACCTAGACCTTTCGGATTCGCCCAAGGCTTATTTTTCGACGCCAGTTGAGAAGACTTCCCCGACGTATGTATGAAATTACATCGGGTCTTCGTAAACCGCTTCCAAGCTTTTTGTGTTTCGTTTGTGTTCAAATTATGACCAGTGTTAATCGATGTACGATATCATCTGGAGGAAATTAGGTTCATTTGTGGAACTGCACTGCATCGCGCGCACTGTCTTGAAAGATTGTTAGGTCACCATAACAAATGACACCCCACATTGTACCACCTTGACAGACCTGATTGACGTCAACTGTTTGAGGTCAGACACATCGTAGATCACCATGTGTGTATTCCTTGGAAACGGTTGGAGTCGCCGGGAACAATCCATCTTCAATTATTTATGTATATTCGTTTCGGATTCATTATTATTGATTCAACGTTTCGGGGGAAGCTATAGGGCCTGACGCAAATACAACTATTTGTGATCACGTTAGGAATTCTTACCGATACGCCACCGTCATGTCCTTGTTTCTCATTGCACCACCAACCTGTCAAACTGTGTGAACATCCACACGGCGCTATGCTGTGTGTCGATCAGAGCTCCTGCTGGCGAATCTTATAAGGTTTTGTGCGGTGAACATCATTTAGTGAGGGGAGCTCACAGAAGGGAAGAAGGCGAGCTTTACAGCGGCGCAGTCGAATTATCGTGACATCGGCAAGGTTTGAAAGAATCTGGACGTTTCAGGGTCAGCCTACCAGCAATCAGGAAGAGTTGAACAATTATCAGGCTGGAATACCAGAAAGCGAAGTCGGGAGCCATTCAAGGACCATGCTTCGGTCGACGTCGTCTTCAAAGACTTGGTGGTGCCTTCGGACAACCCGAATTATTTCATCATCAAGTTCGTGACTTGTGACATAGTCTTCGACTGCCAGCCAGGTCCTTATACTAGGAACGTCTCGCGGCTCGTACAGAGCGTCCTTGCTCTCATAATTGTGCATTCCCAACAGCCTCTGGACCACTATTATTTGAGGGAGACCCTTGCTTGTCGTCTTCATTTGATTCGCCATGTCGGAAGAGAGAAGAAACAGGAAGGCTTGGGGCTACAGGTGCCTGCAGGATGCCACGGTAGACAACCGTTGAAGGCGAAAGAGATCGAGCGAGCACAGAAAGGAGTCGCCCAGCACGTTGCCAGAGTCCGGGCTAAATGAAGACGGATTCACAATCGGACCCGAAATATGTGGGCCGAGCGGTCGATGCTTGTTCGTTGTCGTAGTATTGAGTAGTGTACCGTATCGTGGATGAGATCAAAGCGAGCTAGCTGTTGTGCCCCATTCCTTCATTGCCGCAGCCATAAAAAAAGTTGACCATGAGGGCAGTTGGGGGAGGCCGTGCGTCAAGATTGTGCGGTGCCGTGTGCAGGCTTAAGGCGGCGGGGTACCGCTCATATGCTGTACAGTAAATCGACCTCGGGGTTGGCAACTTTGGTGGGATGTCAGCGAAATTGGGAGTCTAGTCGGAGGGGAAGGTGTGAAATGACCCGACCAAGGGAATGTTTGATGGATATCTATCTGACCTTCATGAATACCGAATCACCCCTACCAAAGCACCATGCAAACCGCTACGAAGAAGTACACCATTTCGTGGGTCACATATGTCGTTTAACTTCAAGTTTAACAAGTCAGACTCCGAATCGCCCCGGAACTCCGAGAAAGATAAAATGTACTGGAAACGGGAATAGGGTGAGTGGAATGGGGTGACAATAGAGTGAAGGCACGCATATACGCACGTCTCCTTTTACATATGGAAAATGGCAGCATTTTTCGGTAGGTTCGCCAGTAAGGATGCAGGTTTCATCACGGATCCTTATGTTGTGCCTGAATTGTATTTGGATTGTGAATGAGCGATGTTCTGTTATCGATACTGGGCACATCAACGAGAAGCCCAGTGACTCCAGTCAATACATGATACGGCCGCAGAGACAATCGTGATAAACCCACCACATAGTTGGTGATGGGAAATAGTAGTGAGCTCCGAATCATAATGATAATCCACGTCATCGTCATTTGCAGGATCTTCGAGAAGTTTGCCTTCGCGACCAAAAATAGTGAGCCCACCATTCGTAGTCAGGAAATAGAATGTAAAAGCGAGCAAAATCGTTGGTAGAAAGAATAGACACCCAGTCACCATCCAGCTTGAGGAATACCAGTAGCTCTCACAGGAGACGGTTGAGGATTTTTTGCGACCAATTCAAAATTGGATATCATCATCAGAGGGGATCGGGGTCCTCGGCTGGTATTCGGGATGAGTCCCACGACAACTGAAAGTGACAAGTTCAGCTCGATGATGAGAGATTATGACACTCACGTCTTGGTTACACGCAACACGAATACAAGCGAACTAATTCTCTCTAACGGGTAAAGTGGAGTGGGGGAGTGATATACAGGAAAAATGAGAAGGAAGAATCGATGTATGCCAAGGTGCGAGAAGTTGCACCGGGCCACAGGATAGCCATAATCCCTATGCTTGATCACCGAGCAGAACGAAATACCGAGCTATTACAATTAGGCCACAGCGTTCGGGATCTTGGACAAGAATGTTGACCGCGGAATGATACACCAGTTTCTGAAATTCAACGATCGAACGCAAGAAAATATAATTGCGGAAATCTGGAAGATACTGCAGGGTCGTCTAGTCCATGCCTTCATGATTTCTTTTCTTCCTCTCGCTCTTCGTATTGCTTGGCCCACTGGACGCAAGCCGTCAGTTTATCACATTATGCGCAGGTATACGTCGTGAGATATGAAACATTCTCACCATCATGGATGGAATTGGGCGGTTTGGTTGTATGTACCTCCACTACTCAACAAGCATGTGAGCACCATGGCCGAAGACCAATATTACCATGATTGTACCTCTTTGGACGCGCTGACGGTCCACACACCGTATGTGATTGCAAGTATCCCGCCGAACAAGATTGCAGTATTTGATTTCCAGTTGGATGGTCTTGTCCACCAACCGCCTTTCGTGACGCATTATCAAGTTGTTTCTAAGAGACACTGTCGAACGAACCTGAAGGGCTCCAGACGTGTTTGGGGTACGGATATCTAGCTCCTCCTCCCTGTTCCGTACGACGTCAGCACAGTATTACCCAGACGACAATTCGCGCACCATAAGTCTACAAATTCGAGTTTTAGTTGGAGGTTACCTAATATGGAGACGGAAGTCAAATTTGACCTTAGACCCGCCATACATGTGTTAGTATATTCCAAGGGATTTGAAGACCTGAAGCAGCCTATGAGACTGCCAGCTATCTCGCCATGCTTCAATCCTTAACCGGTTATGTGTACGAGCACCGGCGGGGCCTCGTCAAAACAGGCGGCATTGTGGGAGGTCTATATCTGGTTGGCCGTTATGTGGCAGATAGAGTGGAGGAAGTTCGCGACAAGGTCACCCAGGAGCGCATAGCACGCGACAAGTAAGTGATAAAAATGCCTCAGCATGGGAAATTGTTGAATGTTGCCTTCAGTCTTAAGCGTAGATTTCAACAAACACAGGAAGATGTTTCATACACTGTCATGGCGCTCATTCCTACTCTCGCCCAACAGATTCTGGAGGAAATGGACGTCGAAGGAGTTACTCAAGAACTTCAAGCCAAGTCTAGAATGCCGAAGTCTCCCGCTGGACCGTCACCTACAGCTCTATCGGAGTCAAGCTTAGCATCGAGCGTTGAAATATTACCAGAGCATGACGCACGCTCAGACGCCGGTTCCGTCTCCATTTCATCGTTTTCTGGCTCTGGTAGAGACTCGAATATGGGTGATTCTTCTCAGAGCTGGGTAGACCCATGTTCCGCTGGCCTGGAAGGACAAACCCGACAAGAATCAAATCCTCATGCTCCACGAATTGATTCTCTAGAATCCTCACATGGGACCCAGTTATCAGATTCGATAAACTCCGCTATGAGCCTCGGTAATGAAGGATCAGGTCGCGTGAGAGCCAGTTATCCTGGGCTTTTTGCAAAACTTGATGACCTTTTGATTGCAGTCGGAAGGCATGAGCTCTATTGCATCAGATACCAGTTCTAGAAGCAAAGCAGAGCTGTGGAAAGAAGTGAAAATTCTCAGTAAGTCCTCCAGGATTTTTCGTCGTTCGAACTCAATCAACGGGTATTGCATCAGCCTTTACGAGAACTTTAACCATTCTGTACTCAACCACCCTCCTTTCCTTGTTCACTAGTATCCAACTAACACTGCTAGGCCGCTCGAAATACGTCCAGTCGATTCAGCAACTCGAGCGAGAAGAACGACTACAGGAGAGATCGGAATTGAAATTTTCTCCGACATCGTTACTTTTTGGGGGAGCCGCCAATATGCTCGACTACGGTGACGAGCCAATATCAGATGAAGGCGATGGTATGAACGATGACATGGAGATGAAATACCTGACCTTGAGTTGGTGGATCTTGCACGTTGGTTGGAAAGATGTCAGCGAGAGAGTCAGGAGAGGCGTGGAAGAGGTGTTTGATGGGTGAGCACACTTCCTTTGGGTGTGGCGTTATTCATGCATTTTCACTGTTGGTAGAGTTTCTTTGAAACTCAAATTGGGAGCAATTGATCTCCACCGGCTTATTAGTGATGTCCGGCGAAGGGTCGAACACGAAATAACGTTCGAGGGCAATGAACGAAAAATCAAGTACGTCCTGCCCCATGGCTTCTCCTAGCCTACCCTTATTGCCTAGGATAGCTTTGTCTCGACTCTTCTCCCCCCGACGGCTGAAACAATGCAACACATCCTAATTCAAGGTGGTGTCCCAGCATCTCGCGCCACAAACCATACGCCCCTCTTCATGTCCCTCCTGGATGAAACACGGACGATCATTGCTTCCTCGAACTTTGAGCGGGTCCTGGAAGTCTGTCTAGATAGAGCCACAGATCTCCTGTTCGATGGTCTTCACAAAAATGTGTTTGTCGAATCTGGGCGGCAGGTGGATGAATTTGGCCAGGATCTGCGACTTCGGCTGGCAGGGTTGTTGCCTGGACTAGCACGGTGGAGTCACTTGGCACTTAACGGGCTGCCGAATGAGCTTGTCGATGTGAGGGTATTTTCCTTTCCCCCGAGTGTTCACAACTCACAAATGGGAAACCGATTGTCAATAGGGATTGATGGATGTGAGAGAGGTCGCTGGGTTATCGGCCATTATGTTTTCCAGGTTCGACGAGCTATTCCCGTGACTTTAGACGTCAACTTCAAAGGCATCATTGCGCGTAACGGATCGTCATATATAGTGATGCCGCGCCCGCTGTTTTGCTACAACAGAATTATCTGAGTCCTCTGAACCTGCAATTCTGAATCTGCAATTGCAAAAGTAATAAAATAGTATCTTAGAGCCTGGTATGTGGTGTGACCGTCAAATACTCCTATTTTTTTGCCACACGAGATTGACAGTCACGAGGAAGGTTTGACACAAATAAATCAAATCGTGGTCAAAGATCAATTCTGGCCATGGCGCACCCAATATCGGGGCATGTAACGTATGCCATGTTGTACAAACAGGTACAAAATTATAACAAACACGGTAACGACTTCTGTCGAAAAGTGGTAACAACGGGTTGTCACTCGCCTTGACGGTTTGCCTACACCCTCCACCTTGGCTAGTCCACCGTCGGTGTGGATGGTTCCCCCAAACCTTGGAATCCGACAGGGTGCATAGGAACCGTCCACTTGATTCTTTCCAACTCAGTCGCTGTCGCCATCGCCATCGCTTGCCAGTGATCTCTCTCCATCTGAGCCATCAAGACAGTGCTGAGTGAAGTAAATGCTATGCAAAACTTAGAGGGATCCTTTGATCGACAACATCAGCAGCATCGTTAAGCTTGCCGAGCGATGGCACGGTTTTCTGGTACCATAGCATCACCAATGGTATAATGGTATGCTGAGACCATCTCACCACGGTATGGACAAACCATTTTATACCTGGTGGTTGTCTCTGACTGTGGGGAACTTAGAGGAGTCGCTAATGGTCTCTGGGTACCGTCTCTGGCAGGGACAGTTCACAGGAACTCTAATGTGATGGTGCGCACAAACTCTCTTATGTCTGACAGTTGTATCTGACCGTGGAGAACTTGCAGGAGCTGCCAACAGTCTCTGGATACCATCAGTCAGTGTGGATGGTTCGCAGAAACTGTAATTAACCGTCCTATGGTATGTACAAACCCTCCTATGTCTGATGGTTGTATCTGACCGTAATGAACTCACAGGAGTTGCTAACGGTCTCTGGGTACCATCGTCGGCATGGATGGTTTGCAGGAACTGTAACTAACAATCCTACGGTACGTACAAACCCTCCTATGTCTGGTGGTTTTATCTGACCGTAGTGAACTTATAGGCATTGCCGATGGTCTCTGGGTACCATTGTCAGTAGGGATGGTTCACAGGAACCGTAATTATCTGTCCTATGGTATGTACAAACCGTCTTATGTCTGATGGTTGTATCTGACCGTAGTGAACTCACAGGAGTTGCCAACGGTCTCTGGGTACCATCGTCGGCATGGATGGTTTACAGGAACTGTAACTAACAATCCTACGGTACGTACAAACCCTCCTATGTCTGGTGGTTGTATCTGACCGTAATGAACTTATAGGCGTTGCCGATGGTCTCTGGGTACCATTGTCAGTAGGGATGGTTCACAGGAACTGTAATTATCTGTCCTATGGTATGTACAAACCGTCTTATGTCTGATGGTTGTATCTGACCGTAGTGAACTCATAGGAGGTGCCGATGGTCTCTGGGTACCATTGTCAGTAGGGATGGTTCACTGGAACCATAAATAACAGTTCTATGGTATGTATTCAACTCGACAATCCAAGCATCTTTCTAGTAATCATTCGGTTCCAGACAGAGACAAATGTCTTCGTGTAAAGTATAGCACGCTGCTGCCCCATATAACTGACCGACTTGCGAATACGACTGAGACCACCATTTCCGCATTCAGCGGCACTTGAATTGATGCACGACAAGCGAGGGTCCACACATGAGTAAGTGGTCAAGAATGATGCAGGTGCACATTTTGTGTGACCATTAGCGTGGAATGCGTCGACTACGAACAATGTATCCGCGAAGAATGCTGGTTCCCAGGTCAAGCCGTATGGCCCCAGTGCACAAGCAAAGTCATAGATCACTCGTTTCGGCGCCTTGGGCCATTGCGTCACCATTGCTGAGAAGACATCGTCTCGACCTTCACTTCGTGGGATGCAATGGAATCCGTAACACACACTGTGGGTGCACCATGCACACATGATCCCCCCTGTGAGTCGTTGCTGACCATATTTTGAATAATACTTGGAACACTTCCCACCACGTTGACGCTCTTGTTCCTTCTGTTGATCGTATCTCAGACGTGGGTAAATGGGGCGGGCACAAATCTTTGGCATACTATAGCAGCATCCCGACTGCAGCAAAATATGTGTCAGGATGGCGCAAGCTATTGATAACTGGACTGACCATGACCCAGTCATCTTGTGGCAAAACCTCCGTGATTGTGCTTAATGGATCGTCCTGTCCCAACAATGTGTGCAAGACACTTTGTCCACGGGCACATATCCACCTGCAGAAACTCAACAATGCTTCAGGATACGGCTCCCTACCAGCCTCCTTGAGGATGCCAAAAATCACCAGGATGCTCAGCAACTGTGAAGCATTTTTCCGGGTAGGATTTTCGTTAAACAACCTCAGATCTTCTAATGCTAGGGCTGTTGTGAGCTGCAGGACCGACTCTTCTGCACATAACTGGTCTTGACGTCAGCTCATAATGAGGGTCCAGGTAAGTCTACCTACCTGCTGAAACAGTCGGCGGTATGAGGGTGGTGGTTGGTATTGGCGCTGATATGCATGCACACCATAGCATGACATGAAGAGTGTTCCTAGTCCTGTGTTCAAACCTGTCAACTTTTCAGTCACAAGCTCAATTCTAGAAATGTGGTCAAGAGCCACTGCCGCTGCTTTCGCTTCCTCTGCTTTTCTGTGTTCTCCCACCGTGCTATCCTCTTCTCCTTGCGCGTCACACTTGATGCTGTTATCTGTCAGATCATTATCCCCTTCGCTGATTTTTAACAGGGCTGGCAACAACGGCATCGCGATAACTTTTCGTACCAAGTCCCATAACTGTCGATCAAGCAAGATCTGTTGATTATACACGTATTTGCGATTTTGGCGAACCGGTGAATCGTCTTCCGTTGCTGTTGGTGGCTTCAGAGAATCCAAGACATGCTTACGTCCAAATGCCAGTGTTACACCGTCCCATATCACATCTTCTGGGGTAGGTCCACACCGAATGCACAGCATGTCGTTTTCAAAGTGCTGGATCCAAACATACGCAAACCAAACCGACCGAAGCAAGGGGTCACTGACAAACTCGTGGCCAGTGAGGGCGTAACGGCGGGATACAATGGCTGCCCATGCGACAAGGGGTGTTTTGGATGTTGTAAATGTGCATGTATACTCGTCCAAAAGCTCGTGACTGAACATTGTTGAGTTATTGTAGTTGAATATGCCTGCTTCTCTTCCATCGGGGCCAATGAACCGCTGCCGAGCTGGAGGGCAAATTGGGCATTTTTGCACCTGGATGCGGGTCTCAAGCTTTTCTGACAATGAATAGATTGTGCAACGCTGCTCTTGGCAGGCCAATGCCGCATTATACATCGTTCGGCCAGTGGCACACAGACAAGAGGAGGATGAATCAAGATAGATTAGTGATGGTGCTTTGCGCACTGGAACAGGACGGTGTAAAGGCGAGGTCAGGGTGGCTGCGGAATAATAATCCTAAGCCTGTGGGGGTCAGCGTAGAAGTGACTAGGAATAGTCTAACAAGCTTCAGTAAGATAATAGGATATAAAAGGTAAGAAGCCGCCGAGTAAACTACTGAAATCTATCGAGACTGGTCGAAGCCGACGAAGCCGACGATGTCGGGTATGGCGGGTCGGGTGTCGGGTGACGATGGACGTAGAGATAAAGGCGGTAGAACGACGGGGAGAGCGTCGAGGAATCCGACGAGTAATGTGTGCGATGGATTTTACTGAGAGACTAATTCTCAGAGAGAGGAAACGGGGGAACTGGTTTCTTATTTTGAGACGGCGCTTGGGCACCGTTTTTATACTACAAATTTCTGTACCTAGATTCGGACGAGAGTCCTCGGCCGATGAGAGGAAACAAAGGAGAATAAAAATGGGGAAGTAGGAAGAGCGTTGCGAGGCGACGATGACAGGGAAAATGGGTGGAAGATATAAAAAACCGTAAAAGATGCAATATACTTTACTATATCCCCATAAGGGAGACGCTAGGCGTGAATAAGGCAAGTCCGATGTCGGGATCCCAGTCCGATGAGATCTATCTTTGATATTTGAAGTTCCGTGAGTTTACGAGATAGACCGACCAGGTACGTGAGCGGCCGTGCTAGTCGGTATGCATCGGGTTGCGTCGGGTTACGTCGGGTTCGAGCGTAGATTGCTAGAGACGTCGGGTTCGAGCGGATTCGCTAGATATTGATGTTACGGCCTCAGAGGGTCGAGGACCCTCTACAACGGGGATAAAGATTGGTATCGGAAGGTAATGCTGCCCATGCCGGTGGAAGGATTGGGAGATAAGATATGGAAAAATTTCCTTGGGCACCTTGACGAATTTGGGCGACTAACATATTACTCTTCAGATGTTAAAATATTGCTAATATTGCGAGGACCAACCGATGTTCTCGACTACCACATCATCCAATACCTCCGTGCTCGCATGTGGATCCCCTTGCAGCAATATTTGTAGGTGATTGCGTGCAACTTTGATGTGCAAACACATCCCATTACTATCCTTGGTGCATGTCCACTCCCCTTCCCCGCGATTATTGCCCTCATGAGAGACGATTGCGCGGCTGTTTGTCTGATGACTAGTTTCACTTCCCACAGAGAAGCGGTTCAGGAATATCCCACTGTCGGACGATTCACGCGAGAACAATATTACGCTCTCATCTATCCATGACCACCATCAAAGTTGTGTTCTAGACGATATTTATATCACTGCTCACCAGTAAACTGAAATGTACCATCATTAGGGAATCGTTCATGGTAAAATTCCTGGAGGAACAGTTCATGGACGCAACCTGCACTCTCATTGGGACACAAACATGCCATGGTCATCGTGTCACCAATCCATGCGAAATGAAGGTGATACCAATGTTTCTACGCATCGATGGTCAGCTTCAGGCCCCAAGTAAGCATGACCCTTTTAATCACCGTTATGCGCTGCCTTCGACCATCCCACCCCTGCACAACACAGAGCCGTTCCGATATCTGATAGAAACCTGCACAGTCGGCCAACACGTAATCCAAGTAAGCCGTGTAATACTGGCTCTGGTTATCGGGTAGGCTATCAGCTAATGTTTCTTGCTGAATCCGGCTGACAGAGGGTACATGCTCGAGGCTCGATTGGGCTGGTGTTTGGCTGTGAGACCTATGAATCAAATCAACTTTTCGGTGTAGTGTCAGTGTTGTTGAGTCAGCCCTCTTTCTCTTGGGTTCACGTCCATGTTTAGATGCCTTGATAGGGCTCAGTGATGACCCTCCTGGCTCCCATGCAACCGGGGGGGTGTACCGCACTTTGGTGGGAGATTCCAGCAATGGCGGGATTTTTAAAACTTCAGGAGATGGTGAGCAATACATCAACCAATGTCACGTGCCCTGGCTGCATTTTTTTCTTGTAGACGTTACGGTCCTCTGCAACCATCAAATCTGAACCACGTAGAATGCAACAACTGCAAACAAAACAAAGTCGAACCACCCCTTCATCATGGGCAAAGCTGCTCGTAAATCCCCCCCAAAGAAACGGTTGACTCATCCTCGCCACTGTCACAGGTGTCCAGGCAAACCACTGCTGTCGGAATGTCAACATACAGTTCGTGGAAAAGCATTTCTAACATTGGTAACCTTAGCTTGTTCACCATTTGCATGCGGCTGGTGTGGGATGGATGCTGAATATTTGTTATAGCAACCGCTCGAAGCATTGCAGCCTGCTCCACAAACTACCCAAGCTCTGCCAGTTACCTTCCAAGCTGACAACACACCTAACCATACCGTAGACGTGTTTTGCCCCCCATCAACCCCAGCTACGGTACACAGCTCTCCACTGCTCATCACGTACTTTTTGACACTTATCTCACAGAACCACAATATTGATCCCCAGCTTCTTACCTCGAGTGCTGGGGACTTCCTGCCTTCTGTAGCCAATCACGAAAATACTTATGTGGATGATTCAGATGACTTGGATTCTGGGGTGCTTGCAGATGCCGATGATGCTCCATCATCCAAACGGGGCCAAGCCACCAACAAAACCCAGACCCGGTGCCCCAGGGCCGATGTGGCCTTATTTGGATTTGTGGAAGGGGCTGGGAAAGGAAACAAGCCATTTGGTGAGTACTCCATCTCAAGGAGCTACTTGCAAACTGAACCGGCCTACTAAGTTTTGCATCGCACTCGACCACTGAGGCCACCCATAGATGAAGCTGCTAGGGCATCAAAGCGATTCTCTCGTCTGATCTCAGACATTATGCGAAGGGTATGTGTGCCAGTTCATCAATAATGCTAACTGTTCATTATCAATGTTGATCCCAGTGCGTAGCGATATCTGTCGAAACAGGTTGTTGGCTCTACATTGGGGCTCAGCATATTACAGCAAACACTCCATTCACACATTATGCGTCTCCGCGACTTCGGCGGGAGGCACTAGATGAGCTAAATAGTATCCATGACCAGCTCAGCAGGACAACTGTTGCCCTTGTAGCTTCTCGACGTCAAGATGCGAAGATGCTGGCATGAAATTTGGCAACAACTCAGGCACAGTTAGCAGGCGTGACTGCAGAAGCCGAAAAGTCACGACTTGCCCTTACGGAAGAGCGTGCATCTGCTGCGGTCAAGGACTCTTTTATTGCACATCTACAGTCAATGATTGCAGCGGCATCTTCTTCGCATTCGTAGTATTGTGTATCTCATAAACATCCTCCATAATACAAGATTTTGTGACCTATCGAATATTGTTTGTTGGCATGGGAACTCAACACGGAAATAACTGAATTGCCTGATTGGGTCAACTTAGCGTTTATGGAACGAGTCTCAGCAATGTTCTTGACATTGTTGCAAGCACCACAACGAATATTAGACCAATGCAACACTGCAGATACTTGCAAATGAGTCCTTTGAACTTTGAAGAAGCCCATTATTTTTAGGATTTTATGTCTTTGTACTTTGGAAGATATTCGTGTTATGTTCACATCCTCTGCCAAAAAATGGACCCTTAACTGTGAATACTGTCAGTTCCCCGTCAATAAAGCCCAGAAAAATCTGAAAATATGTTTGACGACAGTCTTGATATATTATAACCTATGGCCAATGTGTGCCTTACAACCAAGAAGGTGGGAGGATGAAGAATTGCAATGAAAGTCGTAGGATCATAATTTGAAACACAATGTAACTTTTCGTGGTCAGTGTACCTACCAACATATCTGTATGAATATTTGTCCTCCCACCTTCTTGGTTGTAAGGCACACATTGGCCATAGGTTATAATATATCAAGACTGTCCTCAAACATATTTTCAGATTTTTCTGGGCTTTATTGATGGGGAACTGACAGTATTCACAGTTAAGGGTCCATTTTTTGGCAGAGGATGTGAACATAACACGAATATCTTGCAAAGTACAAAGACATAAAATCCTAAAAATAATGGGCTTCTTCAAAGTTCAAAGGACTCATTTGCAAGTATCTGCAGTGTTGCATTGGTCTAATATTCGTTGTGGTGCTTGCAACAATGTCAAGAACATTGCTGAGACTCGTTCCGTAAACGCTAAGTTGACCCAATCAGGCAATTCAGTTATTTCCGTGTTGAGTTCCCATGCCAACAAACAAGATCCCAAATGATGGAAGTTGGACGGTTCAAACGAATTCCCCAACCAACGGTGGCAGTGTGTGGACTTTCCCAGATAATTTCCTGATGCCATTGGCCCCAACCAATGACAATGGCAGGTGGACTGATCATTTGCCAACATTGCCTCCCCCTCCATCCGAGTATGGCCCGTGGACCTATCCGCCAGTTATCCCAACAACTGTATCTCTATCCGCCATTGATGGTAGCCATATGACTAGCGCTGAGCAGGCAGATGAGGCTGCTGCCAAGAAACGAAAACGTGCTACCAGCACTCAAGGAGAATTAAATAGCGGTGAAGCACCTGGCACATTGGAAGAGGGTGCTGGATCAACAGTGGGAGCATCCACAGACAACAAGTATGATAAAACTGACGACCACAAATACAAGGGTGTGTGCCACCTTATATCTATGACGCTGTGCTCATCTCATGCTAGGAAAAGCGGAAAAGGCCATTGTCAAATTTCTTGCCCATCCTGAGGATCAAAAGGCTGCATTACCTTTCGACCTGCGTAAACGCATACGTTCCAATGACACATTTTGCCCCCAAGCTGCGACAAGCAGCCGAGCCCTGGCTATCCATTGTCTTACGACAAACAGAGGAAACATCATTTGCTTATACCATCATAGGCTTGACAAGGGGCAACGGGTCTCTGACGAATCAGTGGCCTTGAAATATGGCAACACCATGGAGAACCCCGAAGAAAAAGAACTGAAGTTCCGGGTTACTGGTGTCGCATATATCAGAAAGATCGCCAGTCAGGGAAATCCACCAATAATCATGCCACCGGGGATATTACACTGTGGGTGCTTGGAGGATGATGCGCTGCTCGACTTCTGGTGGTTCAAAACAGGGAAGATAATGTCACCATTCAATGGCATGACTGAGGGTTGGCTAACCGATGCCTTGGAACCGCGCCCTCGTGCCTTCATGGCAAAGCTTTTTCACGAAATGTCAGGTTTGAACATCAATGACCTATACTCCACGGATACAGATATCAATGGGAAGGAACGAGGCCAGGAACGTCGACTGAAACTGCAGATCTCCAAATTGCAGCTGAGGGTAGACGCTCTCCAGAAAATTCGGGAGCTGGAAGAATTGCTGGAGACAGAGGAAGACGGTCTTCCTTTATATTGATAGCAGGAAATCGTTTCGGCAGTAACGACAGATGATTGGGTTCTTTTTAGATGGTTCATATGATCCCTGTACATTCACGTAGACTGTGATGACCTGTGAGTAAAAGTTTTGAACAGTCCCTGCTGAGGTTGGTACTTGGAGACGGTCAGCAACACCTGTGAGTTCTTCATGATCAGATACAGGTGTCTAGTATAAGAGGTTTTTACATACCATGGCGCCATCTGTTACAGTTCGTACGAACCATTCCTGCTCAGGATGGTACCCAGGGACCATCGGCAACTCCTGTGAGTGCATTACAGTCAGATACAACCACCAGACATAGGAGGGTTTGTACGTACCGTAGGATTGTTAGTTACAGTTCCTGTAAACCATCCATGCCGACGATGGTACCCAGAGACTGTTGGCAACTCCTGTGAGTTCACTATGGTCAGATACAACCATCAGACATAAGACGGTTTGTACATACCATAGGACAGATAATTACGGTTCCTGTGAACCATCCCTACTGACAATGGTACCCAGAGACCATCGGCAATGCCTATAAGTTCACTACGGTCAGATAAAACCACCAGACATAGGAGGGTTTGTACGTACCGTAGGATTGTTAGTTACAGTTCCTGCAAACCATCCATGCCGACGATGGTACCCAGAGACCGTTAGCAACTCCTGTGAGTTCATTACGGTCAGATACAACCATCAGACATAGGAGGGTTTGTACATACCATAGGACGGTTAATTACAGTTTCTGCGAACCATCCACACTGACTGATGGTATCCAGAGACTGTTGGCAGCTCCTGCAAGTTCTCCACGGTCAGATACAACTGTCAGACATAAGAGAGTTTGTGCGCACCATCACATTAGAGTTCCTGTGAACTGTCCCTGCCAGAGACGGTACCCAGAGACCATTAGCGACTCCTCTAAGTTCCCCACAGTCAGAGACAACCACCAGGTATAAAATGGTTTGTCCATACCGTGGTGAGATGGTCTCAGCATACCATTATACCATTGGTGATGCTATGGTACCAGAAAACCGTGCCATCGCTCGGCAAGCTTAACGATGCTGCTGATGTTGTCGATCAAAGGATCCCTCTAAGTTTTGCATAGCATTTACTTCACTCAGCACTGTCTTGATGGCTCAGATGGAGAGAGATCACTGGCAAGCGATGGCGATGGCGACAGCGACTGAGTTGGAAAGAATCAAGTGGACGGTTCCTATGCACCCTGTCGGATTCCAAGGTTTGGGGGAACCATCCACACCGATGGTGGACTAGCCAAGGTGGAGGGTGTAGGCAAACCGTCAAGGCGAGTGACAACCCGTTGTTACCACTTTTCGACAGAAGTAGTGTATCTCATGAAATACTCAATGGATTGAGATCATTGTAGAGGTAAATTTTATCTATTCTTCAAGGCCTTTTCAGCTGTGTTATTACATTTCAGCTGTGTGTAGTAAATGCTGAGTTATAAGCATAATAAGATAGAGTAGCAGCTGAACATTGAATGATGAACAGCTCTGTCAATACCTCTTGGATTGAGATGCATGTATGGAGTAAAATGTTCAGTTTTTCAATGTGAATCTGCTCAAATACCGGGATTTTCAATGTTGAGCATTTTCTGAGTACAAGTTAGAAATATTGCTAAATTTGAATGAGATCAAGATTGTGGACTTAGAAACTGTAAGTAGTGAAAATCCCGGTATTTGAGCAGATTCACATTGAAAAACTGAACATTTTACTCCATACATGCATCTCAATCCAAGAGGTATTGACAGAGCTGTTCATCATTCAATGTTCAGCTGCTACTCTATCTTATTATGCTTATAACTCAGCATTTACTACACACAGCTCAAATGTAATAACACAGCTGAAAAGGCCTTGAAGAATAGATAAAATTTGCCTCTACAATGATCTCAATCCATTGAGTATTTCATGAGATACACTACTTCACACTTGAAATTTCACTAAGTCTTTGTTTTTCTTATAAACAAAAAAAATGTGGCAACTGTCATGCTTTATGCAAACGGCTATAATCCACTGAGCTCTGAATTTCAGCTTCCATTACAGCCATTTGCATAATTCTTGGCAGTAAATGCATTTTTTTCAATCAATTGAGAAATATGGACTTGATGGAATTTCCAATGCTGAATCTTGTATCTCATGAAATACTGCATGGATCGAGATGGATATGGAGGGAAAGTTATACTATTCTTGAAGGGCTATCTGCTCCTGTAATTATTTTTAGTGGGTGGTGAGTTGTAGATGAAACAAGAGGTAAACCAGTACTTTTCAACACCCAAAATGATATTGTCAAATTATGGCATCAAATGAGCTCCTATGAAGAAGATTGTAGGGAGAAAATTGTCCATTTTTTCAAGGGCTAGAAGTACATATACTGTGTTTTTCTTTATTTTTGTTCTGTGAGGCCATACTCATGATTCTTGTGGTATTTCACTCCCATGCAGACAAACATAATATAGATGCAATATGGACTCACAGACTAAAAATAAAGAGAAACATGGTATATGTACTTCTAGCCCTTGAAAAAATGGACAATTTTCTCCCTACAATCTTCTTCATAGGAGCTCATTTGATGCCATAATTTGACAATATCATTTTGGGTGTTGAAAAGTACTGGTTTACCTCTTGTTTCATCTACAACTCACCACCCACTAAAAATAATTACAGGAGCAGATAGCCCTTCAAGAATAGTATAACTTTCCCTCCATATCCATCTCGATCCATGCAGTATTTCATGAGATACAAGATTCAGCATTGGAAATTCCACTAAGTCCATATTTCCCAATTGATTGAAAAAAGTGCATTTACTGCCAAAAATTATGCAAATGGCTGTAAACAAAGTACTGTTTAAACTTGATTTGCATTATGAAGTACATTGCTTAAGCAAGACTCCTAGGGAGGCTGATCGTTGGCTTACATCAGTTCAATTATATTCTTAGTAATACTTGCTCAGTGGCTTTTCTTTTCTTTTCTTATTCACTTTACTGATGCTAGATACTGACTATTCCACCGTCACTTCTACGCTGACACCAAAAGGTTAGGATTTCTGTTCCATAGCCACCCTGACCTCGCCACTACAGCATCTAGCAAATTTACATCTGCCAGCACCTTGCATTACAGGCCACCTTTTTGTTCTGCCAACATTGATTTTTCTGGCTGCTTCTCATCACTTCAGCTTGCTGTTTTTTTGCCTGTCATCCTTTTGTCTGTTCCCTTTCTCTTCCTCATTTTCCTTTGTTCTCACGCACACTCCCCTTTCTTGTATGCTCCCAAAAAAAATAATTGATTAGCCCCTTACGGTTCTGCAGCCTCTTTTGTTCCTGCAGCCTCCTTTTGTATTTCTCATTGATATACATTGTTCACTTCTGGGCCCAGCTTCTGAATTCAGAGCTGGACTGCAGACACCTTACCCCACTTGAAAGACAACTGAGTTAGCATGATAAATACCACTTTAATCGAGTTTAAAAAATAATTTTACTCAAGTCTAATAGACGAGAGCTTTTCTACTACATGCGGACTTTGCCGTATCCCGTTCAATGGCGTACCTCCTTTCTGACAAAGCATAACCCTACCCTTTGGGTGAACCCAAGCTCACGCGGAGAAACAGGAGTTTGTCTCACCCTTGTTTCTCTCACCGCATTGGTTCACCCAGGTAGCGTTGTAGTAGTTGTGCCTGGTCAGTCACGTGATCAGGTTCCCACGGTTTGACCTAGTCAGTAGCCTTCCAGATGTAGTAGTCAGTCCATCCTTCCTATCCAGTCGACCTTTCCCTCGAGTCCTGCGTGAGCCCCCGGAGTGGTACCTCGGTACCACTCCAGTGTATCCCTCTTCTCTGTGGGCCGTACTTACCACATTGACTCACCAGGAGTAGAGGATTATTTTTTATTCTCTTTTTCACCCACCACCCTCCTCTAGTACACTTTTGTATTTTTCGTTGTTGCACCGATTGTACGGCACAAATGTACTCCAAAATGTCTACCTTATGGACTTGTTTCTCTCCTGGCTTCAAGCCGGAAGAACAAGCTCCGATTTTTTGCTATCCCTCGTGCTCCACTTAAGCAGAGTTGATTAACGAAGTTGAATCCTTCCAAACAAATTCATGTCCCAGCTGGCTAATCGACACGTGCAACTCGAGCAGAGTCGATTAGATAATATTATTTTCTGCAATGTTTTCACAAGTGAGATAACAACACAAATAGTTTCAAAGTGTGACTGGATGTATGACTGGATGTCTGTGTATTATTTGATTGGAAAAAATCCTCACCCTCCTGTGTTAAGATTTACATATGATATATCATGTCAAATCAATGATATCCACTTGCACAGCTACTTTTGTCTTCACAGACACCTTCGGGTCTTTTTGAGAGGATGTGGTCTTGTGCTGGAGCTTTTTCGCTCGAGTATTCCATTTTGAAGGAAGTGCATCGGAGTCACTTGATATTTCGATGACCGCCTCTGAACCAGACACTGTCGCTCGGAATTGTGTTGGCGACAGGGAAATCAGGCAGGTGTTATCCTCTCTATGGCTCTGCAAATTCATACCTGGGTCCTTGGACCGTGGAGAGTTATGCGTTGTAGATTTGCACGGTGACTTCTTCAGACCCTCTTCGTATGAGTCAGATTCTGCAGTCAATTGCACCTTCTTCTGGGTGTGTTTTGGTGTGGGGGTCGAGGGCCGATAGCACGAGGACTCCGCAAAGAATTTGTCAGCCTGCCCACGAATAGTATTCCCAAGTGATATGGGGAAAGGGTTCAGCTGGGCGTGCTTGGACACAGCAAGTTCTTCCTCTTCCTCAGAACTCAGGAAGGTGGGGAAAATGTCCTGAAGGGTTGCTGTTTGCGGGATCACTGTGAAAGACTTGGGCACTGTTATAACCAAAGGGGCCCGTGGTGGTCCTGGGGATGGGAGGTCATCGAAGCCACTCAATTCGATGATGGTGGGAGTGGGAGGGATAGGTTTCGTGGCGGCCGCTTTGGTCAATCTTCCTGGTTTCACCTTGGAGTTCTTGATAGCTAGAGAATTCGCCGTGTTCTTGCCAAACATGAAGTACAACTTCATGTCCTGTTGTACGGCCGTATTCGCAACAACCGCTTTGAAATTTGACCAATTATCGTCTCCCAATGACAAGCTCCCTTCGTCCTCCTTCATGATGGTGATGGGCTTTGCAACAGAGCTAGATGTCTTCTTGACAGCCTTGGACCTCCTGACTATCTCCTTTCTCTTCGGTGCTGATGCAGCAGGGTCCATCGTCTCGAAACTGGCCGATATGGCCTTCGATTTAGACCCACCCTTCATAGCTGCCACACCCGCTTTCTTCTGCCGATTTCATTCCTGTATGCCTTCAAACTTGTCGACCAAACCTGGTTCAACGATTCGAACCATAGACGCCGGCATCCACATCCGAAGATGGCTGAGAGGATCTACTGGTGTACTTTTTTGGCCCTTCCAATTCCCGTCCTCATCATCCTCCTTTTCCTCTACCCATTCATCATCTGCAATTGGTGGGCGAATACCTGTTACACCTGCTTCAGAAAGGCGTACCAGTGGCGCTGGGGTGATTTCTAGACGGTATTCCAGTAGACCATCTGTAGAGGCATGAGTTCTTGTCGAATGGATTTTGATGATCAATGCATCGTTGCCTTCCTGGTCAGATACATCACGAGAGAGTGAGTGCAACTGCATCGAGGAGAAATTTTTCATAAGCAATTTTGAAGGAGTCCCAATTGGATCCGCTCTTTGCTTCCCATTCTTCTTCGGTGTAGAGGGGCAATTACCCTTGGAGGCATAGTCTGCATCTAGTGCTGCTCCATGCAGGATGCACAATACAGCTGACGGCCAGATAACAGTTCTGAATCACTTAATAATGATAGGTTTGACACCCCACTCAAAGTAGAGCTTGCAGATATTCGCCAGCTTCCCCAAATCTGGTTCTTTGGCCCAGGTGATCTTGAGGTAGTCTTGGGCTCTACCTTCCATCTCAGATGTGATTGGATTGGTGTACGAAAGCAGGATATCAATGTCAGGAAAGTCATCAGGAACACACATTGCCAAAGCAACATTCTTGCCACGTTGATGACCTTGAGAGTTGGTACGTAGCTCTTGGTGAAGCTCCTCCCACCAAACTGACAAGTAATGTGGTAGCTCGTGGCGAGAATAATTCAAAGCGGCCTGGTATAAAGTGTCTCCGAAACCACACTTCGCCAAAGCATGCGCGATCTTGCACCACAGTAGCCCAGCCTGGTGGTAGTCTCCACCACTCAACAGTCCAATTAGTATGAGCCCCCCACGAGTGAGACTAATGTCTGGTTGCGCCAATATGTCTTTCAATCGATAGATAACGCTGTGGTTCTTGTCGTCTTTCCCGGCTGAATTTTTTATTGGATGGGCTCGATTTCCACTCAAAGTATTGCTTGAACTGAAATGAGCAAGATGTTAATTCATGGGTTGTTATCGTTCATTGTGGTGATGTACTTGTGAATGACCATGGTGGCACCAAATAAAAAGTTGTCAACATCATCGGACAGGACTCCATCTATGATCCCAATTCGATTTAGGTAAGCGAGTTCGGCCTCAGCTTCTCCAGGTGCCTACCTCGAATGTCTGAGTATCGAATATAGAGTAGAAATATGTGCTTACTGTTCTCCACTCGAAACTGAATGCTTCGATGATGTTCTTCATGCCAGTGGTGAGCCAATGGGCATTTCTGCTTACCCTCTTGCCTCTCTTCACAGAGGGTCTTTTGGGGCCATCGAATACAAACAGCGGGAGAAATGGCACATGCATGAGAGTTGCACATTGAAAGAACAATGTTTGAAGTTGGGGGTTTTCACCCTCCTTGCCATAAGTAGCATGAAAAAACCAGATACTGGCATCTATTCCAATACAAAAACTGCATATGCTGTCCGGGTTCTTCTCAAAACTGTCAACAATGGCGAGATCAGTCAATGAACGAGCCTCTCCCGCAGGTTGGAGAACCTATGCGAAAGGGTTACAAAAGTTGAAAAGAAAGGTAGTAGTTTGCATACTTTCCATAAGCCTGCAACACCCATGTAAACTCCAACGTCAAGAACGCCGCGTACGAGCAGGATTTGTGTGAGACCATGTGGTGCGGTCTTGTTGGTTGAGTGAGTGGCACGTGGCAACTCTCTCTACCAATGACAGTCTCAGTGTTGCTCCTGGAGGTGGCACAGAGTCGCTTCCACTAGCACTGGTGCCCACCACACATCGCCCTGGTTCACGAACAATGGATTTTGCTATCAAAAAACTCCTAAGCATGCTCCAAGCGTGCTTGTCTTCTCCTTACAGGAATTCACTTACCCTTGCCAGCACTTTTCATATCCCCTCCAGCGCAAAGTTCGCATCCAGTTCCCTGTCCCATGCCCTTCATCTCCCTTCATTCCTCCGAAGAACATCTCACCAGCCTTTACTCGTCTCCAGGCTTTGATTTGTGCGCCTCTTGGCTTGAGTAGTCAATTGACCGCACCCCAACATATTTCTTGGTCCAGTCATTCTCACATGTTCTTTCGTCCTCAGTGATATACATCGCTATGACAGTCCAATCGCCCAACCTTTTGCCACCTCACCGGATACGAGGAGATCGTCGGCAGAAACTGTCACTTCCTGCAGTCCCCCAATGGTATCGTCCAGCACGGTCAATAACGCCAACACACCTGAAGCTGTCGTCCATCTCAGGAAGAGCCTCATCGCAAATAAAGAAAGTCAGATCCACATCATAAATTATCGCAAGGGTGGTGCAGCTTTTGCCAACCTCCTCACCATTATCCCCTTCTCAGGAGGGGTATTTAATCTCCCCAACGAGGCTGACGACTTCGTCTATCACATCAGCTTCCAGGTCGACCTGAAAGAACAGCCCAACGCCGTCGTGCAACAGCTCCCAGGTGGTAGTTATGTCGATGATTACAGCTCATCATCCTCCATCCCTTCCCCACACCATGCCCGTCGCTCCCATCTCTAATGTCCTTCGTGCACCACTCATAAACCCCCGCTTCCTGCAATCAATTTTTATTCCCACCTCCACAACCATTGCCCCCTCAACTACATCCAACCCACCAGATTCTCCACTTGCTCCTACTTGAGTGCTTACCCAACTTCATCCACCGTGTCTCTGAAGGGCTCTTTCCTTTATGTAGCCCCTTCCGTTCGGGATATGAACCTGAGAAGTCAAGGAAATTCTCTCGGCCTGGAAAACATTCACTACATAAATGCAATATTGAGGAAGACGTGAATGGAGTGAGCAGCATTGTTTATTATAAAACCTAGCACAATTCAATATTCAACTTCCGCATGGGACAGGCTCAAGATGTAATACCGGTAGCAGCAATATCATCGAGGGACAGCATCACGGTTGGCATTTTAGGTGAATCCTCTGCCAAGATTTTTTGTACTATAGCGCACTCACCAAAGCTACAACATGGCCAAGCTCTGCAAGGCACTTTCACCAAGCATCAGACAGCCATCGAAAGAATTTCTCTTCCGATAAAGATTGTCGTCGTTCTCGTGCACACCGTTGACGAATTGGAATTATGTGATGCACTCATCATCCCTGGTGGAGGTGCGTGTTGTCTATGTGAAGCAGCACCAGAAGATTACTGCTCCCTGAATCGTTGACTGATTTCGGATGATTAAGAATCGACGACCATCACTTTCTTAGCACACCTCTCTGGGCTGCTCGACCCCCTTCGCAAGTTCTTGCAGAAGAAACCTGTATGGGGGACCTGTGCTGGCGCAATTCTCCTTGTGCAGGTGGTAGACGGTGGAGAGGTCCCGAGGGACCTCTCCGGGGCTCACGCAGGACTCGATGGGAAAGGTCTAGATGGATAGGAAGATGAACTGACTACTACATCTGGAAGTGCTACTGACTAAGGATCTGGTCACGTGATCTGTCAGGCACAACCACTACAACGGTGCAAAGAAGAGCGGCCAGGAGCTGTTGGGTGGGATGTCGATCACAATAGCACAGATTGCTAGGGGATCCCAGGAATGTTCTCCTCACCGGTATTTCCACCTTCTCCAATGCCTCATTGATGTTATGTGTGCACAGGTAGAATCCTTCGAGGCCGACCTTTGTGTAGACATTCTCCGCAATCCCAATCAGCCATTCACGGGCATCTTCATCCGCGCTCCTGTGAGCTCATTATCCCCCCTCTTCACTCACCCCGATATTCCCACTCAGATGCAGGTGCAAGCAACACAGCAGCTGCGGGCCCACCATGGACTCAAACGAGTCGCCGCCACAGCCATCTGGGCAGGGCATCCGGTCAAGCTTCACTAAAAACCTAGAAATGGCACAGTTGGCACCTATCTGCGGCAAGTGGGATGCCAGCTGGGTAAACCGCAACCGTTAAATGTCTTGTCATTGAGACCAAACTGATGTCTTGCTAGGTTCCTTGGCCCCATTCCCCATGATGTCTCATATTATGCAAAGTGCATGCTCGGTGGTATCTTGGCATGTGGCATTACACTGGCTGGAATCACGCCTCTCAATGTTGCCAAATGCAACATGCAGGTCTGTTCTACGAAGCTAGCTCATGCCGTCACTTTCTTCTTCTCGTCAGGTTAGCCATAAAAAATATACCAGCCTTAGTTCCGGCACCTCTGCCTCATCAAATAAGAGGGCGCAACGGGTGTCTGGAAATGCTTTGGACTTAAGTTTGTCAGTTATCCCCTGCAAGGCATGTTCAAGTATGGTCTACAAAATATTCAAAGATATGTACATGGACGTGGCTAGGGAGCAGGCCTTTGACAAGTACAAGCCTGCTATCTGGCTCGCCGGCTCAGCGTCTGCCGAGGTCTTCGCCGATATTGCTCTATGTCCGCTCGAGATGACAAAGTAAAGATCCCAACCAGTCCAAATGGTACCATTTCCTCGCTGCCATCCAAGAGATGAACAAAATGAGGGTGGGCAACCGCTATCCCTTTGGCTCTCTCATCCCCTCTGGTCGCATCAAGTAAGAGCTCCTTTGATTTTAAAACTAGCTATTGTTTCCCAAATCGACTAGATCCCATATACCATGGCTAAATTATTTACTTCAGGAAGATAGTCCAAGTTGCAACTGTAGCTAGTAGGTTAGTGAAAACAGGCACAGTATACAGAAAAAAAGAGTACCTTTGCCATATTGAACGCGAGCAGCTACCACTCATCACGAGTCTTGGAAAGTTGTGTCTTCAGCTAGGTCACAGTCTGGGCCTTTTCTGCACTGGAAACACTGTGGCCCCGATCTCCGAAAGCGCAATTTGAATCCAGGCTGTTGCTATGAGTTTCGCAGGTTTAGACATTGCATATGAAGGCGTTTCCGACTTGGAGATTGAAGATGACATTGATGGTGAACGCAATGTCCAGTCGCCCAAAACCTGGAACAACATTATCCAGTCTCTGGAATCCTTTACCAGCGACAATTTGCCTGGCAACAACGACATGGAAGAGGCCGTGATATGAAATTCTAAGGAGGTTTCGGATGGGACTGACAAGGAATATTGCCGGTGAGGCTGTTTATTAGCATACTCCTTATAGAAGCGGCATCAGCAAATCTGCAATTTGTTCTATCACTCTTAATGGTCTGAGATGGTCTGATTGACCTGGTCAGACTGTCTCAGACATGACTGTTCCAAACATCTGAACCAATTTTTTTATAATTCTACAGCAGACGTATCAGACGTCTCCCAGACCCCAAGACCAATTAATCTCTTCTTTCGACAATGACCTTTGTTTGTTGTTGGTAATGGAAATTTGTCTATGCAGGTGGACTGGTGATTGTATGCAACAGGTAGCAGTAGCGGATCAACGGTTTGATCATGTGATAGCTATAAAAGAAGAGTCAGCCCATCAATGAGTATGCACACCATCCGGCATACCTCTGCTGAACCACCCATGGCTGTACACTGTCCTTCTCAATGACCATGACGGCTTTGCCACCGCCGTTCCCACCCCCCTCCACCCTTTCGTCTCTCAGGCCTTCTCCACTTCACACCCCCCTTCCACCTCATCTTGCCCAGCATCAACAACCCCCTCCGATGACTCATCCATTATCGATGAACTCTCCTTTGACTACACATACGATGCTGACAGTAACTCCGTTCGTCTCAACACAGGCACAAAGTTGAATGCCTCATCTCCGCCCGCACCGCAGGCATCATCAAACATCGGCACCAGTACAGATGCTGGAGCTAGGTCATCCAAGCGTGTCGCATCAGGTCCACTGTCAGCAACACTGGGTGGTGGCCTTGCTTCCTCGTATGCCATCCCACAATCGTTGTCCAATCCGAAAGCAAGATGCATGCAACAGAGACATGTGGAAGAGTTTCATGTACGCATGGAAGAAGAGACATGGTCACAAGAGGAAAAGGAGAACATGATAAATCTCTGGGAGTCATGCTTGATGGACGAACGCACCGTGGGCAACATCTCATTCTATGTTGGCTTCACAGCAGGTGTCATCTGGATTGCATGTACATGCCAATCTCTACGTCAGAGTGCCCAGTCTCAACCGACCTCTTGTGGATGTTCCCGTTCCTCAGTGTAGTAGTCGTGCTGCGCGAGGCCTGAAGTATGTCCCCAGCCACCATGTGGGATTTGATTGGATCGCAGAGTCTGTTGATGGCGAGTTGAGAAATGATTACATGGGGGCTGACACAGATACAGGTGTGATCAAATATGCCTTTGAACATCAGTCAATCAATCTGATATACTTCTGCTCTCGGGTGGTGATGAGCCCATCGCAATCTCAACTCCTGTGAACACTATGGCCCATCAGCGCAATCACAGAGACCTTACCTCTGCCCTTGCGCAACCTGGGCATACATGTCCTCGACGGTCAGCAAGCTTGAGCGATGGGGCCAGTGAGTATTCCCTTTTTTTTGCCTTTCTTTTTCATCTGACTCTGCTGGTGACATTGTTCAGCTCAGGAAGACCGAGCCCTCCGATCAAATTGGGAACCTGATGCCAGAGAATTTAGCATCGAAGCCAAGTTTCTGTACCATATGCGCGTATTTACATGATGTTGGTTGTCTTCGAGTCATGTATCCACATGATGATGGCCGCAAAACACTGCATGATGATGAAGCTCGACATGCAAACAAATGAAAAGATGGTATGCGAACCTTTGGTGGTATTCTGAGCATGCAACACAAGGGTTTTTAAATCCCGATTTTCTATGTGGGTGCCAGGTCAATGAGAGGATGGTAAGGTAAAGCCTAAAAGGCTGTCTCGAATGCGTGGTGATCTGCAAATTTGTTGACATAATAAGCTCAGAAGGCATCCAAGGAATTTGAATAAGTGATATGGTGTGGAAGGAAGTCTTCTCCGAAGATGGGAACCAACAGGGCTCCTCGCACAATACAATCTACGTGAATAACGGATTGTACTGGTTGGCCATTGTGATTGAGTTCAGGCTCGACAATCCAGAGCCCTGTGTTTTCGCATGGAGTGTTGCCAACAGGTAAATACTATTTCACTAAGGCGCATGGGTATGGTTTGGCTTCATGGGTAAACCTGAAGAAAATTGAACACGTGCAACATGCAAGCCACGCATTCCCTCAACATCAGAGTCCTTCATAACAAAAACACAGTCGTTCTGGGGTGGACCACCATGCCAGGACGGCATAGCTCGGATCCTCTCACTATACATCCCCCCAATCCCTGATGGGTCACTTGGGGCATAGAATGTGGCAATAGCAGAGTGGAAAATATAAACCCGGGTCCGCAGGGTGGGACATTGATTGAGGTCAACGTCTGAACCAGATAAGATGGCATTAGGATGCAACTGATCATAGAGGAATCGGCGCATGAGATTTGGTAGCTCCGGAAGAGCAAGCTGCTCAGCTAAAGCATGCAGTTGGTGAGGATATTGGGCTTTCGGTTCTGCAAAGAAAATGTAATCAGTTACTGCAGTCAAAAAATATGAAACAACGCTACCCCACCGGAACGTTGTGGCAATTTGACTTCAGCAGAATTACGCAGACCGGCTGCTGCACCTGCATCTGCATCACCAAGCTGGTCTTCGACTGGGAAAATCTTGAGAGGGATCTGAGGCACATCCACAGTATCTCCATCGTCAGCGGACAGCATCCCATGTGCTGTGAAATCAACACGAGAGGCAGCTAACTTGTCCAGCCACTGATTGGTGAGTAACATCTGGCCAAGGGGCTTATTGTGACTTGAATGCCTCCAAGGTTCTTTAACTGCTTTGATGTGTTTGGATTCAGTTATCAAGGAGCAGAGTCCATTTGGTGAGCCAAAAAGTTGGATAACACGTATATAATGGATCAACAAATGTTGCCGCGGAAGAGATATGCCATCTAGGCAAATGCCTTCAACTTCAAACACCACACGATCACAATGGAAACGAGCCAATGCATCTTCAATGGCAGCTAGACTTGATTCTGTGTGCACAGAACGTCGAACAAGGTAACAAAAATCAAGAAATGCAGCCAGCGTGCGAATCATTTGATCTGGTACATGGCCGGCTATTGCGGGAAGGTATACCTTTGTTGAGAATCATCAGAAAATGTCCCAACAACTGAAATCCAGAAAACCCACCTTCATAAGTGCTTTCAAGTCATCACCAGTCCATTGCTTGAAGCCCCGGCCTTCAGGAAAACGTCGCAAACCAGGGAAAGAGGGTATGGCAGCAATGCTAAATTGATAGTAAATTAGAGTGGATTCAAAAGAAAATTGCTGATCATACCGACGATCAATGTCAGCCAAAATTGTGGCGGCACAAGCTTCACCATGCTTCACTTTCAGGTAATCACCAACCCAAGTTACGAGGTGGTCTTTAAATGTGCCTTTTATAACCTGATGTAGGAGATCTGATGTGATGAGCTCGTGTATATCAGCACGAGGAAAAGATGCAGTGAATGGCTAGGAAAAATTGTTATGGCACATTCTGCAACATGAAACTAGGATATACACCATCACGTCACCAACTATGCCATAATCTTCCCATAACATCTTGAGACTGAACTCATCCGCAAGTAGGGTGTAGCATGGGTGACCTGTGGGTTGCCAGGCCGGACACCGTACCTGTACCCGCAGACACCATACCCATGATGGGTGCGGGTCTGCATTACCCACGGTCAGACGCAGGTGTGGTGGTTGCCCGTGTGGCCATGCGGATAGTGTCGATGACAGCGGCAGCAAGCTCCTCAAGCCCACAAATGAAACGTACACGTCAATTGACATGACGGTTCACATTTGTGGGGCTGGGCTGGGCTGGTTCCATCGTCTTGTCCCACTGCCATCCTCCCTGCTCCACCACCATTGTCATCGCCTTGCTGCTGCCAGTTGGCAGTGGAAGTCATTGCTGTCATCATCGTTTCATGGGCCAGATACCTCATGAACAACGTCTGCGCATCAGTTGATGCGCCAGCCCGTTTTCGCGAGGTGATTAGTTTGAGGTCTGTGGGGGCACTCGCGGTGTGTTCTGGGGTGCTGTTGGAGTATGAGGCATCTGTGGGGCCATTGTGTCTTTACGAGGGCTTCATTCATCTTTGCGAGGTCTTCGTTTGTCTTTGCACGGTCTTTGTTCGTAGTTTGGTGCTGGCGACTTCATTAATGATGTTGACACGTCAGTTGACGTGTCACCATGCTTTCGCGAAGTCTTTATGCGTGTTTTCATGCTGGAGACCTCGTGAACATGCATTGACGCATTGACTGACGCATCAACGTCATTTGCGAGGTGTGGACTCGAAGGCAGGGGGTTAGCCGATGTCGGTGGTGAAAGAATCGGGGCACATACCTGTGCTGGTAAGTGGACACTGTAGAGGGTCCTCGACCCTCTGAGGCCATAACATCAATATCTCACGAATCCACTCGAACCCGACGTCTCTAGCAATCTACACTCAAACCCGACGCAACCCGACACAACCCAATGCATACCGACTAGCACGGCCGCTCACGTACCTGGTCGGTCCATCTCCTAAACTCACGGAACTTCAAATATCAAAGATAGATCTCATCGGACTGGGATCCCGACATCAGACTTGCCTTATTCACGCCTAGCATCTCCCTTATGGAGATATAGTAAAGTATATTACATCTTTTACGGTTTTTATATCTTCCACCCATTTTCCCTGTCATGGTCGCCTCGCAACCCTCTTCCTACTTGTCCATTTTTATTCTCCTTTGTTTTCTCTCATCGGCCAAGGACTCTCGTCCGAATCTAGGTACAGAAATTTGTAGTATAAAAACGGTGCCCAAGCGCCGTCTCATAATAAGAAACCAGTTCCCCCGTTTCCTCTCTCTGAGATTTAGTCTCTCAGTAAAATCCATCGCACACATTACTCGTCGGATTCCTTGACGCTCTCCCCGTCATTCTACCACCTTTATCTACGTCCCTCGTCACCCGACACCTGACCCGCCGTACCCGACATCGTCGGCTTCGTCGGCTTTGACCGGTCTTGATAGATTTCAGTAGTTTACTCGGCAGCTTTTTACCACTTATATCCTATCATCTTACTGAAGCTTGTTAGACTATTCCTAGTCACTTCTACGCTGACACCACAGGTTAGGATCTTTATTCCGCAGCCACCCCGACCTCGCCTTTACAACGCACCACCCTCCCAGCCATTTCCCTTCATCGCCGTGTTGTTGTTGTTGTTGTTGGTTGGTGGTGGTGGTGGTGGTGGTGGTGGCGGCGGTTTGGGTATAACTTAGTTATTAGATATGTTAGATAAATAAATTAAAAGTAAAAAAAACTTACCTTTGGGGCCCATTGGGGCCCTCTGTGCTAACCCGTGGATACCCATCTACCACGGGTAAGGGTGTGCGGTAGTGCACGGGTTGCCAAATTGGGAAACCGTACCCGTACCCAAGCAACCCACAGCCTGAAAACCGCAGGTTTACCCGAACCCGTGCTATACCCTATCCGCAAGTGCGGCAGTGTGGCCATGTGAACGGAGACTGGCTTGACCATCTAAGTTCTCTAGCCTAGCTGTGCATCTTGGAGTGACATGGATCAGTATTGAAGTGCTGCTAGTGACACACAGCAGTACCTGGGACACCATCCCTGAATGATACAAGAGAGTAAAACCTGTTCAGGATAGTCTGCTATATATGGTCCTATTCCATAGATTGCATGCCGGTAATGGCCATCAGGACACATTGTGACTTCAGGCGTTGTCATGCCTGGACGCAAGGGTTCCAATATTGCTGTGAGTGATGAATGAAAGAGTTGTCGTCGAAACTTCCGAAATTCTGCATCATTTTCATATTGTTTATCAGCTGGAATTTGATTAGCTAAATACCCATTTCATGAAGAGCATATCACTGACCTTTTGGTATGGCCAGGAATGCGACTATTGCAACAGCATTACAATGTGCACGACAGGTACTGTTATGGATGTTGCCAAGTGAGGCATATAACGGATAGAATTCAGTATTCCCTGTACCGACAGATACAGTAGTCTTGTCGCTACCCAGTACAATTGGAACAAACATTCCACCATGATTCTTATTGGATTCTTCAGTGATGACGTCCTAAAGTGTGGTTTTAGTTCTCTGCAACTCTATCGTGAAAATGAGGACTACGCGCCGCCTGACTCCAAGCCCAGTTGCCTGACATGAGATTTTTCCACTTGCACTCCCCATTTTCTTCAAACTCTTGAAACAGTGCATAATTGATCTCATCCTTGAAATCAGGGTTGGCAAGTTGGTTTCTGATGATGGTGCGTGGATTGCGATGCCATACATCATATTCAGTAGTCATCCACGAGGGCATCTCGCCATCGGGGAGTGCACCAGAGTATGAGACAGAGAATGACTCCCATGGGGCATCCCCAAGTGTCGTGGAATCAATGGTGCTATAGAGGTCCTCATGATTGACAAATGGTTTTGTACCACTGTCTGTTTCCCACATGACCATGAGATCATCGATTTGTGATCCTGGCATCTGATTCCGCCGAAACAGAAAATCGGCTATCTCAAATTTGGAGTGGGATTCGTATGGTGAATAGTCAGAAGGTGATTTTTCATGAGGAGTTGGGCAGGTGGTGGAATCGAGATAATTTCCATCCTTATCACATGTAATACCTGATGAATTACATTAGTATGGAAAAAAAATAGAATTGGTGAGTTTACCATCAAGAATTGGATGCTGTTTGATGTGAGCAGGTCTCAGTTTGTCCCAAATGTAACGATCCGGATCGTCACCATTTCGAGTATCAATATCCATGTTGTCATCGAAGAAAGGGAGACCATCATCATCATTCACGTCGCAGGAATCAACGTGTGGGTCCTGTGGTTGATGAGGTTGCCGAGAAAATAGAGGGTGGACTGAGTTTTTGTGTTGTGTGAAACTGGAATGATTTTTGAATGTTTTGTTTCAGCCTTTGCAACGTCCTAGGGTACATAAAAAGACATGGGATTGACATTGACAAGTTGCCATGATATTGCACAAGTATTCAGACGAGAATGCAAAAGTCTGAAATATTGACAAGTCTAGATGAGGCGCGTGCATGGGATTTTTCTTTTTTTCATGGAATTGAAGGTCCGTGGTGATGAGAAACCTCCACTGAACTCTTCAAACAACACCTCATCTTCATCACATCATTCTCCAATGCCTGCTAAATCCAAACCCATTGCTAGGAAAAAGGTTGCTATCAGCAAAGGTACAGTAAATCAAAAACAAACTGGCCTGGCACTCGAGCCTGGTTCCAAAGAGGCCACGTCACCCAAACCCGGCATGTTGCCTACTAAACTTTGCACTGATAATGCAACTGAGCTTGATGGTGGCTTAGCAGTGGGACATCCACAGTGTTCTAATGTGAATCTCCACCCAGGTTTACCCTTTGTAACGGTGACTAGACCACGGAGAACGTCAGCACAAGTGCTCGCAGACAAGGAGGTGGCACTTGCTGCAAAAGCTGAAAAGATGGCGGCAGCAGCACTAGCTAAAAAAGAAAGCTTGAAAAGAATTGCTGCCATGGAAGATAAGATGGTTGTTGATGAGGAGGGGGAAAAAAAGGAAGCTGCTCGACCGGCGGCTGGTAAAATTGTTGTGAACGTTGCAAAACATCCCGCCAAAAGGGGTGCAGACACTCAGCGTACCAATGATGAGGCGACCAATCTCACGGTCAAGGCACTGTTGAGTATCAAATACGACAACTTCAAGCTTGATGAGGACCAGGAATCTCAACTAATAGTCTACCGTGACGAACCTCTTGTCAACAGCCATCTTCAGTTCAGAGGAGTGGGAGAAACTGAGGAAAAAGAGGAGGATGGTGCTGGATCAGACAATGGTACTACCTGAGAACCCAAAGGAAACTGTTACGGATCGCTGTTCGTATGACGACGAACTCTGGCAACAATAAACCAAACGAGGATGCGTGTATAGAGAAAAGCAAGTACAAACGGATAAGAGAGGAGAGGTATCTGGGTTTCGTGGTAGCGATCGGGGGAAGAGTAGCTATACTAAACTTAAAGTTATTGACTACGAATGTCAATGATTATATACTAGTGAACAACTTCAGGGCCGGCTTCTTCGTCATGCGTGGCTGCGTGGAGGATAAGCTCCGGGATGAACGGCGTCTTGCTTGGCTTCGTGGTCTATGCGTTTTGGGGTGCCAACGAGGTGGCCAACGGCTGTGTTGCAGGTCCGGTGTCAGCAGACAGCTGATCCGATGATTGTGTTGCGCGGTGTTATTGAGTGCTTGAATCAACGTGTATGATGTATCGGCGGTGATCGGTTGATGAGGGTAATCACGGGGATTGGGATACCGTCGTTGGTTGTCTTCGACGATGTTCCGGACCCAGGTTATGATGTTGTCTTGTGACGTTGAGTCAGGGACGTCGGGGTCGGAAGCGGGGGTTAAATCGGGGTAAAACGTAACAATACCCCCGGAACAAGGGGAATCGTCCCGATTAACCGGAGGGAAAACGGAATCATACACGGTAGCGCAGTCGATGAATTCGCGGTAGGGATCCACGGGATCATCGGTGAACCAGACGGGAACGGTGGGAGGAACAGCAGGAGGGGGAGGCCCAATGGGACGCACGGAGTAGAAGGAACGTGGGGCGAAGAACGGGTCAACGCCAAGATGGGCGATGGCCGTTGTTGGATGAACGGAGCCGAAGGAAGAGGGTCGCATGAGGTCAACAGCGAAGCGAACACCACGATCGCAGAGGTGGCGCTTCGAGCGAGGGATGCGAAAGCGAGGAGGAAGAAGACGGTAATAAGGGGAAGAAGGGAGATAAACGTCAGAGGCAGACATGGGGAAGAAGGCAAAGAGCGAAAAAAGGAAATAAAAGAGAACAGACGATATATACGAAAGGGAAGATTAGGGCCGGTACAACTAATAAACGAGGTGATCGGGGTTTACGGGGTGATCGTGTGTGAATGAAGAAGGAAGCAATGAAAAACGATGAGGAGTAGAAACGTCATAATCATGTGAAAGGGCGGCGGAGGGGATAGGTGATGGAAGGTGATAGTAATGTAAGATAGGGAAAGTGTACGGACAAACTTTGACACGGGTGTTGAAGTCGGAATTGCCAATGCCTTTGTCGTCGGCAACTACGGCAGGAGCAATGATTGGGGGGGCGATTTCGATGATGGCGGTGACAGCGTCGACGGGGGCGGTTTCGTAAAGATAGGTGTGGGTGATATTATTGGGGAAGATGTATTTTCGGAATTCGTGGTTCTTTGTACGATTGGCGATGAGGGTGGCGTTTTTGGGATATATAGCAAGTAAAATGGAAGAGGAAGAAAAAGGGGGAATAACGGAAGGGGGAAGAGTAAAAAGGGAACGGAGAGATAAATAAGATGGAGCTTTGGGATGTAATCTATGGAAGTCATTGACGAGATCCTGGCAGTATGTGGTTTCGGATGCCGGGATCCAGGAATCTTCGTCGCGGGGATAATCGAGCCAATGAACTAAGTAATACAACTTATTTCGGCGAATACGGGAGTCGAGAATATGTTCTATTTCGTAATGGTCATCATTGTCGATAATTTCGGGAGGAGGTCGAAGATGGTATTTTTGTTGAATGAGAGAAGAAGGAGGTCGAAAAGGGGAGAGGAGAGCGACGTTGAATATGGGGAAGATTTTCCAGGTTTTCGGTAATTTCAGTTTATACGACGAAGAACCGATTTTGTCGAGAACGGTAAACGGACCGAATTGCTGATTATCGAGCTTCTTGCTAGGTCGATCTGTGGTTAAATTCTTTCCGTTTAGCCAGACTTTGTCACCAGGGGAAAAGACAATTTTCTTGACATGACTGTCATACTTATCCTTCATTGTTTGCTTCGTGACATCTGCTATTTCGCCGATCTTTTGTTGTATCGTTTTCATCCGTGTAATGAAATCATGAACGGCTTCGTTTGCGATGGGTGTGTGTATGTCAGGCATGAGACCTGTCCATGGATGTTGTCCTTGTGTTGCAAAGAAGGGGGAAGTTTTGATGGCGGAAGATTCGCGATTGGCTAATGCAAATTCTGCGAGGGCAAGCCATTCATGCCAATCGTCTTGTCGATAATTGGTGAAAAATCGAAGGAAAATTTCGAGTTCTTGGTTCATCCGTTCCGTTTGTCCATCAGCACGTGGATGATATGCTGTCGTTGGACGTCCTTTGATACCGATCAGGGAATATAATTCGGTGATAAACCGTGAGACGAAAACAGAACCACGATCGGAGATGACAAAGCGCGGCATGCCGAAACGCTTGAAGACATGATCACGGAATAGTCGTGCCCATCCTTCCGAAGTCAATGTCGTATTTGTGGCAACAAATATGGGATGTTTCGACCGCTTATCGACAACAACTAGAATGGCGTCAAAGCCATGTGACTCCGGTAGGGGACCAATCATGTCGACGGAAATTGTATGCCAGTTATAGGGTGGTACGTCATGTGGGAAAAGTTGTCCAAGTTGTTTTCCACGTCGTGGTTTATTCTGTTGACATCCTGTACAACCATTGATATAACGTTCTACATCTTCGCGTATAGTTGGCCATGTTGTTGTCCGTGAAATCAACTCGATTGTTTTGTCGCGGCCGGGATGACCGGCGGTGGGATTGTCATGATGGAGGGCAATAATGTTATCGTTTGTAGGAGAAGTATGCAATATTTGACGGATCGCTTGTTCTGGTGGGATGAACAATGAATTAGGAAGACCAACCATACCTGTATTGTCTATCTCCTTTGGCTTGTGATCGACACGTCGGGAAAGGAGGTCGGCTTTTTTATTTTGTGATCCTTTTCTATACAACAAGCGGAAATTGTAATCTTGTAGGAATGCAATCCATCGTGCTTGTCGTCTTGTGAGGTCTTGTGGTTTTCGGTAATATTCAAGATTTCGATGATCGGTGAAAACATCAACCTGTTCTTTTGCTCCGAGTAGGAAATGACGCCATTCCTCAAAACTTCGTATAATCGCGAGCAATTCTTTGTCGAAGATTTGATAGTTACGTTCTGCTGGTGACATTGTTGTCGACATATACGCGACAGGTCGGAAAAGCCCATCGGATTGTTCTTGTGACAAAATAGCACCTATGGCATAATCGGAGGCATCACATTCGATGATGAATTTTTTATCGGATGTAGGTAGGACAAGGATAGGATCGGTTGTGATGATTGTCTTCAATCGATCGAATGCGTTCTGTTGTTCTTCCGTCCAATCCCATTTTGCTTTTCCTGTTAATCTATGTAGAGGAGCAGCGATTTGGGAAAAGTTTTCGACGAAACGACGATAGAAATTCAGAAAACCGATAAACCGTTGCAATTCGGTGAGATTAGTAGGAACTGGCCAATCCGTAATTGCATTGGTTTTAACGGGATCCATTTGGACTTGTCCTTCACCGACGATAAGGCCGAGATAATCGACTTTTGGTTTATCGAATGTACATTTCTTGGGTTTCAGGAACAAGTTGTTTTCCCGAAAGATCTTCAGGACTTGTTTCGTACGTCGTTGATTTTCCTCCAGTGATTTTGAGAAGATCAAGATGTCATCCATGTATACCAAAAGCCAGCCTTCGCGAATTTCATATCGAAAGACATGGTTCATCAACCGTTGAAACGTTGGTGGTGAATTTTTTAACCCGAAGAACATCACAGTTGGCTCAAAAAGACCTTTCGGGGTTAGGAAAGCAGCTTTGTGTTCATCGCCTTCTTTGATCCGGACATTATTGAAACCCCACCGAACATCGAGTTTTGTGAAGAATTTTGCTTCAGCAAGTTGATTGATGATGTCATTAATCAACGGTAACGGATACTTGTCATCGACCGTCCATGAATTTAACCAGCGGTAATCCTGTATTGGTCGTCGTTCGGCAGCGTCTTTCTTCGATACAAAGAAGAAAGGGGATGCATAAGGTGATTTCGATGGTCGAATTCGTCCTGTTTTGAGATTATCATCGAGAAACTTATCGAGGTCTTGTTTTTCGATGGGAGACAACGGATATAGCTTGCAGTCGTGGTGGTCTGGCGCATCCGGTTTCAGGGTAATTGCATGATCCCAAGGTTTCCGTGCTGGTAATTCATCAAAACCAGAGGGTTCGAAGACATCGCGATATTCATGATACGTTTCGGGGATTAGTTCTTCGAACGATTTCTCTTTCTGTTGTTTCTGTGCGTTGATCGCGAGTTCTGTTGATTTGGTCATGAATGAACAAAAATGCGCTGGGCTCATCGTTTCTTCCATTACTTGATCGAACCAAAGTGGTCGTTCCCAGACCACAGTATTGAATTCGGTTGACCGTATCGTCGATGGCTTGCCACAACCCGAAAGACATCGCGAGAACTTGACCTCGTTTTCGCGCCAATCAATTTCTGGGTTATGTTTTTTGAGCCAGTCGTATCCGAGGAAGATGTCCATTTTCGCTAATGTTGTTACCGCGAAACGAAGTAATTCTTGATGATCCCCAAGTCGCATTTGCAACTCGCAATATTCAGTGATTTGTCCTGTTTTCGGTTGCGTCCCATCGCTCATATACGAATTAAACGGATTTACGTATGGCTTCGTGGGAATGTTATGTGCTTTAACGTAACCGATATCGATTGCACAGATCGTACAACCACAATCGATCAAACCAGTCATGGGATATTGACGACCATCTTGAGTGACCGAGACGAAACCATGGACGAGTAATGCCATACGAAGTTCGGAATCTTTCTGTGTTACTGCTCGTATAGGTTCAAGAGTTCGTGGTTCATGTGGCGATTTTTGCGGCATGTTTTGTACCAACCATTGAACTGCTTCGTCAATTGTACGACGATTGAGAGAAAGCACCAAACCTGGTGAAATCTTCTCGGTCCATTGACCGTATACATCATAATCAAGCAAGAGGTCGAGGGCAAAACCCATTGTGGTCGATCGGATAGCCACAATCGTTTCCATGGCATTGAATTCAGATTCGACCGTTGTTTTCTTCTTCGTTGTTTTGTCTTCATCAGCTGTAACATGGGTATCTTGCCACGTGTTACTTTCCTGTTTCGGTTTTGTTTCCGGTTGTTCTTTTGGTTGTTGTCTTAGGTCATTGCGGAGGTCTTTGAGTTTCGAAAATACACCATTAAATTGTTTGCATACGTGTACATCTTTCTCGAGTTGTGCGATCGTGGCCTCCTGCGCTTCACGTCGCTTTCTCAAAAACCCTCTTGCTTCAACTTCATCGCTGCCAACTCATCCATTAATGCGGCAATTCGAGCGTCTTTGCCATCGTCTTGTTGTTGTCTTGGCGTTTGTTGAACGGTTTCCATAGAACGAATCTGTTGCCGTCCTTGCTGTTCCGGACAATTGCGTGAGATGTGTCCGGGTTGTCGACATTTGAAACAGATTCCTTTTTTCATGAAATCCAACCGTTGCTCGTCCGTTAAACGAGTAAATGTTTGCTGTCGGGGTGTCGTTTGTCGTGTATCGACGTCCATCGGGACAGATTCTGACTGTGGACGAGGTGATGATGTTTGTTGTGGTCGGGGGGTTGTCGATGCGGTTGGTGTGTTTGGGTTATATCGTGTTTTTGTGGGTGAACTCATGGATCGTATCTGGTTCTGACGACGTCGCCATTGTTGGTCCAATTGAACCGTTTGCGTACGCCATTCGTCGACAGTGGTTGGGATCTTCATGCCGGTATAGATCTGGTCGATCAGTGGTTTGTTCATATGTAATTCGACGAGTTGAATGAGATAGTCGTCGTTCAAGAGTTCGCCAAGTCCAGCAATGCGTCGGAGAGTGTCAAACTCAATCCAAAATTCATCGGCTGTCATCTTTCCTTGGCGCAGGTCGTTCAATTTTGTCAATGCGTCCTTCTTCTGATCCGGTTTCTCGAAATGCCGCTTAAATTCTTTGGTGAAGTCCTCCAGGGATCCGAAGTTGATGGGGGAGTGCTGTAGGGCAATGTCGACGTACTCGTCTGCCCATCGTCCAGCGAGTCCGCCTTGCAGGTACGAGAGGATAAAGAGGATTTGTTTTTCTTCGCTGTCAAATGCAGTCCTGTTTGCGCGGATGTAGATGAAGGCACTGCGGAAGAATGTTTTGAATCCTTCTTTGTTCCCATCGTACTTAGTCGGCGGAGCAATATGAGATTTTGGAGGCGACGGGGCTGCGGGTGCAACAGTGGTGTCTTGGGTTTCGTGGTTCTCTTCGGTGTCTGACATTCTGGTTTGGGTGTGGAATTGAGATTGATAGTGAGAAGTAGATGTTGGAGGAGGAAATGATGACGAGGGGAAAGGTGCGGTTCGGACACTTGTCTGTGTTGCAACGTATCGGTCGAAGTCGTCGTCAGAGGAATCTGACGTTTCGGGCGCGAGATGGTATTCGTCGTCGTGTTCTGAGTCTGGGGTTTGGTATCGTCGGGGTTCCAGGACGTCTTGGTTTATTGTCGAGGGAGTAGAGAAAGTTTAGTATTATGTTACGGATCGCTGTTCGTATGACGACGAACTCCGGCAACAATAAACCAAACGAGGATGCGTGTATAGAGAAAAGCAAGTACAAACGGATAAGAGAGGAGAGGTATCTGGGTTTCGTGGTAGCGATCGGGGGAAGAGTAGCTATACTAAACTTAAAGTTATTGACTACGAATGTCAATGATTATATACTAGTGAACAACTTCAGGGCCGGCTTCTTCGTCATGCGTGGCTGCGTGGAGGATAAGCTCCGGGATGAACGGCGTCTTGCTTGGCTTCGTGGTCTATGCGTTTTGGGGTGCCAACGAGGTGGCCAACGGCTGTGTTGCAGGTCCGGTGTCAGCAGACAGCTGATCCGATGATTGTGTTGCGCGGTGTTATTGAGTGCTTGAATCAACGTGTATGATGTATCGGCGGTGATCGGTTGATGAGGGTAATCACGGGGATTGGGATACCGTCGTTGGTTGTCTTCGACGATGTTCCGGACCCAGGTTATGATGTTGTCTTGTGACGTTGAGTCAGGGACGTCGGGGTCGGAAGCGGGGGTTAAATCGGGGTAAAACGTAACAGAAACGCAGTAAGCTAACCTTTGACTAGAACTGGAATACGTGGACCATGGGGAGAATCTTGACGAAGATGAGGCGGGTACAAATCTAATTCATGATATAGATTCACCTGGTGCAGCCATTCCCGTTGTCCCAGACCTCAAAGTGAAAGGCAAGAAGAAAAAGATAACATGAGGTGTTGAGCGAGGCGCAATTGAGGCAGAATGTGTGGTTGCTCCCCAAAGTGGAATTTGTCCGGTCCCAAAAAGGAAAATCGATGATGAAAACGTCAATCCAATGTGAGCCTTACAACATTGCTTTTCCCAATGCCGTTTGATTGATTGATGGACCCGAGTGTTGTGAAGAAAGCCAAGCTGGCATATCCATCAGGTCTCCTGCCTCAGTTCAAGACCAAAATACACGTACCTAAGTTATGGAACAAAACGAATGCCAAATCTCACCGTGGTGGACAATCTACTACTATCTCCACAGCAACCCTGCAGGCTGAACCTGACGAGAGATTTTCCGATCTCTATGGCGGCTTTGCGGATGAAGATGAAAGCAAGGAAGCAGCAGTGCAGCCATCTATGAAGGCTTCAAAAACAACCGTATGCTTTTACCCTACACAATCCTGACACTAATCGGATTTTGTGAGTCACAGTCTACTGTCAAGATCACCAGGCATGTTCCTGCCATCAAGGTTGAGAAAGCCGACATTTCCATTCCCATCAAATCCAGCCGACGACCCTCAACGGGTGATCTCCCAGCTAAGATCAAAACACGTTGGGCAGATACCTTCTGCCCCCTCTGGTGGAAGTTTCTTGGAGGGCTTGTTGACCCTTGGGATACTGACAACCCCAATATTGCAGCAGGGATGCAAGCTTGTTTCGGCCTCATCTATCCAGCAAAGACTCATGGTCCGATTGAGCCCAATGACGATGTCTATTTAGTGGTGCGTGTTTTAGCCGAGAATTTTTGTCTTTCTTAATTGCCATGTCATTAATTTTGTAGGCTATGCAGCGTTTTTACGACTGGAGGGGTAAATTTGGTGTTAAGGGAATTCCAGCTGTTGTGGCTTTCTTTGAAGCAGAAGATGTTTCATCCAAAAGTCCCGAAGACCAGAAATGGCGTGCAAATTATGCCACTTGGGCCCTCAGACCTGGCTTGCCATTCATGTATGCAAAAGAGGATACAAAGGTACAACTGCCAACTCAACTCACCCTCACCGAAGCTATTGACAAGTTTTACAGATCAAATCTGATGCTTTGCAGTCGCCACTTGTCTTGAAGAGTTTTTCCACACATCTTGCTGATACGGCAGGTGCACCTGATGGTTTGCTAGAGGATGATAACCCTTGCAGCACACTCGCCCTCTCTCTTGCTGCAGTGAGTCATTCTGAGAACAATCTTCTCCAAAAAAATGAATAATGGCCGCCAAAAATGTTCACTACATGACAATGTTTTTTGTATGCGAATTTTTTGGTGTTGTAATGTGCTGAGCTGTTTCAAATTGGTCCTTCCATTGATTGGTGATTTTCCAGGCTGAGCGTGCTCTCAAATTCTGGACGAATGGGACCTCGACTTTCGGTAATGATAAAGGGATGGATATATTTTCGGAGTTCAACTGGTTCAAGGAAACAAAGGCCTATAGCATGTCTATTGCCAAGGTTGGACCGGTAACATGGGAACGGATTATTACAGGTGCTCACAAGGCTGGAAACGTCAAGAAGGTTGTGAATATGATGGTGTTTGATGATGAAGATGAGCGTGCCATGATCTCAGACATGGAGTAAAGGTAATGGCTCTCCTCCATTGTGAATGAATTACCTCATGCTGGTCTCGTAGGTTTCTCGTGAACAGAACAACTCCTCCAATCTTTCGCTGGCGCACTTGGAGTTTGAGATAGGTTTACGGCAAGGTTGATGGCGCTAAGGGCCTGCAGGCGGACACCCTGCATTTATATATACCAGTGGTGCTATGCGATGGACTGTTTTGCATAAAAATCGATTCAATATTTTCTATTATAATTACTGCTATCTGAGGGTCTGTGAGACAACCCGGGACTGGGTGTCTGAGTGTCCGCCCTGTTTCCTGACGGCAGTCTTATGGGGGTCTGTCTCAGAAAGGGATCTACTTTTTTGTCTGGTGGGCAGAAGGTCTGGGTGGGTCTGGTCCAGACCTTGTAAGACGCATCAGTGAATTTGCACATTTGCTGATGGGGAGGAACAGACTGATTCGCCCTTGACATGTGAAGGCATTGACAACAGAGCCACAGTCACTCTCAATCGAGGAGGAGTGTCTGCTGCTCTTCAGATCATTTGCACTGCGAGAGTGAGTATGGGTAGACGGAAGGGGAGAGAAGGGTATACATACTGGAGGGGACCGAAATGCTGATCTGGAGAGCCCGCGGGGTAATAACCATTGCCAAATGAACTGCTGAGCCATGAGAGAGGGAGGAGACGAGTGCAGGAAGCAGGGTTGAAGGTGCCATTTGCAGGAACCTAGCACAACAGTTCCGTGATGGTGAATCCCTGTTGCTGCCGTTGGTAATGGGTTTTTGTGTGTGTATGGGTGGGCTGCTAGCTAATGGGTTGAGCAACCATTCCGTGATCAAAAGAGCAAGATGGGGTGGCCACTAAATATTGTCCAAATGTAATTATAGAAATACATAGCCATCAGGAAATAGTACAACTTTCCCACTACATCCATGGGGTTCATGAGGTCCTTCCATGTTCATGAGGTGTGGTGGCAGCAGGGGGTTAGTGGGTGTTGATGGGGCTGGGTTTAGGGTATATACCTGGGGCCGGTAGGTGGGTGCACCACCCTCCCAGCCTTGTTCTGTTGTTTGCGTTGCTGAGCCCAGTCCGAGTTGTTGTTGTTGTTGTTCATTGTTGTTGTTGTTCGTTGTTGTTGTTCATTTTCGAGTTGGTTTGTATATGAAATATATAGGAAATAAAATAAAATAAAATAATAATAGTAAAATAAAAGAAAACTGAATACTTACTGGGTCTTGAGAGTAGTCCAACCCGCATAACCGCATAACCACAGCCACCCACGGTATGCAGGTGAAGGGTGTGGTTTGGGCACAGTGTCCAAATCAGGACACCATACCTGAACCCACATTACCCTTTTGGGAATAACCGTGGGGACAATTGGGACATCATGGACGACGACGTCTCCATTGTTTTTAGTGGCGATGGAATGCAGAGAGGGCCATGGGGGGCCTTAATGGTGCCCACCCCCTCCTGCTTTTTCCCCCACATACTGACCCCTTCCCACCACTCGTTCTAGGCCGGGAACCCTCCATCATCCATCCCCCTGCTTTTTCCACCATCCACCACACCTCCACGCCCCTTCCCTGCCATCCATTTCCACCTCCCCTCACTCACCCTCTAGCGCCCTTCCCCATCAAACATAGACCAAGCCCAACACTTCTGTGAACGTGAGCACCCCATAATGCATCAGTGGCACCCCATATGTCCCCCTGCTTTTTATTTCCTTGTTTCTCTTTTCTCTCTGCATATTTTCATGTATATTACACTAGAAGAATAACTATTTGATATATATAAAAAGCCAGTACACCCATTTCACGCTGAATTATATGAAAAATCATATATTATGATAAAGTGTACATGAGATAGAATAGCGAAAAAAGTAGGGACATTATACCGGTTTCACCTTGACAATACTGGTGTGGTACTGATGGGCCGTCGCTGGTGCTGGTGCCGCGCTGGTTCAGGCACAGGTGCTGGTGCTGTTGCTGTTGCTGGCACGTCCTGGCGCAAGTGCTGGTGCTGGCACCATCGCTAGTGCTAGTGCCGTCTCCGGTGCGGCGGTCTGTGTTTGTGTTGGCGCTGAGGTATGCCCATGCCCATGCTGGTGGTGCTGGTGCTGATGCCAGCGCCGCACAAGTTGGGTGCAAATCAATGTACTTACTGGGGCTAGGTACATTCGGGGCTCAGGAGGTGGTTTTAGGATATCAGGGTGGTGGAAAACAGTGGTGTACTTACTAGGGATATAGTGCTGGCCCTCGTGCGGTTACCGCCGTCGTCATGCTGCACTGGTGATGGTGCTGCGCCTGTTGGTTGCAGTTTTTGTTATCTTTGCTGTTGCTTTGCCGTTGCTGTAGCTGTTACTGCCCTTATTGCCGGCACCACTCTTGACTTATCTCGGCTTGATCTGGAACCTGTCGGGTATTTTCGACTATCGTCGATGGTCCATATAAATGTCGAAATATGGATAGGCAGCAGGGTCTGTCAGTTCACCAGTGAGTCTGAGAAGTGAAAGTCGGAGAAAGGGAACTAACATAGATCAAACGAAGGATACTTAACCGCCGTTAAATACACGGCTTCGTCATTTATAACTTCCAGAATGGCCGCGTAAAGGTCAAAATGGGGATAAATTGCGATCTAGAAGGGATGAGGGATAAGTTTTTGCGGCTCCTACCCAGTCTGATCGAACATAGGATATGCGGCTGGTTTCCATGAGTCGTTCAAAGGCGAACCCTTAAAGCCAAAAGGAACTGAAAACAAAATCCAATGAATATTCCAAAGTGAACTCCAAAAAGCAGTACTCACCGACGTCATGAATTGGAATGGTTGGATACGATGATACCAGCTGGATGTAACCAGGAGTTGACCCTTGATCTCTGGGGAAGGGGAGAGGGGGAGAGGGGAGAACAAACTACATACCCTTGCCCCCGCATCAGCCCCCTTCCTCCTCGTCATCCCCGTCCCTGTCCTCGTCCCCGTCGTCCCCGTCGTCCCCGTGTTGGTCCTCGCCTGTTCTTGCCGTTCTGGTTGTCCCTTCATTGGTCCTCCTCTGTTCTCGCCGTTTTCGTTGTCCCTTCGTCGTTCTCGCTTTTCGTGCTGTCCCTGTTCTACGTCGTGTTCTCGTCATATTGGCGTCGTCGTTGTCTTTTTCTGCCTCCGCGTCTGCTCCGTCTGTGTCGTCCCCGTCCCTGTCGCATCTGTCTTTACGGCCCCATCGCGTTTTGACTTGACCTGGGCCTGATGGCCTGTCGTTTTGGCCGTTCAGTTGGGCGTTGAGGTGACGTGGCGCAGGCATGCGCGTTGTGGTCCATTTGCAGCGCGGCAGCGAGAAAGTTCTACATGAAAATAACAGTATTAGTTTGCACAGTAATGGACAACAAATTTTGAGGAATGGACTTACCTTCTTCACCGTTTTACTTCATGTTGCCGCTGTTGCTTTTCTCGTGGACCATCGTGGAGTACGCCCTACTACACCGCCCGCCACTGTCGCTGTCCTCACTGGAGCCATTCTTGCCATCGTCTTTGGGCGTTGGTTGACGGGCGTTGGTTGACGGGCGTCGCCGCGCTTCGTTCCCATAGTGATGTGGAATAGGTTAGGGGATGGGGATAGAATAACTGTATTTAGTCAGGACCGTGCGAATGAATGCAAAAAAGCTTAACTTTTCAGCGGGGGTGGGCGTAGTACCACCCCCACTGCGTCTTCCCTGTCTTTTGCCGCACCGTCGTTGTTCTTCTGTCTTGTCTGTTGTTGTCCTGCTCCATGGTGGTGCATTGTCCGTCGTCTCCGTTGGCCCCTTCAGTCCCCGTTACCATCCCCATTGCCCCCTGTTGCCTTCATCATCCTTGTCCGCATCCCCGTACTCGCCATCATTGTGGTTGCCGATGGATGGGCGTGCGGGCTCACCGCTGGATTCCGCCAGCGCGGGCGGTTGCAGGACATTTTGATTCGTGTCGCTGTCGTTGTCAACCCCGTCGTCGTGTCGTCGTCGTCGTCGTCCCCGTCCCCGTCCCCGTCATCTCCGTCCTCATCCTCGTCATTGATGTTGTCGTTGTCGTTGTCCCTGTCCCCGTACTCGTCGTCTCCGACTCCCCGTCATTCCCGCCGTCCCTCGCCCCTCGTCTTCCCTGTCATCCCGGGTCCTGCACATCGTGATCAATGTCGTCGTCACGGTCCCACTGCATCACATGTAGTCAGTACATTAGAATGAAATAGCTGGAAAAGCAAAAAAAACACATACTGAGCAGATTTTGATGCGAGCAGCCCCATTTGGTGTGTGCATGGACTGCAGTTAGTCAGTAAAAAATGAAAAAAAAATACCGATGCAACGGGAGGCAGTGCCCCCCCCCCGCCGCGCCTGTTGTCGTTGTGCTCATAATTGCCCCCTCTTGGTCACCGTTGGGTTGTTTGGGTTTGCGGGCCTTGGGTATTGTTGGGGCGAGCATTGCCTCCTCTCGCATTTGTGGTGTGGGCATGGTGACAGGCGTCGAGGCAGGTGTGTGCAAATTAAACTGCATCCGTTGCCACTGACCTCCCATCTTCTTTGTTTCCTCCCCGTTTGGTCGCACCACGCTCGTCTGGGGGTCATTGCTAGCCGTTGCGCGTCGCCTGCTGTCTACGCCAGTTTCGGCCGTGTCCTGTTCCCCATGGATGTTGTGGACGTTGGACGTCGTAGGTAGTTATTATTACCCCCCGAAATAAATAAAAAACTGATGAGGAGGTGGGCGCACCACCGGCCCCTCCGTGGCCGCTTGCATTCGTCCGTGTCGTCCTCGTCTGGGTTCGTCTCACTGGTGTTGCTGGTGTTGCCGGTTTCGTGTTTGCCGTGGTTGGCGTTGGTGTTTGTGGGGTGTTGATCAATGGGTAGCCGAAGATGGTGGGGCAGCGTCTGCCATTTTGCATTGTTCAAATAAATCAAAAACAAGCAACGGCTCACCTCATTAGCCTGAGCAACGCCGTTCTACTCATCTACAAAATGTTGAGCCAAAGAAAAGCTGCTACCGCTGACAAATTTTTGTTCAATGTTTATTAGTTTATTATCAACTATATACTGTATACGACTGAACGCTTGAGAGACCCCCGAACACTCACCAACCCTGGACGTTCAGTCACGCGTCACGGGGTTGTGGAAGGTCAAGATCTCAGGAGAAGTCGTTACCGTGTTTGTTATAATTTTGTACCTGTTTGTACAACATGGCATGCGTTACATATCCGCCAATATCAATTCTCTGATGAATGCAGCATATTGATATGCTTCGCCGATCAAGTGTTGTCTTCTAACAAACACAAAGAATGAGTGTAAATTAGAATTAAGTCTATGTACGAATTTGGCAAGTTGTGGTGCATCTGCCTCTCAGCTCGTGCCACTCCCACTTGCCACTCCAAAAGATCTTCCCTGCTCAATAGAGCAGATTATCTCTTTCATTTCTCTCCGAAAGTCACACACCAACTTCTCTGATGCCTCGACTTCTCTTCGACCCTGCCCAACTCCAGTGCCCGGACTATGCATCTCTCTTTTATGCCCCAACCCGAGCACCCTTTGTCAATGCCGCCACGACAGAGGCCCAAGCGGTACAACTGCTCACCAACGTCTGGACTGCAGGTAACGACCTAGAAAAGCAATTATGGCAAGATCAGCTACACAACGACGCGGCGGAGCAAGCAGAACAGTTTTTACAGGCCCAAGCAGCCGCGGAACAACATGCTCTCCTAGCCGCCCAAGAACGAGAGGACGTGCGAAAGGAAGAGATGAAGAAGAACAAGACCAAGTACATCCCCATCCCGAATCGGCCGATGCCCTCCATCACCCCCGTCTTCGCGTCCAACTACGCCACTAAAAAGATGGACAAAGGGCAATACGTCGAACTCTGGTACTACACTAATGAGGGCCTAGACGAGGCCATGCAAGCACACGCCACAGTCGACGACGATGCCATGGTGATGGCCCGGAAACCCGATGGCTCGACATCCTGGGTACCCGCTGCCGCTGCCAGAGACTCCAACAAGGCCCTCGACGACAGGGACATCAAATGGGAAGATTTCTGTCAAGCCGTCCCCCGGATGATCCTCGCCATGGAGGAGGCCGACTGGCCAGCCGATCGCGTGGCCATGCTTGCCTCCTTCTGGGGCAAGCTTCAGATCCATGAGATGCGGTCCTCCCGCGACCCCCTTGACCAGAAGGCCCTGCTCTTATACCAGGCTAGACAACGACGGCTATGGCACCTTGCCATCCCCTCACCCCGCGGCGCCTACAACATCTCCATAATAGATGAATCCGTCTTGCGTAAAACGAAAGAGGAGGTTTATTGGGAAGATCGGAAGCATAGAGACAATACCAGGGACTTCCGCGTGAGTCCCCCCTCCTTCCATCCAATGATAGATCACTTGCTGACTGTTGCCCCCCCCGATTTCCCTCTACCATTATCCATCTAAAACGACAACCTCCACCTTCCTTTGCATTGCGCATGCCTCCTCTTTGCTCCATGCATGCCTTCTCTTTGCTATATGCATGCCCCTTATTTGCTCCACGCATGCCACACACTTGCTCCACGCATGCCACACCCTTGCTCCATGCATGCTCTCCGCACCCGCACCCTACGCATCCACGCGCTCAGGCTGACCAGGACATTAGTTCAGCCCACAGCACCGCTGCCAACCCCTCCCCCTCCAGATGGAGCCGAGAGCACAAGCGGTTAACCGATGCTCGCAGGAGGTCTGGGTCTCCACCCCGGCCTCGCGACAGCCGAGGATGTCCGGAAAAGAAGTCGGATTTTCGGGCAGGCGCAGGCAGTGGGGGCTACTCTGCCTGCGCCGTATGCCTGGGTCGCAACCCCCACAGAATTGTGGAATGCGCCGCAACGCATACCTGGGATGGACTCCACCTCGCGCTCGCACAGCGCGTCAACAAGTCCCTCGTACTCCGCGATGGCCGCCCCATCTGTGTCGACTTCCAACGCGTGGCCGGCTGCACCAGCACCCGCCACGACAATCGTCACCTCTGCTCCGGATGTGGTCATACCACTCACGGCGCACAAGGCTGTCCTCGAGCGCAGAAGGCATCAAGCCCTCACTCCCTATAAACCGGATGCTTGGGAAGCGCTACTCCGTTCAAATAGCATCTGGCCTCGCTATGATCATCTCCCTCAAAGTATGCGATATGGTTTCAATCTTGAGATACCCACCATTTCACGCACCCAAGCCCCACCCAACAAAGACTCCATCATTGAACATAGCTCCGAATTCCAAAAAATCATATCCAAAGAGCTGTCCAAAGGCCGATACCTGGGACCCTTTTCTCAGTCAACTCTCGAGACGCTCATCGGCCCCTTCCAGACGGCCCCCTTTGGCATCATACCCAAACCAGGCCGACCGAATCACTTCCGCAACGTACAAAACTATTCATTCCCTCATAAGACCTCACCAAAATTCCCGAGTCCCTCTATCAACTCCCAGATCGACTCGGACCGCTTCCCCAGCACCTGGGGGACTTTCTCAATCGTCTCCTTACTCATCTCACGCCTTCCCCCCGGCTCTCAGGCAGCCACGAGAGACGTGGCAGAGGCATACCGGACGATCCCCCTGCACCCCTCCCAATGGCCAGGTGCCGTCGTCCGACTCGCTGCCGACGAATTCTGCATCGACACCGCCACCTGCTTCGGGGTTGCACCATCAGCCGGAGTGTATGGCTCCGTCAGCGATGCAGGCACCGAGCTATTCCGCTGCCATGGGATGGCACCTCTCTCCAAATGGGTCGACGACCACATCTTCTTCCGGATCCTTCGAGAACGCCTCCACGAATACAACATGCGCCGCAGAGACTGGCACGCCGACATTGCCCCCCGTGGCCGACATCACGATGGTGGGCGCCTCTGGTTTGGTGGCAGAGTTTTCCCCGATGGCACGCTGGAAGAATTCGACGAAGATTGCTCTTCCCCTTGCCTCGACTTATCATCGCACTCACCCCGCTCCTCTGAGGACCAACGCTTCGCCTACAACTTCGACGACATTGACCGTCTATCCGACCAGCTGGGTATCCCCTGGGAGAAATCCAAGGACCTGCCCTTCGCTTCAACCACGACATTCATTGGCCTGGATTGGAATCTGGAAACACTCATGGTCTCCCTTCCACCAAAGAAGAAGGCCAAATACCTCACGTCAATCCATGAATGGGAATGCTCGCCTACCCACATCCTCGGCGATGTACAAAAAATCTACGGAAAGCTCCTTCACGCATCCCTGGTGGTCCCTCCAGGCTGCACCTACCTCACCGGCCTGGAGAACATGCTTGGCATCTACGGTGACCGTCCTCTCATGCCACGCCATGCTGACCAGTCGATCCGTGGAGACCTGCAATGGTGGCGTGCCAAGCTGGCCCAACCCTTCCTTGGCCGGACAATCCCAAGCCCTGTCCACCTCACAAACCTCGACGCCTTCTCAGATGCCAGTTCGGGCATTGGCATCGGAATCGTCGTTGCTGGCCGCTGGCGCGCTTGGCGCCTCATTCCAGGATGGAAGACCCTTGATGGTAAACGCGACATCGGCTGGGCAGAGGCCCTGGGATTCGAACTCCTCATTCGATCAGTCGCCCGGTCTGCGACAACTGGCCAGCATTTTGAATTATTCGGGGACAACATGGGAGTCGTTGAAGGCTGGCCAAATGGCCGCAGCAGGAATGCAGCCATCAACGACATCTTTAAACGCATCCACAACTTCATCGAGTCTTGTGACTCCATTATCTCGATCCATGCAACCTACATCCCCAGCAAATCCAACCCAGCCGATGGCCCCTCCCGGGGCATATATCCTCCGTACCACCTCCTCTTACCCCCCGTCGAAATACCCGCCGGTCTCGACCGGTTCATCATTGATGCGACCCTACCATATTCAGACACTGAGCTCAAGCTGCTCCGAGAGGGCTGATACCCCAAAGCAACCGCAAAACTCATTGCAAATTCTCTCAGGAATCCTGGTCCCCCACACAAACAGCCCACCGACTTTGAGACTGATATACGAGCCCTCCGAAGCCAATGGTCTGGTTGATCCACCCTTCAATCCCCCCCCGGCCCCAGTTCCTTCTAGGCCACAACCATATCGACTCGGATTGGCCCCTCTTGACTCACCGCTTCATCCCCACTGCCTTGCCCGCGACCGTCTGTGGCTATGGGTACCAGCTCGAACACGTACGGCACATGATGCTAACGGACACACCCTCCACATCACCGACGCTGACCTAGACCGAATCCTAGAGGTCATCGGTGTATCCTGGGCTCAAGGCACTCGGGCTGGATACGGTGCAGGACTTCTCGCATTTCACCGGTTCTGTGATCTCCGCAGCATCCCTGAACCTCAACGATGTCCAGCCGGGCCTGTCCTAGTCCTCGCCTTCATCGCCAACTGCGCCGGAGCTTACTCCGGAAAGACGCTGGCTAATTATGTCTTCGCTGTCCGTGCATGGCACATTCTCCATGGCCAGCCATGGTCCGCCAATCACCCAGAGATAAAAGCGGCCCTCGATGGCGCCATTTCCCTCACTCCCCCCACATCCATTCGTGCGAAGAGAGAACCCGTCACCACCGAATTCCTAGCAATGGCCAAGGATAAACTGGACCTAACGCTCCCTTTCGATGCCGCCTTCTATGCTTGCCTTACGACCGCCTTTTATTCCGTATCTCGGCTTGGTGAACTTACCGTTCCCACTTTAAAAGCCTTCAATCCTAACCTACATGTCAAACGCTCTGACATGACGTGGCGGAAAGATCGCAACAATCTCAAAGTATCAGTCTTCCACATCCCAGTCACCAAGACTTCACGAGAAGGTGAGGATATATACTGGTCGACACAACCAGGCCCATCGGATCCAGAGGCCGCCATCAATAACCACTTCGCCATCAACAACCCATCCCCAGCTGATCCTTTATTCGCATGGCGCCACCCTTAAGGACTCCGACCTCTCACGCGATCAGCTTTCATATCACGGCTGAAGGATATCAGCAAAGCACTGAAAATACCTCCCTTTCAGGGACATGGGATCCGTATTGGAGCCACACTTGAACTCCTACTACGAGGCGTTCCCTTCGAGGTGGTAAAAACCATTGGTCGCTGGACCTCCGGCGCATTCCTAACATACCTACGCCAACACGCAGTAGTCATGGCCCCATATATGCAGGGAACGCCAATCCTGGAACCCTTCCTCCGCTATGCAATGCCACCTCCCCGCTAAACTGTGAGTAACTCACCCATCTCCTAATCATTGGGAGTCCACTTCGCTTAACGCGTCGCTGGGCTCCTAACATCTGGGAGTCGCAGCTCATTCGACTTCTCGATTAGGACTGGACACTGTTTTCGAGTTTGAAAAAACCCCTTCCTGTTTTTTCCCCCAAAAACTGAGTTTCTCGCTATACCACAGATTTGTTTCTCGTAACCACTTCCGAAACAAATTCCTTCTGCCAGAAACTATAACACTATTTTTCATGATTTATTCAAGTTTCATTAGTTGCAGAAGTTTTAATACCTACTTTTTGTGTTTTGTGTACTTTTACTATTAACTTTACATGTTTGTTGTGCTGTCCAGCTGAAGACACAACTCCAAAGTTGCAACAGTGTAATGGGTCGAGGCCGGTTCCGTTTGTACATTCAAACTCAGCTAGGTCCTTGTTTCGTTAAAAACGCTGGCATGCAGGGCGTCTCAAGTCTTGATATAGATGCAGGTAGGTGACTATGCCATCCATATCATGTCATATTTCTGACACTGGAAATATCTAGCTCTCTGTCGCACCCTACATATCAGCTGTTCTGTTGTCTTGACGCCATACCATGCCTCAACGTTGCAATCTCACACATTTCTGGATTTGCCAGTCAGCGGTATTTTCCTTGCACAGAGAGAAGGTGTCAAGTCAGCTGTGTTAGGAACCCTTTTAGCACTCACCCGCCAAGCATTCTTAAATGGAGAGGGTGTTCCGATGGGTATTGCAAACATTCTTGCAGGTTCAACTTCAGATATTGTCGTGGCAACATCCAGGGTTCCTGCTTTCGACGATGATATTCAAAATCCAATATATGGATATCGTTCATTTGGACTGCTCTCCTGCATAACGGTAGAACAGGCATTACCCCCACCGCTTTTTGACCATCGGCAAGAGCTTTTTGCTGTCCACTCTGTCGAAGATCCTAAAACAGAGAGATTCAACAAGGTGTGGCATACTTGTGGACTGGACCTTGCCAACCATTTCATCATCATTTTCACCAACATTTCCCGCCATCACTCTCGACATGCATCCCCCCTCCTTTACAGCACTTTTAGCAATTCCCCATCTGTCATAAGCTCACGCAATTCACCCGTGGGTTTCGATCGCACACCATCACCACTGGTTAGCGAGGACACTGGATTTCGTTTATTTGGTCTGGGGGAAACTTCTCCCACCAGCCCAGCGAGTAATTCGCCTGCCACCACCTCAGGACATGCGGACGACTTGGACCACAATCTGGCACCAATGCAACCACCAGCCCATGAATCATATCGTGACTTACTTGCAGCAATCTGCACTCAGCGTGGTCTCCCGGCAGCCACCATTCGTGATGCTCAATGCAAGAATAACACAAAACGACTTCTCCCAATGGTTCTCAATCACCGGTGCATGACCGAAGTATTGATAGTACTTGGAATCCAAGACCACCGTGACTGTCATACTCCTGGAAAGAAGGTTAACATTAACAATATCGAACATACATTTGCCGGCGTGGTGAAGGCATTTCAATGGTCGCCTGAATCCTATAAACACAAGTGTCAATGGTTTGGATGGGCTGCTCAAGCGGCACACTTATATCGATGGGAGGGTCCAATGCCAGCAGATGGTCAGTCACACCGTTCATATTTGTACTACCTGTCTCTGAAGCTTTTGATATGCAGGCACAGATGCGAACAACCTGTACAAAACATGGCTCGGTATCAAATATTTCTGGGGCCCCGCAGGTCCAGTAGAAGTTGGACAATACCCGACTAGTGACCATGTCGACTTCGCTTCTGAACCGGTACAGTTGGCATTAGCATTGACCCAATCGTCCATTTCCCAGAACAAGGCTGCCATCATTATACACCTTAAACCTATCAGGGATCAGTAGTCATTGTGGATATAATCCTTAGCCAGGGGGCTGAGAAATTGGCAGGGACAGATTTTGTGATCGCAGTGCAGCAGTATTTGAAAATGTTGTTGATTTTTTTGCCACGTTGCAAACAACAACTCGAACCATGCCTGCTGCACTACCTCAACCAGATTTTGCTGCACTCACCGCAGGCTTGAAGCAGGCCATAACTCAGATTGAACGGGTCCCAAATATCCCAAATCCCAGACATGACATCCAAGAGTTGACCAGGCTCATTAAGGCCTTGACAACCACAGTCGATGATATGAGAACCACCTTAGATGATGTGCAAACCAATGTTAATGGCATTAGGCAGACGTGAGTTTATTCTTTCTCAATATCAACCTCTAAAATTCTGATTATCTGGTAATCAGCCAACGTCTACTGCCCATGCAGCTTGCCAACGCCAGCGCCGGTTGTAGTGCTCCGTTGCGTGGAGTCCAAGGCCCTCTCACACCGCCTGCACCCAGGACTCGTGAAGAACTAATTGGGTTTACTGGTATTGTTCCTGTGCTTTACCTCCTTCAGTTACTAATTAGGTGTTCCAGCGAACAACTGTATCGCAGCTGCACAGTACCTGAACCTCCCAGCTTTACCTCAAGTACCTGCTCCAACAGTCACAACTCGAAAGCAGCAAATTGCGGAGTATCTAGGCATTGTGGTGGATTGAATTTAGGTTCTGTTTTTTTGGTCACAGCCTATGCAGCCAGTTTTCCGCCTCGTTACATACTGTTCTTCTGTATATTATGTATACTAGATTTGTAAATTGACCTCATTGTGGGCAGTTATAAAACATGATCAAAATGCATTACAAACACCTCGGACGTGTCCATAAGCATGTAGCCACAGTGTAATAATATCGGCCTCATCTGGGCTTTGGGGTAACCCTAACAATGCTTCATCCAGGCGGCCCACCTCTGCGTCAGACAGCGATCCAGAAGGTGGCTGTAACATTACTTTGTTGAGATGGTCCGGTGGTCCTACCCGACCTATCCAGGAAGTTGCCCCTTCGTGCCCTGGATTGTTGGTCCCTCGAGATTGAAGTAATCTCTCATCACAAAGACCTTCCCAGTCTACACCGTATACCTCCAATTCTTCCTCGCTCAGCACATCCAAAGGGAGTTGGTCCCCACGAACACCGTGGACAAACATATCAAATCCAAATAGATCTGCAGGAGAACGGTTTGGGCCGTCCCGAATCTGGATGCGATGTTGGTTCCATGATTCTGCAAAAAAAGCGAGCTGTTGATTAATGGATGATAGGAATAGATAGTGAAGTAGCCAGATATGGTGAACATTGTTGATGTCCAAGCCGAATCGCAGCTCGAGCTGGGTGAAGATCTCTGCCCAGAATGCTCCCACTTGAGCTGTCACATCCACCCAAAGACGCTCTATGCGAATGTTGTGCACACTCCTGAAGAGGAAGAGTTGAGAGAATGTAAGATTAATAGTTCTCCTTTACCTTCCCCATATATAAGAACCTCGCCGTACACCTCGATTCTCCTCCATCCAAGCTGCCACGAGAATGTTCTCCACGCCATGATCCCCTCTTAGGCGGGATGGAACTCCGTATGCATTCGAAGCATGCAAGAACAGATCTAAAACTGTGCTGCCGAAATTGTTGTTGCTGGCACGGAGACCTGTGATAAGGCGAGAGTATCCGTCGATGAAACCATGGATCACAATGCCCCATCAGATTAAGCCTTTTTGACCACATCAGAAGCAATCCTAGTATGAACAGTGAGAAATATGACCGACCGTGTTGACCGTCATGATGCCACAGGGAGTTGGGTCCTGGAACAGAGTACACTCGACGCCGAATTTGTATCCTCTGAAAGACTCGCTGGACAGGGTCAATGCGCATTAGTGAACCTCTGATCTGGTCATGAGGCAGTCTGTGGCCAAGACGACGTAGCATCCCATGGAGCATGGTGATACCTGCACGACGAAAATGCGAGCGAAGTTGAAGAATCACAGCATCTAGTTGATCATCTGTGAGAGTTGACAATGGCCCAGTGAAGGACAACACAGATGGGCTGGTCGCAATGTCAGCTGGAAGCTGAGTAGGAAGGGCAAAGTTGGGATCAAGTAGTTCGTCTCCGATCATGGGGACGTCCATCCTTCTGGCATCTTCTATCCCAGACGATACAAGGAATGGGTTTGATTGTGACTCTGCAATCCCATATTCCAGCAATGCATTCCGCACCGTGTCTCGACTAACATTCAGGAAACGGGCGATTCCTGATGTGCTTCGAAGAGCGTAAGCCCACCGGAGAAAGTCTGGATTGATCTCTAAGCGTGGGCGTCCTCGATGTCCGGTATAAACTGGCTCAACGATTGTGGGACGTCCATGGTGGGATTCATCCAGAGTTTGTTGATACTGTAGTCTCACATCAGTTTGCATCATACTCAGGTTTGAGCGAATGGTAGCTAGTTCAGTAGCATCAAAGATATGCATATTCTGTGGAACGGTGGACTTAAATTATGTGCCAACAATGCTCAGAAGACAGACCTCGTTCACTAGAACCAAGTAGGTATCCAAATCGTCTCCCAGTCTTGCCAGGATGGTTGAGTCGGTTGGGCTGGTCATAGCTTCTGCTACCTGTCGTTCAAAGGCAACATAATGGGCACGAAAAGCATCCAAGAGATTGACATTTGATGCTGGTACTGGTGTTTGGGACATTTAATTTGGATGCTACAGAACATAGAAATGTCGATGAACAAAGCACGGTGCCGTGGGAGTCCAATAGCATTATATTAATAAGATTGCGATGTCAAACGTAGCATAAAGCGAAGAGCAATGAAGCAAACTGACATATAGGTATATAACTGATTATGTCCATCACGCAATGGTATGATTACCTATGGCCGCCAGCGTCTCACAAATCAACCAATGGTCAAATGCATCACGGAAGGAGTAGGGTTCAGCCGCAAAGGAATAGACTTTCGTGGCAAGTTGGATTGCATAGGTGGCGGGGATGCGAGCGCACTGGAAGCATGTTCGAAAGCATACCTTTCCATGGGGGATCATGGCTACTCGGAGTTGGCTGTTGCCGTATCCTGCGTCATCATCATCAACAAATTTTACCTAGTGAAATTGTCAACAATGGATGTCATTCAGAAATATAAATGAAATCATACAGAGATTTGCGACACATCTGCCTCTCGTTGGTAAGAGCCCGTGGTTGCCCAACAAAACATTCGGACCCGAAATCCATCAGTTTCAATGTGCCTCAAGTCGACAATTTCATTGAAATGAGCCTTCGCAGCCTCAAAGAGTTGAGGACATGGAATCCCGCTGCCTTTAAGAAAATCAGCAAAAAGTGAGGCAAAAGATATGGTGTCATCGGCAAGGGCTCTTCGCAGCTGCTGTTGATAAACATCTGGCGGGCCGGAGAGGACAAGATGATCCTCAAATGCTTCATACGAGGACATGTGGGGCACCCAAATGGACCTCAAAAAGGCTTCTGAGCCACCATCCCAAGACTTGGCAACCTTTTCATTCCGAAATTAGAGATTTGTAGAAGAAAACAGAATACAATAACGTACATCATAAAAGGTAAAGCCATTGCGACAAGGCAGCCGAAAGCCACTCTGGAACGCTTGAATTTCAGGGTGGGTGCACGGTTCTGAACCAATTACAGCCCGATAGAGCATTTCTGCTCCCAGTGCATCATGGGACGCTTGATCTCGATCATGCAAGCAGGCAACCTGGAAAACCCAATCAACGGCAATGGCACAGCACTGAACACACAACTGACCTGCAGATCATGATACGTTGCAAAATGCATCTGAAATGGCGATGGATCTCCATCAGGGCCTAGACTAATCCAATCTTGGATTGTTCGTTTCAAGTCTGGGTGCCATTCTCCCAGGAATGCAGGATTTATGGAATCAAGTTCGCAATTGTGAATGAGAAAATGAAGAAAGACAGGATCCAAAGGAGGGGTCGACATGCCATTAATGAGGCACAGGGCAGTAGCCGCCCCGAGAACCGCCATGCTGTGCTTTCGAGAGGGTGAAACATGTCTAGCTGTCGCAACAGTGTGGGTTGTAGTCAGTGTGGCTTGTCCATCAGCATGGGAGGTGAACCACTGCGTTTCTCCTTGACGATATTCTTCAAAGACCGTGTGGATCACTTCACGCTCGATTCCATCACCTATGGAACGGACATGGTTCCTCCGTCCACTCTGCTCAGTACTATGCCAATATCAGTACAGGGAAGTAACCAGAACATAAATGCAAGGCTTACATATAGAACGAACGATCTGGAGAAAGAATGTTGGTGAAATCACCGTCATTTGCAGCATTTCGAAGTAAATCTTTGAAATCCAATACAAGTGCCTTGAGATTTGGTCCGTGGAGACTAAGAGGTTCTGACGGTGCGCCACTTGTCGCAGCCTCATAAACACGGTCTGTAAGAGTCCTCAACGAGAAGAGACCCATGTAGCGGCCATGAGACTGAACCCACGGCACCCTCCAAATGCTTTCAGGAAGAGAATAAAGCGAGGAGAGAGAATAACCTCGTTGGAGAGGCATGATGGTTGGAGTGGGAGGATATGCATTGCCGTCAAGGGGTGGTGTTGGAGGATGAACAGACGAACGTGAAGGGTTGCTGTTGCCACCTTGAGTTTGAGTTCGTTGTAAGAGACGTTCTGATTGTCGCAGCGGAGTAGCGCTGGGTCCTGGAGTAAGGTCCTCGTCGGAAGAGGGTTCCTCTTCATCCACCGCACCACTATACCCATCCATTTCAAAGTGAAAATATACTTTGCGTGAGATGCATGAATGGACACGAGCAGGAAGAGTTGGGTCTAGGCTTGTCAAGGCCGTCAGAGGATACGGACGGACGACTATGTATCACTCAGTGCAAGTTCAATGATTATATGACAATGTCTCACCTAGATGAACGACGAAGTGGTTTCCCTCAATTGCAACTGTTGGCACAGCATAGTGCATTCGATTAGCAACCAAATCACCTATTGTCAGCGTTGCATGGACTGCACGTCGCAACCGGATTTGACCATCAGTTTGACGAGGAACACCTCTGTTTACGATTTCGAGAAGTTGAAGATGGAGCATCTCCCCATGTGAAAATGATACCGTCCCTCTTGGAGCCAGAGTGAATTGGTAAGAAAAGGGAGATCGTTCCATGTCTTGGATTACACGTTCCATCAGAGTTGCTACTGATGTCAACAGCGAGAATTCGTAGGTGTATAGCAGACAGTAGGCTTGCAGTTGAGCATTGAAAGATTCCCGCAAGAATCTATAGGCCACGAGAACGTTGTTGGACATCTCCTAAATTGAGGCATTAATATTAGCTTGTCATGAGACGAGTATTGGATACATACCGGAGGGGGATAGACCTTGACTTTGACACGCATACCTGCCACCTCCATGTTGCTGTTGCCATCTATGACATTCACTCGACAGTCGTCAATACGCGCTGCACGAGGGAGGGATGGAGGGTGAACGGCAGGGCCCCTTCGGCTACGACTTGGGAGGCGAGGCTGCCGAGGTTGCGAAACGGCCGAGGATGCCAACCGTTGCTGATTGACCTGACCAACCATACTCGGCGCGAGAGTGTTGAAGCCTAGAAAGGGTTGAGAAGGACCCGAAGCTTGGGTAGCCGTCTGGGAAGATGGATGGCCAAGTCCCATTGTACGTTGGCTTTGATACTGATGTGAAATGGGTGGCTGGGCTTGGGGAAATGGTGGAGGTGCAGGTGGAGGAAGGACAGGTGCAGGAATTGCAGGTGGGGGAGGTGCAGGTGGGGGAAGAGAAGGCAGTTGTGCAGTTGGTGGAAGCTGTCCAGGATAAAGGCGAGTGAAGAGCAGATGGAGTTGGGCAACTTCCTCGGGGTTGAGCTGAGCAGGATCCATATCTGTGATTGGGAGAAGTAATAGAACGAGCGGAAGGCACAATATGTGGAAAAAATAAGATTGGAAAGGACAGTGGATATGCTGAGGGCACGGCAGACGGAACTCAATGCGCAACAGGAGAAAAGGAAAAAAATGGGCCATATTTATAGGCAAGGTGTAATACGTGGTGTCGCAGACCAAGAGTCTTGCCTGTTGCGACTGACGGTACTGACCACCAGTACAGGACAAGTGTCCAAGTTATAACATCAAGGTGTTCCCGGCCGCGGCACTTTAACCCTTAACCTTAAGATATTGACTAAGTTGTTCGGCCCAAATGCTCAAATATTTCGTGAAAAATAATGTCATAAGAAACTTTGCCTGCACGGACATAGATTGTCTTCTAACAAACACAAAGAATGAGTGTAAATTAGAATTAAGTCTATGTACGAATTTGGCAAGTTGTGGCGCGTCTGCCTCTCAGCTCGTGCCACTCCCACTTGCCACTCCAAAAGATCTTCCCTGCTCAATAGAGCAGATTATCTCTTTCATTTCACCCACCCTCCAGCTCCCTCATTCTACCCCCCCGCCACTCCCTAGCAGCAGATATCTTCATCAATATACTTGCTATAAGACATAACGGCTTCCTCAACTAACTCGACATTGTGTTCACATTTTATTCAGACCTGCTGCTTGTCCCTCCCACCCTCGCAGCTCATTCGACTTCTCGATTAGGACTGGACACTGTTTTCGAGTTTGAAAAAACCCCTTCCTGTTTTTTCCCCCAAAAACTGAGTTTCTCGCTATACCACAGATTTGTTTCTCGTAACCACTTCCGAAACAAATTCCTTCTGCCAGAAACTTTGCCTGCACGGACATAGATCTCTGAAGTTGCCCAAGAAGAAGCCGTCCGAGACTCGCTCCGCAAGAGCCAGTTCCCGTTGTGCCGCCTCAAAGTCGAGTTCAATATACAGCTCTTTCAGGAACGACGTGATAGCTTTTACAATTTCCGTATTGAGTTGCGTACACGGGAGGACGTCGCCGTCGTGCCCGAAGCAGAAATTTTCTGGGAGAGGATGGTAGTACCTGCGAGGTCCATGGACACGATGTCTGGATGGTGTTGAGGTAGGTCGGTGCAAGGAAGGTTTTCCCCTTGAGGGTGGTTGAAATATATGAAAGGGGACCAATGCAAGCCAGAGTTGGGTGAGTGGGCTCTGTCTCCCTTGCGGTGTACGATGGACTTCAACAAGGTTTTTGCGGTGACGAGCGCGTCAACGACCACGATGTCGGACTTCCTCCTGGTCACCCTAATATTCCATGCGGACAATGACAGTTCGGTCCAACAAACAAGTGTTCAAGGCTGTGTGATTCACGATAGCTCCGCCTCAAATAGCCAACACCAACATGATCCGCGATATCAATCGGTTTGAGGCCCCTCAAGCACATTTCAACCGAGTTGGAGGAAACCAATACAACAATGTCTTCAATCTTGACCGTAAAGTCTTCCGTCGTTCAAGTTAACGAATAAATTGTTCATTGACATATCCTCATCAGCGAAAGCAGATATTCTTAAGCAACTGCAGCCCGCAGACATGGACGGCTCCACACGTACAGGATGTCTCCAGAATACGAGGACTGATATATTGACTCTTGTCATCAACTGGGCGTCCGATTCGATGTCCACCCACAGGGCGCTGTGGCTCCATGGACCCGCTGGCTCCGGAAAGAGCACGATTTTGACGACTCTTGCAGATCACTTTCGTCGATCAGGGCAGCTTGGCGCTTTTTTATTTTTTGAACGTGGCGTCACAGAACGAAGTAATCCAACCTTAGTTGCAAGGACGCTGGCATACCAACTTGCCTCATTTCAACCCGAGATTGGCAAACTCATCACAGCTGCTATAATCCCTCAGAGTCTCATATCACCTATCCCTTCACAATTTCGGGATCTTATCGTTGATCCTCTCTCCTCCATGGAATCACTCCCAACGAGCAAACAAGTCGTGCTTCTCTTGGACAGCCTTGATGAATGTGGGATACCAAATAATCGCGAGGCGCTACTGGCCACATTGGCAGAACAGTCAGCTCATCTCCCGCCTTGGCTTCGAGTGGTCATCACCAGCCGCCCGGAGATTGACATACGGCATGCCTTCGAGTCGCAGCCACATGTTCTGACCATGGAACTTGATTTAACTTCCACTGCGGTCAACCGTGACATTCTCACTTTTTTTCGGCACCATATGAACATTATTCAAAAGAAAAGACGTCTGCATTCAGATTGGCCTGGCAGGAGGAATATCAAAGCCCTGACTGGTCGTGCTTCTGGTCTCTTTGTATGGGCATCGATTGCATGCCATTTCGTCGATGCACACGACCCTCAGAAACGCCTATGCATCGTTTTACGGGGCGACAAAACATCAACTGCCGAGGCTGCGCTCGATGTCTTGTATCGAAAAGCTCTAGAATATTCCGGAGAGTGGGGTGACGAGGATTTTGTTACAGATTTCAAAGTCGTCATCGGCATGATGCTTGTCCTTCGGAATCCACTTACTTGCGAATCCATGGACAGCATTTTAGCCAACCCCGACGGCCGACCTTCTGCTCGGACAATTAACCAGCTGACCTGCATTTTATCGACCAACCCTACGGTTTCCTTTATTCATCCCTCTTTGGCGGACTTTTTCATGAATCGAGCGCGATGTTATCGTGACGTTTGGTTCTTCTCGCCAGAACCTCACGAGCGCACCCTAGCCATTCTCTGTTTGCGCCGTCTGGATCAAGTCCTTCACCGTGACATGTCTCAGTGGTTTCCGGTTGACCAAGACGGCAACCTTGCACGGGACGTGGAATACGCTTGTATGTTCTGGGTGGATCACGTATGTGCGATCAAGGACAATCTTTTGGAGATCGAAAAGCTTTTGAAGGCTTTCGTTAAGGGACGCATCCTCCATTGGTTCGAAACTATGGGTCGTTTGAAGCGATTTAGTTCAACAGGCACATTGCTCGACAAGCTTTGTGTATGGATACAAAGAAATCTCCTACTTTTTCGCAGTGGCCGTGGTCTCTTGGACACTGTCCAATATTGGTGCAGATTTTCTCGGGAGTATGAAAGCTGCATTCACGAGACTCCCATGCAGGTGTATTCTGACGAATTACTTCGGGATTTCAAATTTATAGACGCCCAAGAGCCCCTAGTTTCGCGACCTCCCACTCCAAGTATCTTGGATCTCGCCCTAGTCCCGACTTCTCCAATTGATATCTCCACAGTCCAAAATTATATCGCCTCCCCTAGACCAAGATTAGCTTCCCTTCATCGCTCCGAATCCCTGAGCTCAGCGCTGTCATCTCGTCCTGCTTCCCCAGATTTTACCAGACACTCCAGTAGCCGACGACTCTCGCGCTCGTCGCTGGATATTTCACGACCGCCAACCCCAGATCTCACCGGAGATCCGAGCAGTCGGCGACTCTCGCTCTCCTCGCTGGACATATCTCGGTCCATATCTCCTCATCCCTCTAACAGCAACGAGCAGCTGCCAGTTTCACGACCTGCTTCTCCGGCACGCTCTAGAACCGCCTCCAATCGACGACCATCGTGTTCTTCAGTGGATATGCCAATTTGGGTTCCCTCGAGCGCATCCATATCAGCGACTGAGTCTCCTTCTCGGACCTTCTCTAGACTAGCCTCGGCATTGCGTCCTGCGTCTCCAGGCGATTCTGCTCACCATCTACGAAGATCACGGTCATTACTGAGTTTTGTATCACAACGACAGCCATCGAGTGGATCTCCTGTACTACAGCCTGAATCCCTGGGTCCCATTGGACGCTCCTCGGAAGCAGAAGCCGCGGAGACAAAGAGGAGGCCGCCGCTTAATTTTCTACTCAAAAGGTCAAATTCTTCAGAAGTTCACAAGACGAAGCCGTCCAACGGCAAGGCGGAATCCCTTGCCGTTAACACAAAATTGTCTTTTAGTCAGCCTAGCACTGCGCTACGCCCCCCTCCAGGAGTGAAACCACCATTTGCTGGTGTACCACTTCCAGTACCTCCTGGCATCAATCCCCAGACGTGGGGAGCAGGTTCCTGGCATTTTAATCCTGCCTATCGGAGCGACTCCCCTTCAGCATTTCAAAACAATGTCGGATGGACCGTCGGAAGCGACTGGTATGATGGCATACAAACTGACATACAAACTGTCACATCCTTCAATCCGTATAAGCGTACTCCACTCGCCGAAGACATGCGCAGGACATTACTCACAGATAACCCGCTCGGACTCGAAAATATGATTCCAATGTGAGCCGAAGTACCCACAGCCATCAACCTTTATGACTAACATGCATGGTACAGGGAGAAGTTGTTATGCACTGATGGAATTCCGCAAGCTCCATGGATCTGGAACCCACCTAGCCTGGTAGGCACGGATGCCTCGTCATCGGCCTTTTCCCAAAACACGCACCATGAATCCGCGACCGCGAGAGCCTCGAGACGCGACAACCCAGGGGAAGCGTTTTCCACAAAGGACGAACTCAAACCAACCTTTTCACCTCATATTGTCCGTACTCCACAACACTACTCTTCCTCCCGTAGATCCTCTTCACCTTCATCCCCATCAAATAATCGCTTCTCCATGCCCACCCAACAGCCCAATCCTTCGACGCAGTCGGTTTACCGCTCGGTGCCCTACAATCGCATGAGAGGAATGATTAAAGTCGACATTGATTCTCTTGAGTTGGTGGACCGCAAAGTGAGGTCGCTGCTCAACAAACTTACCCTGGCGAACTTCGACTCTATCTCTGACCAAATTATCGCGTGGGCGAACAAGTCCGAGATGGAGAAGGATGGGAGGACGTTGCTCTGCATCACCAGGCTCGTGTCCAAAGCAGCATGCGCCCAGGTAATGTGGACGAAGGTATATACTCGCCTTTGCCGGAAGATGATGGAACAAATAAGCTCCACCGTGCAGGACGATGGGATCAGGAATTTGGAGGGCAAACCGCTCGGGGGTGGTCAACTTTTCCACAGGTATCTCCTCCATCGATGCTGGGAAGATTGGAAGCGTTGCTGGTTCGTCAATGAGCCTACGGGAGCTGCGAGTGCGACCAAGGCTAAGGAAGATGAAGATGAGAAAGCTTCCAATGACAAGGTCACGGAAACTGGGGGTGGTGAAGGGGTTGCATTATACTCAGACGAGTACTATGCTGCGCAGAAGGCCAAGCGACAAGGTCTGGGCCTCATCAAATTCATCGGAGAGCTCTTCAAGCTGCAAATGCTGACCGAACGGATCATGCACCAGTCTGTCATCAAGGCGCTACTCATCAGGACTTTCCAGAACCCAAAAGAAGAGGATATCGAGAGTCTGTGCAAGCTGTTTGAGATCGTCGGCTCAATCTTGGATACGCCCAAGGCTCGGGCACACATGGATCTATACTTCTGGCGTATGAATAAGATGGCCAAGAGCCCAAGCGTGTGCTTCCGCGTTCAGTTCATGTTGCAGGTGTATTTTCTTTTCTTTCACTCTCCCTCTCCCTGTGTTGTTTATCGCTACCTCTTGTCAGGATATTATCGAGCTTCGGGAGCGGAAGTGGATCAGTCGACCTGCGCACAGGATCGACGTCCAATGAAGATATCTCGCCGGGCTACGGCGCGCAGTTGAACGTGGCGATTTCCCTCAGGTTGGTTGATCTTGGTAGTTGTTCGGTCCTCACGGAGCACCAGCTCCTCGATCGACGCATTACAATGTACCGCATAAGGACTAAAATAAAAATGTTGTTTAAATGCATTGTAATGACCACCCACTGGTGATGGGAACCCTTCGGTACTGGAAACCAGCAGCGGTGAAGGCTAGGTATGGGACAGCTATGGGGAGGAACTTGGTGGCGTGGTTGGATTTAAGGCTCGTTACTAATAGCAGTGGACGAGCTGAGCGAAGATCCTATCATACTCTGAGCGCGTTCGACATCTCAATGTAAACTGAAAATTTTGATTGCTGGAATGAGAGTTGAGACTTTTAGTGACGGTCAAGAAGCAGGAAGATGAGTTTACACCGGAACACACTTTTCCAGAATGCTTGTCCACCAAGTGTCCCTTCCGTAAATTGGCAAATCCACCGTGAAGCGGTGCGACGTGGTTCCATCATGATGGCTAGACCAGTCGAATCTTGGCAAAAGTTGAGAGTAGATTGGCGTTTCGAAGGCGATAGGGGGATTACTGCCGATAGACCTCGCAGGTTCTTGATCTCTGCTAGTGGTAATGTTGTTGTTGGGGTGGACTGCGGTGCTGAGTGCAAATGTCTAGTAGTGTGCGTTGCCCGTGAGTGTGCGGAGCGGTTTTCCTTGAGGAAGATGGAACTGAGCTCGAGGTAGAGATGGTTGGGAAATAATGACGAACTGGAGATTTAGACTTGAGCTGTTCGCCAGAGTTTACTATGACCTCCAGCCCCCCGCGCCAGGTGACGATGACCCATACTGCGTAGTCTTCGATGAAGTTGCCAGACATGAGCAAGTGCATTTCGAGTGTGGAGGACATGATCGTTGCCTAGGCCAGTAGGCGTGCGAAGCCGCCGATTCCGCAATTTTGCAGCCCTCACCGATGAGTTTACCGGTTATTGATGGTGTATGTATCTGACCGTTTCTGACGAATATCTCCTGAAAGTTCTACGGTCAAATCAAGGTTCAGACTGAGGTCTCTGCGTCCCATGGCTATATGGCCACAGTCCAAGTCGCTTAGCGAGGTCGCAGCGCAAACCTTGAGGCCACCATCGACGTGCTCAAGCTCATCACCTCCTGGTTCTTTCGTAGCATGCTATTGCCACTGATTGTCATGCAGAGTCATGGGAGGTTGAGGACATGTTCCCACTCGCTGTCGCCGTCAAACCCTGTACAGAGCTTGGGAGTCGTCATCGAGAGGATCGGTGAGTACGGTAAGCATTTTTTTTTTCAACCTCGTGCCTACCCTCTTCCCATACAACAAGTTCAGTATATCTTACTTTCATACGCGTTGTAGATATCTCATTTGACATTCCCGTTGGCGACTTGTGCGTGTCGACGATCGTCAAATGAACAGGCATGATGATCCTCGCTGAGCATTTAGACACATTGCTCGAAGAGCTCGCCACGCTCACCAATGGCGGGTTTGTCAAGGCAATGGAGGAGTAGAAGGTGGTGGTTGGGTACGTTCCGTCCTCTGCACCAGCTGATGAAACTACCAATTATCCACTGACCTTATGCAGCAAAAAAAAAAGTAGAGGCACGGGTGAGGGCACCTGACATCGAAGGACACGGCGTGGAGTAACACTGCGATGGAGCCACATCCGCCCCCATTGGGGTACCGCTTGACGGATGTAATGTACATGATCGTGTCGAGGCTTGTTGTGCCGAGCGACGAGAAGTGTCGCTGGGGAACGAGAAAAAGTACGTGATATGTGATGATGATGCTACTGCCTATGTGGGCTTTATGCTGACTTGTGAACGCAGGAGTTTGATGGAATGGTTGCCGGTGAGGCAGGGTTTTTGGGAAAGTGCTGTACCAGAAGGTGTGTGTGTTTGATGAGCTGATTCTGGCGTTGAGTGGATATAGATCGTGACAGCGTTTGTACCGGAACTGCGCACCGATTGAATCTAGCATCGCAATCCTTCTCGACACCGACACCAACCAAATCCCAGAGGATGCTCAAGGCCACTTGCGATTGTGATGTGACTCTGATGGAAAATGTGTACGCGATGACTACGGACGGTTCTCGCATGTTTCCCAAAGATCAACTTCCTTGTATTTTCACCAGGACCAAGGAGGGCAATTACTATGTTCAAAGGAGGTTCACGACCAATCTCATGCCGTGCAACAGATTGTCAAGACGCAAAGGTATTGCGTGTTCTGGCTGGCTTTGTGACAAACCGAGATTGTGCCAACGAACAGCGAACTCATGATGGAGGTGAGTTCTTTTTCCCTTCACTCGGTTGTCAGACATCGTGTTCACTCATGCATTGTCTGGCCTCTTCACTAGGCCTTGCGTTTATACTGTCTTTTATCGTGTCTCCGTCGTGCAGGAAGTTCACAAGGGCTGTAGGTGTTCAGAAGAGGGAAGCAAGGGGACGACGCCGAGAAGAAATACATTGGTAGGATGAGCGGAAAGGGTTCATCTCTTTGCATTTCTCAAGAATTGTTTTCTATTAGTCCAGTAGTCCGTTGCTACCATATGTATATGTGGTGTACTGTATGCCCTAGTATCTCAGTTTTGAGTTGACCTTTTCCATGGTCTCCTAAAATGGTTCTTCGGCGTCAATGTTGAGATAGTGGCGTTGACGCCTCGAGGATCAGGGCAGAGAGCTTGACAGTGCACCATGATCATCCCCGTCTTTGAAACGTTAGCCAACACTTCTGCGGTCATAAACCTGGCACCATCCTCTTGCCACAATCTGGATAAATGCCGAACCATCTGGAATATCATTTGGAGCTGTCTTGCCACATCATTCGCCTGTATCTGGCTCGCGATCCATCCGAATATCCCGGCGCCAGAAGACAGTTGGGGGAGGAGAGCTGCACGTCGTGTGTGGATGATGTTGCTGGCATTGCTTGCGCCTGAATTGATTGTGGGATGGGCGACACGACAGTTGGTGGCGGCATGCAAGATTGCCAAGGCTAACCAGAGTGAGAACCATGAGACGTTCTGGAAGAGTGTGCGAGATTGATGGTGATATGTTTTAGAGTATGGATGGACCAAGACGCATGGGTTCTTTGTTGTGATGGGCGGTTACATGCAGTGTGATGCAAATGGCGTACCGATCCATACAATCACGACCGACAATTTACCTGAGAAGTACAAAACGAGTCTATTGGAGGAGGAGATCCAGGACAGAAGTAAAGGGGACGTACTATCGAAAGCGTTCGCATTACTCCAAACGGGGTGGTTCATTCTCCAGTGTATCGCGCGGGCAATTGAAGGCCTTCCTGTGACAGAGTTGGAGGTTGCCACAGGTGCATTCGCTGTGCTTAACCTTGCAACGTATGTTCTCTGGTGGAACAAGCCCCTCAACGTGAGTCGCCCTGTACGATTGTGGGCAGGCAGGAACGCGGACAAGGGAGAGGACGAGGGAGAGGACAGAGGGGTAAACAATGCGAGAGCGGAGGGACGTTTACGTTCGCTGTGGAATACGTTGAAGCGAGGACTGGCCGACTTCCTGAAAGAGGCTTATCGACCCTTGGCATCACTGGTTGATGAGGTTGGGGTATTTGGCACTGTCGTTTGCCTTCCATTCCTCTTATTTCTTCCCATTCTCGGTGGAGTCAGCTTCGAATCGAACAGAAAAAGACGACGAGTGGGAACATTCAGTCCAGAGCAGAAGATCGATGACAGCGCTAATCTCATGGCTGCGGTGGTTGGAATAGTTTTTGGTGGGATTCACTGTGTTGCTTGGGCATTTTACTTTCCAACGCACACCGAACAACTTCTTTGGCGAGTCTCTGCTATTTCGGTCACAGTCGTGCCACTTTTTATCTGGTTGTTGTGGTCGGTCATTGAGAAAATGTCGAACGAATTCTCCAATTTCTTTCTTGGGATTGGTTTGATCCCAGCGGTTGCTCTGTACGTCTTTGCACGCCTCACGTTGCTCGTACTCCCTTTTATGGCCCTCAGGTCTCTCCCCCCTGGAGCCTATCGCACTGCAGATTGGACCCATTTCATACCGCACATCTAGTTCCCTCAATTTTCTTATCTCCATCGTGGTTGCAAGAATTTGCATAAGTCGCCTGGTATGTAGGACTAAAAATATACTTAGCTGCTCTCACCACCCTGTCGTGATACATTCTCCCAACCCTCCCCAATGTCGGCGTGGCAGTCGCTTCCACTTCCCCCCCAATATCCTCGTTCGACTCTCTGAGTCTCAGCCTTCCTCATTCGCATTATTTCGTCCATTCAGCCTCGGACTAAGGCAACATTGAGATGGCGGGCATCATCTTGATAAGGAGGATGACGGTAACGACAACTTCTTCTATAGGTCGCCGACCTTAGGGACTTGTTTGCTTTCTTTTTGAGCCTGCATCGTAATGCCAACGAGAGACAATCCATTGAAGCACTCGAACAGCTACGGTTATATGACTTTTAACAATGACAAGTACCGCTCACCAACTGGACACGTGTATAGTAGAGATCGTACAACTTTGGAGCGCCCATTCGGTTTAGGAGGTCCTACGCAGTCGCCGTCAATGTTCGTTGAAATGGTTTTAGTCTTATGGGTTCTATGCCTCTGCAACCTTTTGTATGGAAACCGAGAGTGATCAGCTAGTTTTCGGATCTGCCGTGTCAAGTCCGACGCGGCATGGCATCAAGACCCGGGACACCATTCCTTAGTATTCTGAGTCACTCACTTTAAGAAAGTCTGTAATTATTTTCTTTCAATCTTTGAAAACAAAATTGAAAAAAACTGGATACTAGTCTGAATGGTCCCTGCTATAAGCCATTTGACTCACACAATGCTGGGTCCTAGAATGCATAACAAATGACTACAAAAGTCATAAATAAATGAAAGAAATAATGAAAGGTATCTAGCTCACCTCAGCATTTACATGAATCAAATGGCTTCATTGTTATGGGACATCTTAGGGATGGCTCCAGCAAGTCAGACAACTATCAAGGGATCAGAGAGTAATGAGACTCAAGGATGAATTACAAACAGAAGAGAAAACAGAAAGTTCAATAGTACAAGAGTAGACAACTGAGGGATGAGAACCAGACTAATTCTAATGAATCACATACTGACTATAGCCTTTTATACATCAAGGACTCAAGGATGGGCTTCTTGGTTTCCTGTGGTGTAGAGATTGATATCTCTGTGAACTCTGATCTCTCTTACTTTCCTTTCATCTCCCTTCCTTTCATCTCCCTTCCCCTCACATTCCCTCCACTCCATTATTCACCATTTTCTCAGTGGTATATAGTGTTATGTGTACATACATACAAACAAGTTGAGTTTGGGTTCTGACAGTCTGACCCCATCAACAAGGACTTGCACCCCCTGAATCTGTGCCTACAAAGGCCACATTCACCACAGCGGTAACCATCCATTGTATTGAATATACAAGCTGGACTCCATTCATTTACCTTTACTATATAATCATTCACTCCTAGTCACAGATTCCTTATATGGACATCTCAGTATGGTTTACCACAACATACTGAGATGTACCTGATACTCCTTCATCTACTTTCATAATATATACTTACATATTCTCTAGCTTATTCTTTAGATCTTATTCTTTCCTTAGCTGTTTTATCAGTCAGAACCCTGCCTCCAATACATTGCTATGCATACAGACATTCACATTGGGGTCATGTGGTAATGGGATGTCATGTTGTTATTGTTCTCTGTTGATGTGGTTTCAGTGTTGTTGGGGTCTTTGGGGGTTACCATTTGAACAACCTCCTGTTCTTCAGCCCTGAGCCTTGCTGCATTATGCATGACTCTCATGTTTTGGTGTACAAGTGTGGCTGTTGCACAGTGATATGACATGATATGATGAATTTGGGAGAAGAATCAGCTTGGTGGATTTATGTCTACTTGTGGACAAAGAGGTTGTTGCAGCTGCAGAAATTGGTGAAAAGCGGTTGCAGAAATGGTCAGTGTGTTCTACACTAGCTTAAAATGTCACCTAGCAACAAGGTAATCTATGTCATATGTAGTGCAAATCAAATTGTAAGCTAAATCAGTCGTCCATGGTAAATACTTATTCCATAGCAAATACTTCAGGCTTCAGCATAAGCTTGTGATTCCAATGCTTGCCATTGCTTGCAATGTCCCAGGTTGCTCTACAGCCTTCTATCTTCCTGCACCCCTCCTAGCTCAATGTTGTAAGGGAAGTTGTATACGAGCATATCATATTATCCAATATCTTCCATGATCTAGTTAGGTAACAAAAGTTGGCTTCACAATGAGCAAAAGAGTTAACATATATATACCCTTTTATCAAAGCCTCTCAATTGTTGGGATCAGGGTAGTGATGGTCTGGTTCAGGCAAGGAGGGAGTTCTGTGAACCTCTCTGTTATAGCTGCATTGTTTTTATTATCATTGTCTTGAAATGCTACTGCAATTAGTGTTGCCACGGCTCAGTCCGGAACCGTTAGCCGTTGGAGCTGGACCGATAATTAGCCGAGCTGAGCCATTCACTCGGCTAACGGTTAAACCTTGGCTTAGCCACGGCTAGCCGTTATTAGCCGTTACCAAATATCCAAATTAGGAAATTTAGGTTTCCAGCCTGTTTGCTGGCTTCAACTCTGCTGCCTCTCATACCTCACAAACATGTACGGCCACATTTCACAAGATTTTCAGGTGTTTCTTTTTCTTTTTGCATATCTCCATGTAGCCTACCTATGTACATGTACATGTATATGAAAAAAATGAAAAATACCTATTTCATCGTCTTCCTGAATAGATCCTTGGCCCGTGTAAGAATTTCCAAAATGTCATTGCCATCCTCGAACGACTCGATTTTGATCCTCATCGACTGCTGGCTTGACAACATCCGCTTAGCCTTCTCAACCTCGTGCTTGAGCTTGCCCATTGTGCTCAAGTTTGGCAACACATCAGTACCTGTCTTCTTCTTGTACGCCTTGACAAGATGGTCGATAACGTGGTTGTAAAAGTCCTCGCCTCCGAGATGAGCAAAGGAGAGAGAAGCCGCCATGTGCCGGGGTTGGATGCGCGGACGTCGAGGGAGGCGAGACATGGTAGTAAATTTTGCAGAACGATCGGCATCATGGTCATTGTTGTCATGACAGCAGTTGTCAGTGTCGGTGTCGTCGTCCAAGGCCACATCACGTCTTCACTGGCATCCTCCACTGCGCGCGCATTCATGCCGAGCCTCCATTCCTCCGGCTGTGGCTGTTGGCGTGGTGTCACTGGTGTGCTCCGCATGTTTGTGTGGTGAGATTGGTGGTTGTCCACTATTAATTTCCTTTTTTGGATGGCTAGCCGCGGTTTAGCCATTCCACAATGGTCCGGTCTGGCTAACAACCCATATATGGGTTAGCCATTGTTAGCCGTAGCCGAGCCGAGCCGGACCAAGCCGTGGCAACACTAACTGCAATAATGTAAAATTCCAACCCATGTAAAGTTGAAGTTCAGCCTAGGAAGAAATGTTGTCTCATTTGGTTATCTTGCTCCAAATATTTGCACTGACTGTCCAAACACTTGTCCAGTATCATTCATGTTTACTGTGCTTTTGACACATCTACTAGGCCGGCACCTATGAGACTCCATTCATTCACAGTGAATGTGGACACAATACAAGTTATTAAGGGGTTGAGCCCTTGGCACAACAGCAATGTGGTATTGATTGAATTGTGCAGAGCAGCAGGAAATAAAGAAAATTAATAAATTAGTGCTTGTAATTCATCCTTGCATCTCATTACTCTCTGATCACTTGATTGTTGTCTGACTTGCTGGAGTCATCCCTAAGATGTCCCATAACAATGAAGCCATTTGACTCATGTAAATGCTGAGGTGAGCTAGATGCCTTTCATTATTTCTTTCATTTACTTATGACTTTTGTAGTCATTTGTTATGCATTCTAGGACTCAGCATTTGTGTGAGTCAAATGGCTTATAGCAGGGACCATTCAGACTAGTATCCAGTTTTTTTCAATTTTGTTTTCAAAGATTGAAAGAAAATAATTACAGACTTTCTTAAAGTGAGTGACTCAGAATACTAAGGAATGGTGTCCCGGGTCTTGATGCCATGCCACGTCGGACTTGACACGGCAGATCCGAAAACTAGCTGATCACTCTCGGTTTCCATATTTTGTCCTCCTCCGAATCGCTTCTTCACCTCTGGGTGTACCTCCCAAAAAGTGCAATGGAACGCCCTCACAACTGCTGGAAGCTACGATAACTCTATGCCAGGATCTCAATTTCCGCCTTGTGCGATTTCCAGCTGAGCCTGGGTGGGCGGTCAGCACTTGGTTGTATCGTGCTCACAAATTTTTGTCAAGAATCTCTGGGAAAGCCCCCGTTGTCTGCCGTTTGTAAAGTTGTGGATGCGCACAGCCCTGAAAGCAGTTCCCAGCTCCTATCTGAAGTTCGCGCATATGCATCCTTCAAGGCCAAGTCATTCCCAAGTTCTACGGGTACTATAACATCTGGGAAATCTTAAACATCATTGTTTTAGAATCAGCTGGCGATTCGATACTGGAAAACCAGGCAATCTCCAGCAAACTACGCCAGATGATGAAGTCCGCTCTGGGTCGTATGCATGCTTCTGGATACTTGCATGGTGACATTGCTCGTCGGCATTAAGAATTGTTTTCTATTAGTCGGATATTCTCCAAGTCATCTGGGTGGCGATTGAACGCAGCCAGTAGTCCGTTGCTACCATATGTGGTGTACTCTATGCCCTAGTATCTCAGTTTTGAGTTGTCCATGGTCTCCTAAGATGGTTCTTCGGCGTCAATGTTGAGATGGTGGCGTTGACGCCTTGAGGATCAGGGCAGAGAGCTTGACAGTGCACCATGATCATCCCCGTCTTTGAAACGTTAGCCAACACTTCTGCGGTCATAAACCTCGCACCATCCGGATCCTCTTGCCGCGACTTGGATAAATGCCGAACCATCTGGAATATCATTTGGAGCTGTCTTGCCACATTATTCGCCTGTATCTGGCTCGCGATCCATCCGAATATCCTGGCGCCAGAAGATAGTTGGGGCAGGAGAGCTGCACGTCGTGTGTGGATGATGTTGCTGGCATTGCTTGCGCCTGAATTGATTGTGGGATGGGCGACACAACAGTTGATGGCAGCATGCAAGATTGCGAAGGATAACAAGAGTGAGGCCCATGACCATGTCCTGCCAGATTGATGGTGATACATTTCAGAGTATGGATGGACCAAGACGCACGGGTTCTTTGTTGTGATGGGTGGTTTCATGCAGTGCGATGAAAATGGCGTACCGATCCGCACAATCACGATTGACGATATCCCTGATCTACCTGAGAAGTACAAAACGAGTCTATTGGAAGAGGAGATCCAGGACAGAAGCAAAGGAGACGTACTATCAAAATCATTTGCATTACTCCAAACAGGGTGGTTCATTCTCCAGTGTATCGCGCGGGCAATTGATGGCCTCCCTGTGACAGAGTTGGAGGTTGCTACAGGTGCATTCGCTGTGCTTAACCTTGCCACGTACATCCTCTGGTGGCACAAGCCTCTCAATGTTAGTCGCCCTGTACGAGTGTGGGCAGACAGGAATGCGGACAAGGGACAAGACGAGGGAGACCGTGGAAGGGCAAACAACGCGAGAGCGGAGGGACGTTTACCTTTGCTGTGGAATACATTCAAGCGAGGACTGGCCCACTTCCTGAGAGGCTTATCGACCCATTGCAGCATTGGTGGATGAGAATATTAATGGAGCATTGTGGGCTGTCGTTCTCTTTCCATTCTTCTTATTTCTTCCCATTCTCAATGGAACAAGCTTCAAATCGAACCAAAGACGAGTGGGAACATTCAGTCCAGAGGAGAACAACGATCACAAGGATAGCCTCATGGCTGCGGTGGTTGGAATGGTTTTTGGTGGGATTCACTGTGTTGCTTGGGCGTTTTACTTTCCCACACACACCGAACAACTTCTTTGGCGAGTCTCTGCCATTTTGGTGACAGTCGTGCCATTTTTTACGACATTGTTGATCTCGAACAGTCCAATCGTTTTCATACTGGCTGCCCCTCTGTACCTTTTTGCCTGCCTCACATTGCTTATACTCCCCTTCATGGCTCTGAGGTCACTCCCACCTGGAGCCTATCGCACTACAGATTGGACTCGCTTCATTCCGCACATCTAGTTCCCTCTATTGTACGAGACTGTGTCACAGTCCCGAAGAGTTATCAGGCTCCTACCAAGCCTCTCGGAGAGGGTGAGAGGCATCCCACTACATCAGCAAAACCAGGGTCTGCTACGCAGCCTCATATAGCAAGTCCATAGCTATCATAGCACCTAAAGCAGCCATAGCAAGGTCTTAGGGTTTATAGCGCTACCTAGCTTGGCACAACTTCTACGGAGTACTGTATAGCTTGGCCAGCCATCTGTAGAGGACTTCGTAGCCAAGCAGACCATCTGTTAGTACTCTATAGCTGGCCCAGAATGTACCGGAATCACAGCCGCCCCTGGTTGCTTTTGTTTCCCACACTTGGCAAATGGTTGAAAACCAGAAATGGCAAATAAAATTTTATAACGACTTGGACAATGGTCAAGCGCACAGAGACACTAATTCTCCCTTTAATCTAAGACAACCATCAACTGAGTATCCACACATGCTTTTGCCGAAGTACGAAACCTTTCAATTCGGGTAACATGTCAGAGTAATGAACGCTTCATAATATATCACTTACCGGCCCCTCTCTGCCCACTGTTTCCAGGCAGCGCAGAACTTCCCCCAATGATAAGCATTCCCTTTCATGATTTAAATGAGCTGTAGAATCCCTTCATATGTTTGCCTATATGTTTCTCCATCGAACTCATGTTTCTCGTCGTAAAAACCACCCCGGTAGGCATTGAGGATACATTTGATCTGAGTTGAGCCGAAAAAGTTGAAAGTGAAAGGGATAAAATAAGGGGACAGCATACCGTAGTGGCACAAAGTGCAACTATTCCACATGGTACTTCTTCCTCAAAATCCTCTGGGAATCAGGAGGCCAACTTTGATCGACCATAGAAATATTGACACAGTTCCGCAATTGCTGCGTGCATCACGTTGTTTGTTCTTCCCTATTATAAAAAAAAAGATCAGTTGGCTTCTGATGTGATTGCGGTTCTTACCTGGCTGTCCTTTTTTTCGTCCTGTAGAAATTTCCCATTTTCCAGGTACTGCTCAATATTTGCTGCACCATAGCAATATATTCATTTTGACCGGATGGCATTTCTTCGAAAAAGATATGGTAGTGATGTTCTACAACACTTTTAGCCTTTGCCTTGAGATCGCCGCAAAAAGTTGAACAATCAGCACAAAGCTACGAAAACAGCGGTCAGTGATTGCAATCATAAATATGTAAAAAGATCCTAACGTAGTGAATCATGAACTTCTCGCAATTGCGATAAAATCCTAGCAAACAATGAGTAACCATGCAGCAAAAATAAAGAGCAATCTCACCGTCTTCAACACGGCCACCACTCTCCTGGTGTTCAAAGATTGCCTGACTGATGCACTCAGCGGCTACCTTGCGGTGTTCTTCATTTTTGGGGTCTGGAAAGGCGTTTGTGATCCCCAACCATCGGCGAAACTTGAACTTCACCTCTTCTAAGACATCTCTCCACTGGGATGGATAGTAGCATAGCCTTTTCGGGTTAGTGGATGTCGCACTATATGGTCCATGAGTGTGCCGTTTCGCCCTTGATTTCTTTTGCCTATGTGAATCAGATTCAGTACCCGACTTGGAAGAGCCATCATCACTGTTGCCAGAGGCCTGAGCCCAACCAGACTGGCATATGGCAGCAAGACGTGAAGGAGCAGGTGGCTTTGGTACACGGTTTCGTTTGTGGTGGCTGGTGACGACATCAAATGAATCGTCTTCCATATTATCCTAAAAAATATTGGTGAGCAAGGTATAATGATGTTCAAGGAACGTACCTCATTTGCGTGACCAACGGTGTGTGGAATCTGTATGGGGGCATCCTGGGTGGTATCTGGAGGGACAACGTGTCAAAGGTGCTAAATGGGTATGTTAATTAATTACCCTGGCGTTCCCCCCCCAGCCCCACCGGCACCCCTTGATCTTGAAATGAAAATGATTATTTTAATCATTGATTATAAAGAACAGCATACCGTTGCCATTGGTGTTCGGTGACCTGAGTGATCCCTCAGCAAACCACTCATCTTCGGATGGTGAACAGTCAAATCCTAGCTCTAACTAAAGGTAGATCACTGAAATAAAAATCTGCGAGAAAAAGGGCTCACCTAGTAGTGGGTCACCATGGGGCCCATTGATATCAGCATTGCGACGTTGATAATCGAAGGCTTGCTGTCGGTCATTAGTATTTAAATACAGGTCAGAGTCATTACTGTCATTGCGGTCATAAAATTCATTTTGTTCGGTGTCATGATAGTATTGATTGTTGTCGTTACGGTCATAAGGTGTATATTGATTGTTGTCGCACTTTGCAGTATGAAATTGTATTTGGGTGTTGTTGGCGTAGTTTTGTGCTGGTCGATCATCCTCAGAACTCCATTCTTCTTCACCTGACACCGTCCGTCGATTGGAGCCTGAGTCAGCGCTCTCCTCATCAGATGAAAATGCCTCATCTTTATTATTCCGAGAACCCTGCAAAGTGTCTGTCCGCTGGGGTACATTACTCGCTTGGTTTGAGTACTGAGGGTTACGAGCTTGTCCACAATTGGCTTGGGAGACTTTACTGAGAAGATAGATAGCAGCATGTCACATGAACTTACCAGCTGGTTTTGCAATGTAAGGGCCAGCACTGGCCAATGGAACCTGTGCGGTGACTGGTGCTGAAAGCCGCCAAACAGGCTGGTGACCAGGATTGAGTTCACGTTGTAGATGCGGGTTCTTGGTGGCTTCGGAACTATATAAGAAGAAATAAAGATCCTAACCAGAGGGTGTCAGCGTAGAAGTGACTGGATAAATCAGTGTCAGGAATAGAAGTAAAAAGAAGGGAATAGTAAAAGTAAAGCCGCCGCATAAAACTGGACTAATAACGATGAAGCCGGCGATGAACGGAGTGAAAACGGACAAATAATAAAGAACCCGACGATGCCGACAATGTTGGGTATGGCGGGTCGGGTCGGGTCGGGTCGGAAACGATGAACGAATATACGGAAACAACGATAAAGACGACGAAGTGAACTATAAAAAGCTAAGGATCTACGTGGACGAGCATTTGAAGGGATTAAAAGGTGATTCTGACTAAAGGGAAACGGGGACTAATGGTATCTTTTTTTGTATGGTCGTTGGGGACCGTTTTTATAGTACATGAGTGTGTAGCTACTTTCGGACATGTCTACTTCGGCCGATAGAAACTACAAAGAAACACTGGAATGGGGAAGTGGAAAGGGGGGTTGCAAAGCAACGAAGACAGGAAAGTGGAGGGGAAAACGAATATCCATGAAAAAGATTGGAAAAGTCCTACATATCTCCGAAAGGACGAGGGGATGCATAAATAAGGTAAATCCGAAGTCGGGGATTGAGTCCGAAGAGATCCATCTCCTGGAATTGGAACTCCGAGGTGTTTGAGGCTGCCGGATTTAGCCCAAAAGCGGCCGTCACAAAGCGGCATGTGTCGGGTTACGTTGGTCACGTCGGGTCACGTCACGTCACGTCACGTCGGGTTACGTCGGGTTCAAATGCAAGTCGAATGGCGGCATCGGGTTGGTCCGGATTCGTGATATATCGATGATATGGACTCAGAGGGACGTCGACCCTCTACAGCGTTCCTCTGGCTGGCCTCTATTGTTGCTCTGTTGCTGCAAGGTCTGAGGGGCACGAGCGTGCCCTATGGCTATGTCGAAAGGATTTATAGAAAAATCAAATGGCAGCATGTCATATGAATTTACCAGCTGGTTTTAAAAGATGAGGGTCAATGGAGGGAACCTGTGCAGCTCGGGTGCTGGCAGGTAATGTGGGCTGGTGGCCAGGATTGGGTTCATGCTCATTTAAGGGTGTGGTAGGTCGAAAACCAAAAGTATGGTTCCCAGTACACAAGTCTGGCTCTGTACCGGGAGGCATGAGGTGTGTTATTGGTTGAACAGGTGTTGGCATCGGACTTTGAGTAGCGGGAGGTTCTCGCTTTGAAATTAGGCACAGCGTAAGTGATATGGTACCATTGCCACGACTAAGGTTGTCTTACTGCTGAGACATGGCGTCTTGAAGGTTTTTGCTGAGGTGCCATTGGATTGCTCACAGTTGATTCTGGTATAGGGTGAGCCCGCTGTGCGGTGCGCCTCCTACCATGTTCTTGTACAACTTTGGAAATAATTTCCATCTGTTCGAGAGCACCACCAGTGCCTTTTGTTTGCCGGCCAGACCGACGCACATTGGTAACATTTTCTACAAAATAATGGAACAATTTGCTGGTCCCTCATGATGAATCGTGAAGTATGAACCTTTGTTCTGGGTCTGATTCTTGCGACATTTCTTGGGTTGAGGGTCATCTTGGGCAGGATCAGAATCGGAATGTCGCCTCTGTGACTGGGAAGGATCCTTTGCAGGCTGAGAACCATGCATGAGTGGTGCCCGTGACGCTGTGGCACAAGGATCAGGTAGATCGTTCGATGGACATGTGGACGAATATTCCAGAACACGTCATTTTAGGACTTAACATTTTAAATAATTCTCTCGACTCTAGCTGTCAATTTATCAGCAGCCCTCTAAAGAATAATACATGCATTTATCAAAAAACTTGTTCAAAAAGAATTCCTTGCTATATTCGAGACAACTTTCTTTTGTCAAACGTGTATCCGCAGCATTGGAAAACCAGGGGATGAGATGAGCCGGTGTTCTCAAATGAGATAAAGGGATCACATCACCCATGCGTGTGCCATCAGCACGAGTGCTATGCTTCAAAACTAACATTTGTGTGGCATGGTCAGGACGTGGGCCTTTTTGAGGTGTTGGGGTGGAGGAAGCTGATGGCATCACAAAGTCAAAACGCTGCACGTATGCAAGAAAAGTGTTGAATATAGGAATGTTGGGAGAATCAGCCAGAGGCATGGCACGCATGATGAGCCTAATCTGCACCACAGAATGTCCTGTACCCAATGAGATCTGTCAACATCAAAAAGAAACAAAAGAAAATTTTCACCCAAAATTCCACATTGCGGCCAGACCATGGCAGGATCTGTGCTTGCTAACACAGTATCATAGCGTCCAAGTGGCCAATTAGTTGTGGGGGGGTGGGCATTAAGTGTTTCTGGTGGCAGAACGATGTCTGTACGATGATAGTCCTTCAATTGCATCCGAAAGCCTGACCACACCTCCAGCTTGTGAAATGGGAGAGAATCGTCCGCAGCGGGGGGACGACGGCCTCCTATGGTGTATACTGAGTTGTTCTTTCGTTCGGTGTGCCGTAGAAAGTGGGAAAGGGCAGGAACAAGGTCAGAGATGTTGAACATTACTGCAGCGTCATGCACGGACATTCTTTTAAAAGATGGATCCCAAGTCAAGTGGAATGCTGTTGAATTGACACTAAATGTTCGGAGTGGAAGGGGAGTAGAAGGGTGACATCCAGAGGCTAAACGAGTTGCTTCCTCGAAATAATTGGTGGTGAGTCGACGTGGTCCAACAACATTGTGAATATTGTTTTCATAATCTGACTCGGAATCGGAATCGGAGTCACCATTAGAACAAGCTATGCTGTGTGTGGTTTGAGCCTGCCGGATAGTCATCGCAAGATCAAATTGCGTGCACTTATCTGCCCGATCGAGTGCGTGACATATCTGGTCTTCATAACGCTGATTGTTGCCTGCTCGACCAGGGGTCTTGACAACATCGATGTGTGCACGTTCAGTAATATTGGCACTCCACTGGATGGCGGCACCATTTGCTTTGATGTTTGCAATGACACTTTGCATGAGCTCCAGTTTGGGAATGTGCCAATTTTCAATGGGTCGATTTCCTTTCCCCACGTGAGCACAAGCATCCAGGATCGCGTGTTTGTGGTCATGAAATGTATTCAGAGCAGCCTGTATCTTGTCACAGGTATGGTCATCGATGACCGGTGCCTGAGCCAGGTATCGAAAATCCATCAGGGCTTGGATGGCAATGACAAAGTCATTAGGCGCACAGCCAGCTATAACGCCTACAATATAATGCTCGATGTTTCAATGGTCCTGTCCTGTCACCTGCTTCAACTTCGAAATCCCCTCTGTAAAGTGACGGAAACCTGTACGCGGCTGAAGCAGAGAAATGCGGAAATCAATTTCTTCTTCGCCAAGCACTTTCATGCACCACTTGGCGTCGTGGTCCCAGAATTGCTTGTGCCAGTGATGAAGGGGTTCGGGTGAGAAGAATATTGATGGCTCGGCCAAGGGCCAGTCTCTCCAGAACGGCAGGTGTATGCCATTCAGCCGAATCTTTTTGGCTTCACGAACATAAGTTTTGATATCTTGGATTGGGTCAAATTTCGAGGCGACAGCATGCAACTGTGCAAGCGTTATTGAAGCTGTTCTCGGCTCATGCCGGAAAGAATCACCAAACTGCTTATACGTGGCCATTGTGAGATATGACGTTTTCCCTGCAACGCCAGCAAGCATCGCGGTTTCTGGTGTATCGGCCATATATGCAGCAAGGGGGGTAAAACAATACTGTGAGAAACCGAGAGGGTCCATTAACATGATGCCGAGTTCTGCGGCTTTTTTCAATGGGTCCAGAACGAAATCAAGGCACTCATGAAGAAGGTGGTTCTCCAAAACCCCTCGAAGCTTCTTGTCTTGCGTGAGGAACTTGGGAATGGGGAGGAGGGCAAGGAGTAAAAAGGTATGGTGAGAGCCTTTATTATGGTACTCCATCGTGATATTTGCAAGACTGATCAGGAGAGGATGTGCCGTTCAACCACCAGTCATGGCAGATATGTTGGTCTTGTCTGAAGATAAAACCGTTCCAAGATGCGTAGCTCCAGGTGGAATTTTCGCCTTAGGATTTAATACACGTTATCAATATTATTTAACTGATTCATGGAGACAAAATTACCTGAAATTGCCAAGCGGCATCACCAGACATCCATTCAGTATAAATTCATATGACTTTCTCTGCCGTTTTGAATAAGCGGTAAGGACTGAATTCAATGTTGGCAGCCAGGAGGGGAGAGTGAAGTAATGATTGCAGACACGCAATTGGATCACGGTAGTATAGTTGAACAGCTGATCTTGTTGGATATGTTGTCTTCAATGGTTTCCCTTGCCATTTGGGACCAGCAGGAAGTATCTCCACTGGACCTCTTAAATTCCATGGTATTCGGAATGCGAGTCCTCCTGTTGCTGTATCGTTCTTCGCCCATGTGTTGCAAGGGAAGGCACGGGGAAGGGCTTGCGTCGATACTGGCATGATCGTCACTCATGGGTGGCAAGGAAAGGCATTGGGAAGGGCTTGCGGCATGGTCATTGGTTGGCTGAATGATGGAGCTAGAATCCAGATAACCAGAACCGGAACCAAACGTTGAGGCTGAGTATTGGGAATATGGTGAATCATTCTGAAACTGCATATGGCTGTGACTTGCTGATATGGCTGGTTCATCTGCAGCTGCTGCAAATGGCGTGGTGAGTACCAAATTGATATTGGCTGTGTCAATTCACACTAACGGTAGGATTGTGAAGGGGCAGAACTCTGCCTTGGGAAACACTTCGGGACAAGATACTTTCGTTCGCACTCCCTGCCAACATGGGCGAAGAAACAGGTTCCTGCAGCACATGAGAGATACCATCAGTATTCACTTTCAACTGTCGATATCCTGTTGGAGGGTGCCAGGGCTGGCCTCCCCTTGATGGGAAGGACATTCCTGAGTGTAACTGGAGTAGAGGGTGCAACAGCACGTGCAGGAATGATTTGGGGAGCGGAGCCCCAGGGAAACCAGCTAGTTATCAGGACATATAGATTGGGTTGGGATATCGACTGTATTCCAATCCTAACCTGACGTAGATTTGCCTATATTCAGAGTCAGGATAAATACTAGAAGCTACTCTCCTGTCACTCTCGACAGTAGAGCTACATGACAGTAAGTATAGCGAGAACCCAGAAGCTATCAATCTTTCGGAAGTTGATACCATCAGAGGACTTCGGTGTTCTAAACTCTCTTCCGGGTCTGATCACAAAACTCTTAGTAATCGTGCTACATTCGGTTTTACAACATAGTCAGACACTCTCCGCACTGTGCTATTTAAGAATTTCCACAGTGAATGCTGCATACAATTACGAGCCATGTGAAAACAGATGACTCGGACACTTCTGAAGCTCTATATCCCTTAATCATGTGGTGGCCTGTAGTGACATCGAAGTTCAAATATCTTGTCCGGATGGCATACACTCCCTGAAAAATTGAAATACATCGTGGAAAGTTTTGACCTCTGCAATTATACTGGCTGGTTCACATGGGCAGAACAAGCTTTGGAACATTTTCCCATGGGGGACTGAGGTTTCATGAAGATCTGGGATCCTGAAACTCCCATTACCCACCTGCCCACTTCCCTCTCCACCACTGGTTCTCAATTCCCCTCCTGCTTCTTGCTCACTTCCCCACTCCTCCCTGCCTCTGCCCATCCTCTATCCCCCCCACTCACTGCAGCCATCACTTTTGCCTTTGCATCCTTGACCTGTTCCTTCATCTTCTTGCTGTGGTCCTCATAATGCTGCAAATAGCTCAAGTTAGCTCGCATTTTGAAAGACTTACCATTCTCCTTAAATTATCCAACCATTTCCAAACACGATCGAACTCAGCCTGAGACACAGTCTTGTTCTTGCAGTAATCAATCACATAAAGATTCCTGGAAACAAGTATGAGTAAAAGAATGTTAAGAATGATAACACATACCTTGGCATAATCACCTTTGTTGGAATCATCTTGCCTTTCAATTTGCTAGCTGCTGGAGTAGAAGCAGATATGGCCAGTTTATCGGGAACACCTGGGCAATTTCCTTGCATTTGTTAGTGTACAGCATAGCCAGCATATGAATAACCCACATGTGTTATGACTATTGCGACCTCTTCCATTGTTGATGCCAAAGGATCTACAAGAGTAATGGAGGCCTTGGCCACTGGGACAATGACATCAGCCGAAACAGGTTCTTTGCATATGAATAGCCTGCACCTGTTATGACCACTGTGATCTCTTCCATTGCAACCTCTTCCATTGATATTGCTGGTGGGGAATCTGAATTTGTATTGAGATGGGTCACAGCCAGAGATTTCAGGTCTGAAAAGTAGTCTTCTGGTTTGGCAACATGCACAGAATTGATCAGGATGGGGGATAACAATGGCAGTGAAGCATCTAGTGGAGAACTCAGCATCAAGGAGGTTGTGTCAGTCTGTTCGTCTGAGGAAGTCTCCACTTTCTTTTCATACAGTGTCAACTTTGGAGTGGCAGGTATCTGTACCTTCGCTTTCTTCGGTTTTAGACCAAATTGTTGTGTTGGCAAGCACTTCTGCAGAAGGTGCATATATTTGCCATTGTTACCTGTGCTTCCTTCTTTCATTGTATTTTTTGATCTGACCTTCTTCTCGATGGGTTTTAGAGGTGCAGGAAGTTTCCTGCCACCCCAGCTGGAATATGTTAGTGATGCCGAAGTTCGGTTCAGAACCGATCCAAACCCGGTTTGAACCGCGAACTGAACCGGAAGTTTGGTTCTGGTTCAGTTTGCGGTTCTGGCACTGACATGCGGTTCAAACTGCATTCAAATGCGGTTCAAACTGTGAACTGTAATGTATAGTTACCTATGTAGATACTCATTTAGATACTTAATTTTTCACATTTTTTTCTATGCAGTCGCGTGAACTTAGGTCATGTGACCTTAAACATACTCGCACGACACCCTAATTTCGACTCAACACTAACGTTACTCAACAACCATGGTAAGTAACGGCTTCATACAATATTTTACTGACATTTTATTACATAGAACAGCCCCCCGTGGCCCACCTTGACCGCATAAAGAAGGCGCCTGCGGTCAACTCCACCCAACAACCTCCCTCACATTCCAATGCAAGTCGGAGTGAATCGATGGCAGCAGCGGCAGCAGCAGCAATGGCAGTGGCAACACCACCAATGCCACCACCCCGACGATGCCCAAATGGCCCCAAATGACAGCAACTGCAACAGCAGCAGCAGCAACCGCAACCACAACTGCAACCACAGCAGCAGCAGCAGCAGCAACAGCAACACTGGCAGCAGCAGCAGAGCAACACCGGCGGCAGCAGCCACCTGCCATGTCAAACACGGATGATCGCGATTATTGTCACCTCCACCACCACTTACAACACCAACACCAACATGACGACGACGATGACGACGACGACGACGACGGGGAGTTGAAGGCTGGGAGGGTGGTGCGCCCACCTACCGCCCTAGCCACGTCAATTGACGTGCGGACACCCATAGGAAGTCCCCAGCCCCATCCAACCTCACGAAAACAGACGGAGCGTGTCAATTGATGTGCCCCATTCTTCACGAGGTCATCAGCACGCGCGGACGCCCATGGAAAGTCCCCGGCCCCATCCAACCTCGCGAAAACAAACGGAGCATGTCAATTGATGCGTCCCCATTCTTCGCGAGGTAGGTAGCACGCGTGGACGCCCATGGGAAGTGCCTGGCCCCAACCCAACCTCCCAAAAACAGACAGAGTGCCCCCCCATCTACCTCGTGAGGGTTACAGCCACATCAATTGATGCGTGTCTGGCCTGCGTGAGGTATTTGGAGGTTGGTTCGTGGTTCGAACCACATTTGAATGCAGACCGAACGCCGTGGAACCGTTCGACATGGTTCTGGTTCTGGTTTGGCATTGGGCTGAACTGAACCAACGGTTCCGGTTCCGGTTTTTCAAAAATAGCGAAAAACCGGACCGAACTGAACTTCGGCAACACTAGAATATGTATGTGTCGCAATGTAGTTGATTTTCCAATTGCCATCGCACAGCCGCAGGTGAGGGAACCACTGATAACACATAACATGCAAGAAATTGTTGAGTGTTGTGGGTACCATGCCCCATTTCAGTGGTGTGCAATTCCTGTGCTCGAATTCCTGCCATACCTCTCTCATCAAGCTGGTAATCTGGCCAATTTTCCAGCCATCATAGACCTCACCATTTTTATCTTCCATGAAGCGATACTGTATGTTTACTCCATTCGATATGAGCATCTTGCCACACACAGATATGTCGTTGATTTGTGTGACTTCCGACTTTGGTTTCCATGATTTCTTGTTCCAGAACTGCACTTGAGGGTAGTTAGCTTCAAATAGTTTCTTGAGCAATGGATGTCCAAAAGGGATCTGACAGGGATCTGAATCATTTGAGAAGCCCAAACTGGCTCCACCACTACTTGTTTAAGGTCATGCACTAATAGAGACAGTGAGTACATTGAAGGCATCTCTGTGAGACTGTCACCATCAGGAACAATCATGGTCATTTCCATCATGAAACTCTCACTGTGAGGCTTCTAACTTGGCATCCATTCCCAAATACTTGTGGTATAGGTCTTGAAACACACTGTTGTAGAGAAGGGTATCATGATCTAGTGATTCAATAGAAAATGGCTGAGCTGGTGAAGATATGAGCAAAACAAAACATGGTTGCATAGACTGAGATGCCGAAAATTGGGGACTTTGCTGTAGTGACTGTAATGAGCAAAACTATTAAAGTGAATATATGCAGACAAAATTTGGAGAACTTATGGAATTCCAATGAGAAGATGATTCTAAGTGGTATCTAGGATTGCATGGTGTGGGCATTTGATCATATTCATGATTTTCAGTTGAAATAAAGCTGTCGTGATTATGAGAATGATTAAAGAATGTAGAATGTGTTTCTGCAGGCATTTTGGGGGAGTCATCAATGTGAATTGGAGTTGCTTGGGGTAATGAGAACAAGCTGGGGGGTTTGAAAGGATGAGATGCAGAATGTTGCACCTGCGGTAGGCCAGGCATGATTGTGGTGAAGGAAAGACTTGGACTTGAGGTGATGATTGCATGATGTTACATAGACACTTCTGTTCTGCTTGTACCATGTTGCTAGCTTCCTCACACCCTGGGGTGGATACCATACCCTTTCATTTGATGTGAAAAAAGCTGGGCCTATGGTACATCCAAGCCTACCTTGATTATTGCCAGATCTTTCACATATTAGTTGGCAAATCTTCTTCTGGTGAACTTGTAAAGGCTCCTGGGACATCTGATAAAGAAAGGTATGTGGCCTTGCATGCTTCTCTGACAATGCTGACTTCAACAAGTGGGAAACTACCTACTGGCGCCACAGACAAGACTCAACATGTTCGTGCACATCCATCTCACATCCTTTCTTGTTGCTCTCATCCAGACTGGAAGATTGTGGATGGAATTCCACCAGTTCATACATACAGAATCAGACATGTCACCAAAGGGGGATTAGATGAAGGGGGAGTAGACAGAGGCGAGAAGGGAAACCAGCGTCCGTTGAACTGGCAGAGGGTGTAGTTCATTGTTTCTTTGTTCTCACATTCATGTACTAGTATACACTCCGTCACCCCAATTGTATTCAGCTGTGCATCCAGATACAATGTGAAAATAAGAAAAGATACGAAAAGATATGTCTACATATCCTTGCTGTCTGTGTCTGCCAGAGCAGTAACTTCAAGCCCAAGCTTTACTGCTACAAAAAAGTATCCATCGCATGAAGGGAGTGGGGCAATACAAATGACAGATTTGATATTCTTTACCTCAACAACTTCCAACCCCTCTGCCCCTTGATATCTTGTCACCCAAATAGTCTTGTATGATTCTTGAAACAGTTCTTCATCTGGTGGGGAGTAAATAGAAATGAGGGCAAGAGTTCGGGTCTGTTCTTGTACCTCTCTGCCTGGAAGAAGAACTGAACCTCTCCAAATTTGAGGGTATCAATTAGATAGCATATTTCATATACATAATTGGTGCATCTTGACATTCTGTGGCATCTGCACCTTGTTGAGTAGTTCAAGTTTTTCTTTCCATCCCGAATGAGCTATTTGGAGTGTCGGTTCCGAGTCCTAAATTTATTTAGGCTCGGTCTTATGTGACCTGAGCCCCCCAAATGAAAATTCCACTCTAACCTTGTGGCAAATGCCAAGTTTGGTCATGTTTACTTTCTCATGCATTTTGTTCCTTTGCACATGACCACTCCTTTGCACAAGCACAAACAATTCTAGGCAGGCCAGATTTAACATTATGCAGTCCATATTTTTTTCCGTTTATCATTGATGATTAATACACTGCCTGTAAGATTTTCATAGGATTTAATGCAGTGGGACATGTGTGGTAACCATATATATGTCAAAATGAGAGCAAAAACCAATTCCCAACTTTGGTTTCCAATTTTCTTGATAAGCAAATTTGCAATTCACCCAAAAAGTGTTTGAAAGATGAAGATCACTCAGTTTTCATGAGGAAATTCACACTGTTGTTTTACTCTGTGTTTCACCTTCTTACTAGTCTATAAGTCAGACAACATGATTATAATTAACATCAGCAAAACAGCTGTGTTGGTATAGAATGATGTAGATACCTGTCAAAGTCATAGTAATCCATAGACACACATAGACTCTTATAGACCACCCAAATTTGTATAGCATTGTAGAGATCTGGATAGAATGCCTGTCACTCTATGTAGCAGAGGACAGGCAACCTCTCCTCCTACACAGGTACTTTGGTGGTTTTGCAGTCCTGTCCAGTCCTACCCACAGTCACTAGATATTTTGTACTATATAACCAACTAAATAAATCTTGTTGACTTGGTGAAATTCTCAAGTCCAGAATTTGTCTGTATTTGGTACAGTTCATTTTCCTCCTCCTACTATCATTCTCCCTAGCCAGCAGCATGAGCAGGCCAGACACATGGCAACAGTGATGAAAATGGATAGGATGACAAAGAACCACCCGACACCCACCAATGTGCCCAGGCAAACCAGCGCATGTGGTTGACAATTGTACTGCCTATATCATGTCCCATGGACGAGCCACTCACCAAAGGTTACCCACAACACCCTGACCTATACCTGGGTGTCCCCGCAAAGAGAACAGCCTGCTGGTGTAGCAAGGCCAACACTTCCCAGCAACACAGGGCATGCAACACATGGTTTTCTTTTTAGTTTTTACTTACACATGTTGTTTCACAGTGCTGGCCAACCAACAATGCTGCACATCCAAATGCCTGCCAGCCCACACTGGCACAATCTAGCACAGTGCAATGACCAAGACAGGCCCCGATGATGAAGGACAGTGGTGCAAGTTGGCAGGAGTCGCACTGGGCATGGGTGGTTCACCCATACTACTGTAAGTCTTTTTTTACATTCATATAATATCATCTACTAACTACTGGCACATCCTGCTGCCCTTGCCAGCCAGCACTGAGGAGGCAAATGATGGGACCACAACTGTAACTGCAAGGACAGGAATGGGGATGAGGAAGACAGGGATCATGAAGATGACAGGAACAATAAACACGGTGGAGAGGGTTGGGGACTGCTGAGGGACTCTCCCGAGGAGTCTGGCTGGGAAGCACTGGAAGACTAGGATGGGAACTGTCTACTACATCAGATCAGCTACTGACTACGACGAACCGTGGGAACTCTATCACGTGACTGTCCAGGCACAACTACTACAAGTGCCCCCCCTCTTGTAGCGACGCCCTCGTCGCTATCAGCAAGAGGGAAAACAAAGAACAGAAACAGGGGAAGGGAAAGGAAGGGAAAGGAAGGGAACAAAACAAACAAAACAGAGAGAAAATCAGTCCAGAAAGAAAGCACTACACTACCTAGGCCTTGTCCAGCCCAAAGCTATGAGCGCCCGACTCAAATCACGAAGGCGGGGGTCACGATCCCAATTGAGAATCGCTGGGTTGGTTGGTTTTGAGCTGGCGGGTACGATGGGTTGTGTGATGGTTGGCCGGCCAGGCCCAATGCCTCGCGGGTGGCTCCGAGACCAGATGGGACCAATGGGGGTGACAAAAGTTTGTTGGGGATGTGGGCAGTTACGTCATCGAGCACGGCGCCGTAGGGTGGAAAACGGCTGTCCGGTGGTGTTGGAACGGAGGGTCGAAAGGTCGCGTGGGGTTCACGTTGGGATGGTTGGATATATGGGAATGCTGGCCGATTCCTCAGCCCAGTCGAATTGCGTAGGGGCAGGTGTGGGTGGGGGTACAATCACCAAGGTGGGGGTGGACATGCGAATCGGGCCATTCGCGGTCCCTCGTTGGCCCTTCCCGTCGTCTAGGCGCGTATCATTGCTCATCGCCGGGATTTCCTCGCTCATCTCAGCTACCCTCGCCGTCTGTGTCTCCCTGTTCCTCGCGTACGCGTTGGCTCGCATTTCGACATCGTCTGGACATGGGGCTCGCGCTTGCGACTTCCTGGGGGCGACGTTGTGGTTCCGGGCTGACGTGGGCACACGTGGGTATAGACCTGGGGGAAAAACAGGGTCTGGGGCGCGTCTGGGCACGTCTTGGTGCACGGGCACGGGATTTTGGGCCTGTGGGGGCATACACTGGTTGGGTACTGGTGCCGGCACGTTGGAATTGCGTTCTGACGCGTGTATGGACGCGGTCTTCAGTGGGGATGGTGGTCCTTGGGAGGGCGGCGGCGTTAACTCTCGCGCGCCTGCTTTAGGTGAGTGGGGACTGGTTGGGGCCGGTTCTGGTGACGTGGCGCGGTCTGGTGCAACGGCCATCGTCATTGGTGAAGACGGACGTGTTGGGGCGTGGTGGGACGCGTATTCACGCGAGAATGTATGTGTTTGGGTGGGCGTTGACGCGCGGTGCGTCTTGCGTTCAGTGCTGGGCGAGGGGGCGCGTGTTGGGATGCGCGCGGTTGTTTCAGGGGATGGCGGGCGTGTTGGGTCATGCGGGGATGTCTTTTCACGTGTGGATGGGGCCGTCTGGCTTGATGGGGAGGTGGTGGAGGGTGGTTGCTGTTGGGTTGCTGTGGAAACAGCAGCTGGCGGCGTCGTTTGCGTCAACGTGGACGCGTGCGTACGTGTGGCAGCTTGTGGGGGCGTGGACGCATTGCTGGGTGCCGTTGGCGTCAACATCGATGCCGGCGTTTGTGTTGACGTGCATGCACGGATGTGCGGCTCCATTTGCGTCGAGACGGAAGTGCCAGTGAGCGGCTCTGGCTGCATTGCTGCGTTCGTCTGCGTTGACGCTGATATGTGTGTTGGTGGGGCTAACTGGGTGGATGTGCAGGCGATGATGGGTGCTGTAGAATGCTCCCAGCGAGCGCGTTCTTCCGCGATGCCCTGGGCTCTGCCTTTTTCGAGGACTGATGACAGAAGTTTTTCCATGTCTTTAATGCGCATGATTGCGCCATCTTGAAACTGGGAACCCAAAATGGTGGGTGTAGGTTCGCGTTGGTCCATAGCGCTAGCAGTTGAGGATTTTTTTGTGGTTTTCTTTTTGTTTGTCATGGTGAAATAAAATGTGAAAAGTTCTCAGTGCTCGGTGCTCGGGTTCTGGAAGTTCTCGGTGCTCGGTTCTCGGCGCTCAGGGTTCTGAAAGTTCTCGGGTGTTGGAATAAGGGGCTCGGTTCTCAGCGCTCGGAAATGTTCTAGGGCTCGAAAAGTGTAGGAAATGGCCAGAAAAAGGAGAAAATGTGGGCAGTCACAAAGAATTGCTGGCAGGATTCGAAGCCGCTCTCATCACCACGTTGGAGAGGGTCGGGGACTGCTGAGGGACTCTCCCGAGGAGTCTGGCTGGGAAGCACTGGAAGACTAGGATGGGAACTGTCTACTACATCAGATCAGCTACTGACTACGACGAACCATGGGAACTCTATCACGTGACTGTCCAGGCACAACTACTACAACGGCAAACATGATGGGGACAGGAACAGCACAGGACAACCATGGTGAGGATGACAGACAGAGATGACAACGATGATGAAGGATGACAATGATGGTGGCGGAGATCAACAAGATGGAAATGATGACAGGAGAGTCTTTTATTATATACTAACTACTGGTGCACACTGCCACTTTTGCCCTCACCCTCACATAAGCCAGTGGCAAGGAGGCAGATGACAGGACAGCAATGGTGGTGTGGCACACAACCCCAGGAAGGAGGGCAATGGCCCAACGCTGACCCTGACAACAATCCCCTGCATTCACATCAACCCAAGGTTGGCATTCATGACTCCATAAGCCCACAAGCAATGGCATTTTTTAACAACCTACTAACTACGCAATACCACTTGGCTGTGCATCTCAGTGAATCCTTTTTTTTTCTTTCTTTTTTTTGTTTAATTACTGACTACTGTGACATTGGCATTGTCATGTTCACCCAGCCCCGCTTCTGCCCTCAACTCCCAGATGACAGACAGTGACCACACTGGAGCCTTGAGAAAGCCAGAGCCACCCAGGTGGCCACTGACACTGTGTTTCGCTGTAGAGAGCCATATCTCTGTGGGCATGTATCCTTCTATTTTCCTTCATCCCCCTTCCCTCTGCATTCCCATCTCTTCATTATATTCCATTTCCTTGGTACACTCCCTTTTATAGATACTATACAGTACCTATATAGCATTTTGTGTATATACATACAAACAAGCTGAGTTTTGGGTTTTCACCCCAACGACAGGAACTTGCACAACCCAAATCTGCACCTAAAAAGGCCATGTTCACCACAACTGGAGCCCACCACGAGGATCTGTCAGCTCACTTCATTTTCCTATACCCTATTTGCCATTTTGGCATAAAAACCCTCTTTTTTGGCTGCAAAAAAGATTTCCTGCGCCTCATCGTCACTTTGTAGCTTCAAAAGCTTCCCGAAGATGTTATCCAGCCTCTACTCGCTTATTTGTAGGTTTCTCGTGCCTCCCCAATGGCAGCTGTTCCCCCTCGTAGTGTTGCCGCGGCTAAGCTAGCCGTGGGCCGGCCAATTTAGCTTCGGCTAAGGCTAAGCTAATTTCATCATTTTCCTTAGTCGGAGCTGCTAGTCATGTATAGCTGGCTACAGTCAGCTATCGTCAACAATAGCCAGGTTATATTTCTACCACAACCAAAGAGAAGTACGGAAACAAGTAAAATTCATAGCATAAGATCTTCATCCTCATCTTCAGCAAGTACAGCAATCAGATTGTCAAAAGCAGCTGCTCCGTCACCACCAAACAACTCGGCAAGCAAGTCAGTTTCATTGGGCACAACATCAGTCATCATCTTAGTCTTCATCTTCCAACCCTTCATGAAATTGAGCCGAGCTTTCTTCAGACCTGTAACAAGGTTCAGCTAATAGTAGATAGAAATTCTGATACACACACCAAACTTCAGCATTTGTAATGCTTCCATGAGGATTGGTGAGATGTGGTTACGGCGAGCAGTGTCTGTTTGCGCACTACTAGAGAAGACATGTTCTGATGGGACAGCAGAGGCCTGAATCGGGATATAGTCCATGGCAATGTCGAATAATGTGCAAAAGTTGCACTCATTCAGCTTCGGTGCTCATCCATTAATAGACGCAAATGTCCGATACAAAACAAAACACTAACCTGCCAAAAGTTGATGATACCAGTGCCCTTCGGAGACAGCGGTGAGCTCGTGTAGGCCGCAAACTCTTCATCAACGGTCTGCTCTCACTCTCGCTCCTCAGGCTCATCAAACATGTCCTGGAGACCATACTGAGCATCAAGCGACTCCCACTTCTCTCCTTGGACTGTAGTCTTAGGAGGGCTTGGACGACCAGATATCTTGGCCGCATCACGATACTCCTTCATCTGAAAATTCATGTCCATTGTTGTGCAATCCAATCAACAACAAAGATATCTACCGTTGTCTTGATCTTGAATATCGCATCCTCGATATATTCAGTGTCCCAATGCTTGCGGATCCATGATAAATGAATGCAAGGGTTGAGCACTGAGGACGGCAAAATTACTTGAGATAGACAGGAGCAATACGGAATACTTACACATAGCTATAATGTATGCCTTCATGTTATCCATCCTATTATAATACTTCTTTGCCCATTCAAGACCAATATCAATAAAAGGTTGAAGACGAGTATTCTTCTTGCCGAGGATCTCCCAGCTGGTCATGAACATTTCGAAGGCGGGCAAAGACCCAGCCAGGACTGGTGTCTCCTCCCATGACATTGTTCGCTGGACTTTATGTGGAACCTGGAATATATTGATTAGACGCACGATCAATCAGCACGAAGACTCACCGCAAGGATGTATTCAAAGTCTTGCAGTACTGCCCACTCAACATCGCTAAGGTGATGTTTAGCGAGATCTTTGTTGACGGGGTTGGAAAGGAATGTGTCAATAGCCTGCATGAAGGCAATCAGCAAGCAAGCAAAAAATACGGTAGATAGGTACTGGGCGCATAATTCGAAGTCTTTGAATCATGTAATAGATCGAGTCCCATCGGGTCTTAACATCGCGCAAGAGTTGGAGCACTGGCACTTGAATGCCTACTGTTTCACCAATGATGAAGTAATTGTTGAGGTTGCCATCAGTAATAATGGTATTGAATTGTTCGCAGCGTTGACTGGAAGCACGTATAGCACAAACAACTGCATGGCCAAGGGCAATAGGGTCACGCTGCACAGCTTCCTCAAATTTCTGGTGGTCAGGGTCTACGTGAGGGGCAATGACTGAGAATGGAAGGGTGTCATCAGCGAGTAGAGCATTGGTGAATTCGTTGACGATGTGTTGGCAACAGATGTTGATGATATGCGGGAAACACCTGTCATACACCGTTAGCTTTGTAAATATTTCATTAGCAGAGTGCACATACATAACATGATTGTCGAGATGGTGAAAATCAATGTCACGAGCATTAAGGAGTATCTGTAACTCCTCCATGAATGTGCCATCATTATCAGCGTTGTCGAGGGTGAAGTGTCCAACCTGTTCTCGTTTTGTAGTGTCAGTTAACATGACAGGTAATCAAGAAGCTTACCTTTGTAGTCATGCCAGCACGATCCAAGAGTGCGATGACAATTCGGGCAAGACTTACACCATCATGTTTCCCCATGACATTGTGAAAGGCAACAAGAGCACATTTCAACTTGAGAGCGCCGGTGCGCTTGTTGCGCACAAGCCAGTGACCAGTCATGCAAAGGTAGGAGCAGAGATTCTTATTGGACCACAGATCAGCAGTGAAGCTGATCCGTCCAACGGTGGACTGACACCAGGATGTTAACAATGAGTTATGATAGTGTGGGATCACTCACAGCAAGATCGTCCTTGAGCTCGTAAAAATATAACTTCCACGCTTTGATTATCGCCCCACGGATCTTGGTGCGATGAGGAATGTCCGAGTCTTGAAGGTCCGCACGAAGGAGGAGCAGCAGCTTGCAGAACTCGGCACATTCGACGACGTTGATTGACTGTATAGCATATTAATATCAAAGATGCGGAGAAGAAAGGGCGGCCTACCTGATTGTCAGCAATAATGAAGTTGATAAGGTGCTTGACGAAGTTTGCCGGTGAAAACGTAGGGTGGGGTTCGATGCCTATGTGTATGAGCCATGTCAGGTTTAAAAAAAACAACAGATAAACGAGATATCTACATACCTGGGGCAGCTAGCCCATCCAAAGTCGACTGCTGCTTCGATTGCACCATGTCACGAGCCTTCCTCTTCACAAGCTTCATGGCCGAGCCATTCTCCTCGCATACTTGAACATATTCAGCTTTGTGGTGATTCTCAAGGTGAAATCGAAGATTAGTGTTGGCGGTCTTGTTGGAGAACGAGTGGTTGGGGATAACAAGTTTGTTGAGAGGATCCAATTGGCAGGCTCTAGATAAGTCGACAATTAAAGGATGCCAAAGAATTGAAGAAACATACCGGCAAAATTTGCAAAATGTCTCAGCACCAGCCTTCCCTTTCGAAAAGAAGTGGAGGATATCGTATGCGATGACCTTCGAAAGTGCAGGGGTGAAAGAGGGGTTGTTCACGGATGAGGGAGCTGAGGGGGTGACGGCGATGCTGGTAGCAACAGTTGCATGGCCGGAATGCGAGACAGTGTCGTTGACAGCAGGAGTTGCCTTGCATCGCTTGGATTTGTGCTTGGAGGCCTTAATCTTCACATGCTTCGCAGGGGGCGCACTTTTGACTTTCGAAGCTAACAAAGGTCAGGTATAAATAAAGCACCGATGTGACGGCGGGTTCTGTTGTAGACCCGAAATAGGAATCTACAGAAAGGGTGATCAGCTAAGAAGTGATCAGAGGAGTAAAGTCTTTCTAAGGTGTCTAGTCAATCCAACCCGAATCCGGGGTTCTGGATCAGATGGGAAGTGTAGGGGAACTATGAAGATGGAATGGAGATGATACGAAGCGAGGACTAAAAGTGTAGAACTGAAGCGGGATAATAAGATGTAATATGATGGGATGTGATATGATATGGTGTAATATGATAGGATGCAATGTGATATGGTTGTAGTATAAGGGTACATCTTTTATACTACTGGGAGTGATCCTGTGCTGTAGTAACTATGTACTACAACCGAAGGCTGTAACTGATAGGGGTGGAGTGGAGCGGAGTATAGGAGGAATGGTGCTATGTACTAAGTAACGGGGAACGAAGATATATCATATGTAACTATATACGTAGTGATTCCGGGTCGTTAGGGACATTGCAGTGCGTGTAGGAACAAATCCGGAGGCGGAATCCGGAGCGGAATCGACGGAGAGGACCGGAATTGGGCGGAATCGACGATATGTGAATGGGAATGGACAGGGACGATGTGGGATATGAAGAGGATTCGGGTCCAGACGGCCTGGAGCCTCTACACTGAGACATGAACAAAATGAAAATAGATACATACGATGAGGAGGTGGAAGATGCGAGGTGGAAGTGGACACTTTGGCGTTCCGATGGACGGAACAATGAGGCAGACGTGGGGGCAGAGAGTCAGAGAGGGCAATAGCAGATACCGTGGATCAACCTCGGGATGAGGTTACAGCCGGAGAGTTAGACGTGAAACCAAAGCCTGAGGCATCATCCACTTGTGAAGAGGCGGATGAGGATTCCTCCCCTGGGGAAGGGGAGGGATCCTTCTGGCGTTTCTTCCACAGTGGCAAAACCGGAGAGAACTTGGAATGTGAAAAGCTCTGGTTTGCAATACGCGGACGCCATCATTTATTCACCTTGGTCTCCGCTTACAACGCACTGATTAACTTACGTGTTCTTATTGTTCTTATTGATCTTATTGATCTTATTGTTCTAGTTTTGGACAAGTCTGGATTGGTCTGGAACCGGCTATAGCCCCCGGCTAGCGGCTAAGGTTACCTGATAGCTGAAGTCGGTGGTCAAAAATTAGCTGTAGCCTAGCCGATCATCAGCTAAGCTAAAACCAGCTAGGCTCACGGCTATTAGCTGGCCATTAGCAGTAGCTGCGGCAACACTACCCCCTCGCAAGTCCCAGAGCCAGTGACATGTCACATGCCAACGAACCTGACCTTCATTTATTGTCAATTTTCCTCAGCTTTGGTCTCTCTTTCCTATGTTCTCCTGTATTACATCGCCATCTACTTCAATTCCTTTGTTTTCCACCTGACTTCCACCTCCAAAGACCCCAAAAATGACAAAAATCTGTTAAGTGTTGCACAAGTACCCAAAATGAGTCAGGTTGGAGAACTAGAAGAACTACACATTGGATTAGGTGAAAAAGAGAAGCAAGATGAAGGCTTATGTGCCTGTGGATGAAAGTACATACCAGTTAGTCGATACAGAGGGTCCTGCATGGGAAAGCATATCCAAACCCATTGAACCCGCCACCAACCCGTTCCGGTGCCACCAGACAATGCTCAGGCACCCCACACACCTCCGTTCAATGTCCCACATCCCCATCTCACATCCCTACACCCCCGTTCACCTTTGCTGTCCCAAATGAGCAAATCCGGCCCCACCCCACCAACGTGCCACGTCGCCAACAACGAACCTGCGTAGCCAGTCTGGCTCCCATGTCACCACACGTCTTACACCCACAGATCACGTTTGATCCGTCCGTACAGGCCCCAGCACCCCCACATATGTCGTCATCACTGTGGTGGACCAATCCCGTTGAATTCCAGGACCCACAATGCCAAGTGTGCGTACCCGCATCACCCAGCCTCTCTCCTCGCCAGGAACCACCCCCTACACATTCGTATGCCCCAACATTTGCCTTCAGTGCCCTTAACGAGCTGTTCCCATGCCATTTGGATGACATGGCTGCTAGTCATGCCAACCCGCCTCATGCCCCCAGCAAGTCGACACCCGTGGCCCCTCCCACATTCATTGGACCACCCGCCGCCTCCTGGAGCTCTACACTGTCCTTAGCAAGCCCTCACGAGCCGCCTCTGCGGTTATCAAGACCCCACCCATGTGCCCTGTCACTCCACCTCTTGGACCCGCATATTCGACATCCCTGGCTGCTCACACATTCATTGGACCACCCACCACCTCGTACAGCACCCCAGCACCCTCCATTGCCACTCGCGAGTCCGTGCGAGCCATCCCCACCGCGTTCGAGCTCTCCATGCCATGCCATGTCACTCTGCCATATGCACATGCATATTCGATGTCCCCAGCCTCGCCCCCCTTTGTTGGACATCCCGCCACCTTGTACAGCCTCCCAGCACCTCACAGCATCCCTTGCAAGTCCGTACAAGCCATCCCCACTGTTATCGAGTCCCCAATGCCGTGCAACGTAAATCCGCCTCATTTACCCATCTACTCGACATCCCTGGCTGATCACTTGTTCGTTGGACACTCCACCACCTCGTACCACATCTCAGCACCCCACAGCATCCCTCATGAGTCCATACCAGCCGCCCCTGCCATTATTGAGGCCCCATTCGCATGCCACATCGATCCGCCTCATGCACCTGCCTATTCGACATCCCTGGCCTTGCCTCCCTTCGTTGGATGACCCGCTGCCTCGTACAACCCCCCAAGTCCCCACACTGTCCTTTGCAAGCCCCCACAAGCCGCCCCTGCCGTTAACGAGGTCCCACGCACATGCCATGTCACTCAGCATCATACACCCACCTATTTGACGTCCCCGGCCTCTCCCACCATCGTTAGACACCCCGCCACCTCACACCACTTCGCAGCACCCCACAGCACCCCTTGTGAGTCCATACCAGCTGCTGCTGCTGTTATTGAGTCCCCAACGCCATGCCACGCCAACCCACCTCATACCCCCACCTACTCAACATCCCGGCCTCTCACACCCTCCTTGGACCACCTGCTACCTCATACCACTTCACAACGCCCATAGTAGATCTCACTTGGTGCACAGAGAGACTGGTCTTGTTTGCTCACTATGCCCCAATTCCACGACCATCAAATAAGTCATAAGTAGCTGGTTGTTACATTTTTCAACTCCGCAACTCCGATTCCGACTCCACTACCCATGATGACAATTCCACCTTACCATACCTTCCTTTTTTGTTCCCCTTTACCTTTTGTCTTCTTTTGGACATTGTTGTTTGTTCTTGTTCTTGTTCTCTTTTCACCCTTTCTTCTAGAACAATCCAGACCAACCATGGACATATCCCACGTGACCTCGCTGTACCCGAATAGTCTCCTTGCCGACGGACATCATCGCTATTGTCTTTTCCCTTGCCCTGACATATTGTTGACTTCATCCCACAACAAACCGATCACAATGGCTGTGCTCCCAACACAGCTAATTACTGTAATCATCATTGGCAGCATCGCCATCACCTTCCTTATCGGTTTTTACCTTGTTATGTATGATCTATCTTTGGCATCGGTACCGAAACCCTTCCGCCATTGATACTTCTGACTTCCACCTCGACAATATATCGACATGTAATTGACAATTGCCATTCTCAGATATTTGGTTTCCATATTCATACCCTGTGCCTACCATTATCCTCCCTGATTATCCGACGACATTCCTCACCTGCATGCGAACTCTGAACAATCCCCGATCACAAGACATTTCACTGTTCTCTCTAATCTGACCATCGCCGAAGCACACTCTTTTGGACTTCGACCACAGACCATACGACTTCCCAAACAGTGAACTAACCCCTATCGCATATTGTTCACACGACATCGCTTCATTGCAGTACCCAACATCTTATTCCCACAGCTTGTCACTCGTGCCATGACTCGAAACCTGGACCCACATTTATTTATCCTTTTCCATCCGTAACCTTGATACCGCCCACACTCATTTACAACAATACCCTTTCTTGGACGAATACCGACATTAGGTGGACCACGTTGTTCTGCATACAGGACAAGACATCACCCCTCAATATGTCATCAACACACACATCGTCATTTAGTACAGCTGATGCTGTTTGCATGTCTGACCTCGACTGGCCCACTGTCTTAGTTGGTTTTTCCTTTATACATTCCTTTATTTTCTTTCATACCACCAACCTTGCCGCTCTATCCACACTACCTTAAGACACTCCCTTCACCAATCCCACACTGGACGATACCCTTCTTTGACCCAACTGTGCATTGCACTTGCCACACTGCGCACTTGCCCATTACAGCAAGTGTAGACCCCGAATTGGCAATTCTGCATGTCACATGATCTGATGACAAATCATCCGAGTCATCCGGACCCCCTCTATTCCTCAATGACACCCGGGCCTCCAGTTGGATCGTGGGAACATCGACATGAGGACGCCTCATGTGCGCCTCATGGTGAACACATGGTGTAGTTGGACATGTTGTAGCTTCATGGTTGTATTTATATTTACCTCCCCTCAAGACCAGTCACTATATATACTATTCTTGTTGTTGGTTCGGACTTTTTCTTCTTTTCCTTTCCTTACGTTTAGTCTGGTTCTTGGGGCAGACTCATCTTGTTTTGGGTAACCCCCACGGCTCACAATGACATTAGACCTTGACCCCCTCTCTTAGCAGTGTTGTCTTAGCTGTAAGCAACAATGAAAACTGCTCTCCTCTCCTCTGGAATCCGATCCCTAGTTAAGTTGATTGTTGCTGGAGCCCGCTGCAGAAGCGATCCATAACACTGGTTCAATCCAGTAATATTCTTCTCATGGAGTCAAATATTCTAGTTTGGACAAGATATATCAACATCAGTTCCATCACACTTCAAGGTGTTTCCTAACATAGCAACTTAGGGTTAGGGGTTAGAAAATTTAATAAATCTTCCACATCAGCATAACATTATGTATATACAATTACAATGACATGAACACCTAATTCAATTGTGAAAACAAAACGTCAGAATTGCAAATGAAGCTAGAATGAAAAATCATCCAGTCTTGATCAAGAAGGAGGAGCTCTTCTTCTTCTTGATCAAGAATGACTGACCAGAGAAATAATGTCAAAATCTTTTGAAAACATAACAATAATTGTAAAAGTGGCCATGAAAATACAAACAAAACAAAAAATTGAGACAAATACAATACATCACCTATTTGTACAATGTCAATCATACAAGGATTAATAATAATGAAAAATAAGACTTACCCAATGAAGTTGTGTTGATGCCACCAGGCCTGCTACAAGTAGGTTGCCTAGCAAAGAAATCCAGGTGGATTCACCCTCCCTGAATTCCTGATATCAGAAACCCATTGTGGTCAGCGCTCATTGCTGAGGACCAGCCACCAATGGTGGAGCATACAGAGATGCTACAATTTTCATTGACAAGGATACTTGAAAACAAACTGTTAGTACTGAGGTAATAGACATCAAACACTTAGCTGGATGCAACCAGAACCAAGATGATAATCAACAGCAGAAAATGAACATACCATAATAATAAAGTAGCCCTGTGAATGAAACAGACACGAGAACAAAGCCTGAGGAAATTACATACCAGTTATGCCAATGACACTCCAGAATCTCTGGTTGTTGCCCGGTACAACAACCAGAATCTCTGGTTGTTGCCCAGTACAACAACCAAGGATCCTGTAGTGTAACCCAAGGTGATAGTGGTGGTAGTGAGCCAAGATGAAATTTTCAACCGTGTTTGATGTGCTTGCATTGATTTGTTTATGTGACTTACACATTGTGTTGATTGTCATGTGAGGTCCTGGGCACCCAGAAGTGTGACATGTCGTGTCCCTTGATGATCATGTGATACTTGTCACACCTCGACCTTAATTAGCTTGATATTACATTGGCTGTTTCTGGCACTTGCTGAGCTCAAACACTTCATATATATACATGAATTTTTCATATTTTCAGGGCAAAATTGTGTATAGTTGAGATATATTGAGACTACCTTACAACAAGAATAAAATATCATCCAACCAGTGCTGCTGCTGCCATCACCATCACTGCTGCTGTCACTGTCACTGCTGCTGTTGCCGCCGTTGCTGCCCTAGCTGCTGCCACAGCCATTGCTGCCATTGCGCTGTAGAGGCTCCGGGCCCTCTGGACCCGAATCCTCTTCATATCCCACTTCGTCCTCGTCCATTCCCATTCACGTATCATCGATTCCGCCCGTTTCCGGTCTTTTCCGTCGATTCCGCTCCGGATTCCGCCTCCGGAATCGTTCATACTCAAGATGCGATGTCTCTAACGACCCGGAATCAGTACGTATATAGTTACATATGATATATCTTCGTTTCCCGTTACTTAGTACATAGCACCATTCCCCCTATACTCCGCTCCACCTCTCTACCATCAGTTACAGCCTTCGCTTGTAGTACATAGTTACTACAGCACAGGATCTCTCCCAGTAGTATAAAAGATGTACCCTTATACTACAACATATATATTATCATATCCCACCATATCATATTACATCCTATCGTATTGCATCCCTTCAGTTCTACTTCTTAGTCCTCGCTTCGTATCATCTCATTAGTCTTCGTACTCCGCTCCCTTCACTTCCCCTCTGATCCAGAACCCTGGATTCGGGTTGGATTGACTAGACTATAGAAAATAAACTCCTCTGATCACTTCTTAGCTGATCACCCTTTCCGTAGATTCCCATTCGGGTCTACAACCACACTCGCCGTCACAACTGGAGCCCACCGTGAGGAGTTTATTTCTTTTGTCTTTTCATACCCTCCCCACGGTCGGCTTTGACTTTCATGACGTTTCCCTCTTCTACCCGACTCTAGTTATTTAGTTCCGCTTACGCCTTTGACCTCGACCTCGAACCTCCTCGACCCGACCCGCTTTCCGACCCGCATCCCGATTTAGACATTCCCGATATGACGTACGGATTGATGCCTCTCCGAGGTGATCGTTCAGCCCCGACGTTTCATGGTGACGAACACGACCTTCCCCGCTTCTTTGACGAAATTGACATGCTCGGCTCCGACTGTGGACTCACGGACGCTATGAAGATTCGCTACACGCTCCGGTACCTTGATAACGACGATTACGAACTTTGGTCTACCCTACCCGCCGCTTCAGCAAAGGACTTCATTGCTTTCCGACGTGCCGTCTTCGACTTTTATCCCGGTGCTACGAATTCCATCCGGTATACGATCTCGGATCTCGATCAACTTACGCGACGACAATCGGCTTACGGTATAGAGAACAAAGCGGACTTAGGACAATATTTCCGGGATTTCATACGCATTTCCGGTGTCTTGTTTGACAACGGCCGTCTAACGGATAAGCAACGGAACACATTCTTCGCCAACGGATTCGACTCAGACCTTCGTCTACGTATTGAAGAACGCCTCCATTACCTTCTTCCTGACCATTACCACGACGATCCATACCCGCTCGATGTTTTCCACGATGCCGCCTTATTCCTACTTTCCGGTTATCGCTCCGTTCCGAAATCCCCTTCCCTTGCCGTTACCATCTCTAGTCCCGATTCCAGTCCCAGTTCCCCACCCGTCATAGCTTTGTCATCTCCGGTCCCGATTCTGACCTCGATCCCGCCCACCGTTGTTCGTTCCGTCGCCCACGTTCATTCCGGTCCTTCGTATACTCCGTCCCCGTCATCGTGTTCCCCGTCCCCGTCCATTCCGGTGCCCGTCGAGACCGTTATTTGTTTACAGGTTTTGACGTCCAGTCCCGTGCCGTCCCCGTCCGATCCCATTCCCGATTTATCGATGCCGGTCACCGATTTATCCAATTCGTTTCCTATTTCGTCCCCGTCGTCTTCGGATTCGTCCCCTCCGGTTTCCGTCCACGAACTCGTACCGGACCCGCTCCCATTGTCATCGGATTCTCCAGAAATAGACATTCCGCCCCCGATATTGTCGCCATATTGTCCTCCGTCACCGTCTATTGAGATTCCGTCGACTTTGGTTGAGTATTCCGTACCCGTTCCCATTCCGGACCCCATACCTCCCCTTTTATCTGATTTCGATTCCGGTCCCGGTTCCGTTATGTCGACCCCTTCATTCCCGGTTCCCCTCGTCGTTCCCGCTCCCGTATCGTCTCCGGTTCCCTCCTCGCCCACTTGGGGCACTTTGTCGTTTCCGCCCGCTTGGGGCACCCCGTCGTCTTTAGACCCGTCACGCGGCACACCCGTTATATGGGATCGTGTTGGTGTCAGCACTCCGGTTCTCGATTTTATTTTATTCCTCGTTTCCGTCTTCATTCTACTTTGTGATCGCATTCTGGACCTCCGCCCCCTCGACACCTCGCTCGAATATTTGCAAGAAGTTCTCCGCCTCCTCTCGTCGTTCCGCCTCCGACCTTCTTTCAGAAACTCTTGTGGGGATGTAGACCCGTTTCCGTCTCCTATTTTTGCGTTTTCGTCTTCCGTTCCGCTTTCCATTCACGCTCCCGGCCTCCACTTATTTATATTTTCGTTTCCGTTTATAGTTTTCCTTGTTTCCCGTTTGTTTCGATCCCATTCCGTGTCCGTTGTATTCCGGTCCCGCCCTCCACCTCGACCTCCAGATTCTGGCTTATGTAGTTACCCGTTTCTCCCTTTCCGTTATAGATTTTATTATGTACTCATTTTATTTTTATGTACATTGTCCCGCGGTTCGGTTCCCCTCCTTTTCCGTCCATTTCCCTTCTACTCCCTTCTCCTTTCGTCGAGTTTTGTGTCGATCATGTCGAGTTGGCCAAAGATATGGGCCTGGTTCGCGCGTAGTCGATTTAGCTCCTGCGTCCAACGGGTTAGCTTGGTGTGGACCTCCGCGACGTATTCAGAGAGGCCGTCCGCGATCGTCGATATCTCCCTTTGCGTTTCCGTCGCCATCTTGCGTACTGCCCGGACGTGGTCGTTGATTCCGGCTCCGATCCGCGGGTGCTTGAACGGATTTCCTCGTCTCCCTTCGTCCCGCTCCGATTCCGTATCCGGTTCAACGTCGGTCAACGTCCGCTTACTCGTCGACGCCTCTCCGGTCCGCAACCTAGGCTTCCTCACGGGCTTTGGTATCTTCTTCGCGACGACCTTTCTCTTCGGACTACCCGCCTTCGCCTTCCCTTTCCTTTCCGCTTTTCCGGATCCGGTGGCTGGTCCCTTCGTCGACAATCCGCAACGTCGTTTAAGTCTTTTGCACCGATCGCACGCGTATCCCTCGATTCCGCGACAAACCGCGTTGGCGGTCACGCACGCATCGCATTGCCGGATACGGAACGACTGCATGTACTACGGATTAGTTAGGCACCACGGATATACGAGTCCGCGAGATATCACTTACCCCCGGAATCTTTCCCTTCGGTTCCGCGTCCTCGTTCCCGCTCGCATTCGAGAAATCGTTGCCGCTGTTGTAGTCCCCGTGAACGGTCTCGTCGTCCCGGTTGACCCTCTTATCCCGGTTGAGCTTTTTGTGTTTGATCGCGTTGAGTGCTTGAAGCCGCTCGTATTTTCGTAGTTGTTGGTTGGACCAGGTGTCCTCCTCGTCCTCGCTTCCGTGATCGCTGGTTTGTGCAGTCTCCTCCCGGTCCCTTTTCGCGGCTGCATTATCCCTTTTTGCTGCCTCTGCCGCCTTCATCCTTTCCGCCTCCTCGATCCGCTTCTCCGCCTCCGCCCTCCTATTCATCTCCTCTTCGTATTGACGCGATTCCTCCGCCCATTCCCGCTCGATCCTTTCCGCCTCCTCGACCTGTTGCTTCCTCGCTTCCTCCTCCTTCTCCTCCTGCAAACGTGACACTTCCTCGACTTCCCGACGCACGGCCTCTTCCCGTTCCCGCTTCTTGTACTCCTCACGATTCCGCAACCATTCCTCGACCTCGACCACCATCTCTCCGCCCATCGAGAAATCCCTCGGTTCCGTCACGTCAATTCCATTGTCTCGGATTTCCGTCAAGATTCCCCTGTAGTTCCGCTGTCGCGTATCGTTAGTCCGTGCCGTTTACAGGAACGGGATCTCTTACCATGGCCCGTCGTCGTCTCACCACCCATTGCCGTGCTTCGTTCTCGAATCCGTCGCGTACGATATCGATTCCGGCCGCGTCGACTTCTAGTAACTCGGCTACGGCGCTCTCGAAGTCTTGCCGCGTTTCCGCATCGAGATTGTTGAGGAAATTGTTGTATTCCGTCGACATCTGGTGTTGGTGTTGGTGTTTGTTGGGTTTGTTGGGCTTGTTGAGGATGTTGTCGAGATTGTTGAAGTCGCGTTGAAAAGTTTTCTTTAGCTCCGGACCACTGCTTCCCGACGCTTCGATACCCGCCGGCTTCGATCTCGTTCACGTTGTACCATTGTTTCCGCCCGTTTTCGACATCGCCTCCGCTCATTTATTCCCACGACCCCGGTATCTTTGTTATTTCGTATGGATCGACCAGGGATGGTCTCTATCTGAGTCCTGACCGGATGTAGAGGCTCCGGGCCCTCTGGACCCGAATCCTCTTCATATCCCACTTCGTCCTCGTCCATTCCCATTCACGTATCATCGATTCCGCCCGTTTCCGGTCTTTTCCGTCGATTCCGCTCCGGATTCCGCCTCCGGAATCGTTCATACTCAAGATGCGATGTCTCTAACGACCCGGAATCAGTACATATATAGTTACATATGATATATCTTCGTTTCCCGTTACTTAGTACATAGCACCATTCCCCCTATACTCCGCTCCACCTCTCTACCATCAGTTACAGCCTTCGCTTGTAGTACATAGTTACTACAGCACAGGATCTCTCCCAGTAGTATAAAAGATGTACCCTTATACTACAACATATATATTATCATATCCCACCATATCATATTACATCCTATCGTATTGCATCCCTTCAGTTCTACTTCTTAGTCCTCGCTTCGTATCATCTCATTAGTCTTCGTACTCCGCTCCCTTCACTTCCCCTCTGATCCAGAACCCTGGATTCGGGTTGGATTGACTAGACTATAGAAAATAAACTCCTCTGATCACTTCTTAGCTGATCACCCTTTCCGTAGATTCCCATTCGGGTCTACAACCACACTCGCCGTCACAGCGCCTGCTGCTGCTCCTGTTGGCGCTGCCATGGGAGCTGCTGTTGCCATTGTGGCTGTTGTAGCCATTTTTGGCAGTCTGACTGCTGCTGCCATTGCTGTTGTGGCTGCTGCTGCTGCCATTTCCAGTCCTGGTCCTGCTGCTGCCTGTTATGCTGCTGCTCCCATTGCTCTTGGGGCTGCTGCTGCTGCTGCTGTTGCTGCTGCTCCCGTTGCCACTGCCTTTTCCCCTGCCAAACCCATTGCTGGTGGGTTCCATTGCTGCTGCCCATGCCATTCGTGTTGGCAGGGCTGTGGCCAGTGCAGTTATGGCTAAAGGTTATTAGTAGTGCATGAAATAAGCAAAAAAAAAGAAGACTTACCATTGCTGTCACCATTCCCATCCTGTCATCCCAGCATCCTGGTCCCTTGTTCTGCTGGACCCTAGTAACCTCGTGAACACCCCACCCATGTCAATTGACATAAAGGTGCATGGTTGCAAGGTGACTTTGGGCCATCTACTTCCTCTGCACTGTCCTTGCCATCTTTGTTGTCCTCATTCTCACCATCCTTGTTGTCATTGTCATTGTCGTCATCTCCCATTGCCCCATCATAGTCCCACTATCTTGTGGTCCCATTCCCATTCACGTTGTCCTTGTTGCCATCCCTGTTGTCATCATTCTGGTCCCTGCTGTCATCATTCTGGTCCATGGTGTCATCGTTCCAGTCCCCATTGTCATTTTTGCCATCCCCACTGCCATTGTTCTTGTTGTCCTTGCCATTGTTCTTGTTGTCCTTGCCATTTCTGTTGTTGTCCTTGCCATCCCTGTTGTTGTCCTTGCCATCCCCGTTGTTGTCATTCCAGTCCCCATTGTTGTCGTTGCCATCCCTACTGCCATCGTTCTGGTTGTCCTTGCCATCCCCATTGTTGTCATTCTGGTCCCCATTGTCATCGTTGCCATCCCCGCTGTCCTTGTTTTGGTCCTTGTTGCCATCCCCATTGTCAGCATTCTGGTCCCCATTGTCATCGTTCCTGTCCCCACTGTCATCATTCCTGTCCCCACTGGCATCATACCAGTCCTCATTGCTGTCCCCATTGTCGTCATTCCGGTCCCATGTTCCGGTCCCATTGTCTTTGTTGCCATCCCCACAGTCATTGTTCCAGTCCCCGTTCTGGTCATTCTGGTCCCCATTCTTGTTATTGCAGTCCAGGTTCTCATCCACATGGCCATTCCTGTCCCCATCGCATTCATGGTCGTTGTCTGTGTCATTCTGTTATGGGTGGTGATTCAACATTGTTGAGTGACTGAAATCATAATATCTCATCAATACAGGAATATAAAACCATATAAAAATATACTTGATCATCCCCAATGATGAACTGGATGATCGCATCAATGAAAGCTTCCCTTGAGTATGGAGTTCATCCTTGTGGCACTGGTCCTGTTGATTGCCCTTTGCCCTTTCTATATTCATTCAGGGCAGCCTGGGCACTCTTCACCTTTACATTGACCCTGAACTCATCACAACGGGATACCCAAATGTCCATGTGGTCCTCCATCAAATGACGGTGAAGAGTCCTCGTGGATGTCTTGATACTAACACTAGGCGCAAAAAGGCCTTTGGGGGTTACACAAATAAATTACCCATACAAAACAAAAGACTAAATTTAGGACTTGTAAAATATATATCTAAATACATTACTGAAGTTCATATTTCTCCACACCTTTTGAGAATTAGAAATAACTATCAAAAGGTCATATGTAGATCCAAAAAATTCCAAAATTTTCATATCTTGTGAAGAATCTGGAATCATATAGCAAATATCAATTTCTCAAATACTCTCATTTGGCATTTGGTATCATATTGAAGAATCTCCTAATCTGAATTTCTAAGCTTTTCAAAATTCTACTCCATTTGATTCTTTCAAGTCTCTCAAAGTCAATAAAATGTTTGAAATTTGAATTTGAATTCAGGAAACTCGAAAGGCAATCACACATTTAGTATTTGTAGAGTCCCAAATACATTAACCAGTAGTTGTCCAGTACTTGACTAGTACTTGACTGGTACTGGCCCAGGACTTGACCAGGGACAAAACAAATCCCGAGTAATCCGTCATAATGACATGATCGCTCGAACTGCTGTCAGTCCCTCGAGCTACGTTATCCGCTGGATCGAGTACACACAGGACGAAGGCGAAGTGAGACTACTTTGGCGCGCATGACAAGGATGGCGAGTTAACGAAAAAGAGAACCCAGCCAACGACCATCACCTCGACGCATACGAGACGACCTCGGCACAATGCGCATCGAGCTTCTCAACAAGCTCGCTCTATATTCTCTAACACATACTATTAGAAGCACGTTCGTCGATTTCTGCAAGAATCATTCCGGTGCCTGCATCTATCAAGAACAAGAAAACTGGTTGGACCAAATCTCTCGAATCCAATAAATCTCTGCCGAGTATGTCCCCTGCAGATCCTGCGACCCTGAGCGCGTATATTCAGAGGCTTCATCCTGGGCCAACAATGGACTATATGCCGATCAGCTGCTGCTCCGCATGTACGGTGCGCAGAGCGGCACTCCACAGCTGGATAACCAGGATGTGGTGTACCTGGACGATGCGTGGATACGGGAGCATGTGGCGTGTGTGTCACAGGAGTGCATACTGTTTGATATGAGTGTGCGTGGGGGTGGGAGGCCGTCAAAAGATGTGACGCATGAAGAGGTTGTGGAGGCGTGTAGGGCGGCGTTGATGCATGATTTTGTTAGGGACCTTCTGGAAGGTTACCTCACTCGGTTGGGTAATGGTGGCGATAGCCTGTCTGGTGGACAGATGCAGCGCTTGGCTATCGCTCGTGCTAAATTGCCCGATCCTACTGTTCTTATTCTAGATGAGTTTTTTTTTCTCCTTTTCTTTTCTCATCAATTTTGCTCGAGACTTTTTATTGGTTAGATGAAGCGACGTCTGCGCTGGATGCAACGTCGCGCGTGCTGGTCTTTGAGGCTATCAAACGCTGGCAAGCCAACAAGACCACTATCGTTTTCACGCACGACCTTTCACAGCACGACTCACGACTTTGTCTACGTCCTCAAGATTGGGAGCATCGTGGATGGTGCGTTTCGGGCGATGATGCTGGCGCAGGCGACCACTCCGGGGCGACTGACATACCCACCATCAATGCGTTTGGCGGGATCACCTTGAGCGTCGCAGCGCTGGACGGGGTCTTTTTGGGGGTCAAACACTTTGTGTTGGAGACGGCTGCTATGAGCTGGGTGACGCATATCCGGAAGGTGTGTTACCAGCGCGTGCTGGCGCAGGATAAGCGGTGGTTCGACAAGAGCGAGAACAGCGCTATGCGTCCAGTGCAGGTGCTCGTGACAGACAGGGACGACGCTGGGTACTTGATTGCGGTTGTGCTGGGGCAGTGTTGCGTTGTGGGTGCGATGTTGGACGTGCTGCTTTGGGCACTTGTAAAGGGGTGGCAGTTGACGTTGGTTGCGTTTGCGTTTGTGGTGTTTGCTGCTGCGATGGCGTTCCAGACGAGGTTGGTGGCGAGGTGTGAGTTGAGGAGGGGAACATGGGTAGGTCCTGCATTGTTGTTGTTAATGAAGGCGCTTTCTGATATTCGGGCTATTCGTTCCATGGCTTTTGAAAGCGTTTTTCGGAGTCAGTTTAATTTGGCTGCTAAGCGGGCGTTGGCGATGGGTGTACGAGGAGCCTTGGTTGAAGGGTCGACGCATGGTGTGGCGAGCGCTTTGATCTATGTTGCGGAAGCGATGTTGTTTTACGTTGGCGCGACGCATGTTGCCCGGGGCACGTATACTTATCTGCAGATGGTGGAGGTGTTGAATTTGGAGGTGTTCACTGTTACTATTGGGTCCCAGTTGTTGTCTTGCAGTATGTCTTTTTCCCCCCTGCTCTTTTTTTTTCCGAACCCGTTTTCGATTTTTTTTTGGTCAAGCTCAAAGATTGCTAAATCGGTTCAAGCCACGCGGGATTTCAATGGTTTTTTGATGCTCTCTGGAGACTGATGAATCCAAGAGGACTCTTCGACCTCCACCGACTGGCGCTGTTCCTTTCAGTGAAGTCTCCTCGTATCCCGAGTGGCCTGATGCCCCCGTTTTGAAGAACCTCTCCATGCACATGGCTGACGGCGAATGTGTTGCTATCGTGGGTTCGTCCGAGTCTGGAAAATCCACTGTGGCGGCGTTGTTGCAGCGATTGTATGAGCCAGACTCGGGTGGCATCTTCATTGGACAATCGGAGCTCCGTCCGACGCAGGTGGATCGTCTGCGAGAACATGTGGCGGTTGTCAGCCAGCACCCGAATCTATTCGATGCGAGCATCTCGGAAGGCATCGCCTACGGGAGCAAGGGTCTCTCCGAGCAGGATATCCGCCGGGCTGCCAAGGCTGTGAATGTTGATGAGTTTATCGAGGCTCTGCCGGAGGGATACAATATGAAGGTCGGGGAGAATGCGTCGCTGATATCGGGTGGAGAGGCCCAGCGGATGCAGATTGCGCGAGCGCTGGCGATATCCGCGACCGTATCAGCGTTCCTATGGGAGCATTATATCTATCCCAGATCATGAATTACATTGACCGGCAGTACAGCGACCGGACGGCGGACGCCTGGTGGCACGTTGAAAAGGGGCAGCACACCCCTCCAGCGCCATTGGGAATCGAGGAAAGTCAACGTCAACCAAGCTCCAAAGCCTGAACTACCGATGAATGTATATTCCCCTGAACTCGCGCAGGAAGTTTTCACATCACTCAGTGCGAAAGAAGCGATGATGCTGCCCAACGTTGGTGGATCAATTCAGACTTTTCGTTCGATTATGCTAAAGCACTTGACAGATACCAGACTATTGCCTTCTAACAACCCTCGTCAAACGATGCTTCATTTTGTATGTACATGCGGTACCAGGCGCACTCTTGTTAATTGAAAACTCACAGGAAATGGTGTTTATTTGGCCCAATCTACGAGATCATCATCTGTCCTCTACAATTAGGATAGCAAATCCAGTAGCACCAGTAGGGTGGCTTACTCCATGTATTGCCCGCCACTTGACATTCCCCTAGATCAAGATATTGATGTTGACGAGCTCTCCTGTTGACGAACAGATCTCCACTGCCAAACGACCAAGGGAATATTAATATTATGAATTACCCGACATCGTGTACCGTTCAATTACCCGAACGGTTTTCCCTGTGCCCCTGTAGTTGTCCAGGTCCGCAAGACAACAGAGATGGTGAGCGGTTTCATCTTCCACACTAGTCCCCAAAAAAGTAGACGACCAGAGATGACGCGATTCCCGTGGTCAAGCGGGATGCTTGAGTCGTGGAGGATTCAGCTTAAACTTTTAGCAGTTCTCGATGATTGAAATCCAGATGTCTATTTGAAACTATGTACTACGTTGACTCGTACCACCGATCCCTCATACCTCGCAGTCAACATCGCCATCCGCTACTAAGGAAATTGGTAGTGGGGGGTGTATTAGAAGCTGGAGCAGGAGCATGTGCAATCATTCCGATCAAGGTGGTTTACATTTGTCTGGTAGCATCGAAGACAAGAATGGGGATTGGATATGGTCGGTAGCGATGCAGAACTTGACTCCTCTCTGTCCAACAAGGCCCGAGCAGTTCATGAGATGACATTGCTAGCAGTGTCGTCGTTCCTAGACCTTCCAGACACACTTCGTCGTTGTGGATGGGGTGTTCACATCACAATTTGGAGAGATCTGCTTGTGCCATAATTGCTATCATTCTACACATGACACCTATTCATAAGTAATCGTAATAACCGCCTCTGCCATCCAGCTCAGGCTCATCTACTGGCACCACATGATGGGTAATAGCTTCAAACGATGACCAACGAAGGTTATTTTGTGTTCTTGCAAGGTCCAAAATGAATGGTTGGATGGAAGAACACAACAAGTAGATATGGATCCCAAAGGATAGCTGATAGACAAGAAATCGAGAGCAGAAAGAAGTGGACTGAGTAGAATTCTTGGTATTATCAAGGCGATGAACCTATCGCAGGAGGAAAGACGTGAACAGTGTCAGGATATATACCAAGGCACAGATACGTACGTAATTGCGCCAGACGACAATTCTCGTGTCTGATCCTTTTCCAACGAATGCTCCAACAATGTAGTCAACCTTTCGGTTGGGAATGCTCACAGCCTGTAGCAAAGCAGAAGGTAACCCTGTCGATATTCCAAGCAAAATCACCAGCCAACTTACGTCAACAGCCCCAACTAAGCTATTTGATGCTTTGGGATAGAATGTAAGCCGTTGAGAAAGAAGAGAGGAGGAAAATCGCACAGGGATTCTGAAGAGTGGCAATGACGGTAGTATTGTGTGCATCCAGAACAAGAATTCTCCCATCCCCCGTGGGTGAAATTAAGTGAGTCCCTGACTTGAACTGTGCAAGGCCTTGACTTGCGCGTGTGTTAGTGTCATACCGTGCAGCGTGCGTCCAGGTGAGATCTGGAAGGCTGTACACATCGAGGCCGCTCTGCAAGTTGAATACGGCCAGCTGTTTACTGCACGCCAACACCAAAGCATTACCTCTATTCACGCATAAGCTGTCAGTGTAACAAGGTAGCGGTAATCAATTGATCTGACATGAAGTGGCAGCCAAGGCTGTTGCCGTTGGCAGGGTCGGGACCTTCTTCTTGACTCAAAACCTTTCTAATTAGTAGTTTCCAGGGTTGAATCGAAAAATGTTTCCTAACAAGGACGCGAATTACGATCGAAGTAGTCATAGCGACGTACACAGACTTAAACGATCGCTTTCTCAAGGTATGTGACGATAAGCTCGGTGCCATCATTCGTGAACCCAATGAAACGCGGTGTGGTGAAAGCGGCCTGGGTAGGCGCGGATTCAGGGTGTGCGAGATCGTTGTCCCTGGGGTCAAAACCCAAAACTCAACTTGTTTGTGACTATTTACAACAGCCACTACATACAAATAATAGAACAAATAGAGAATATAGTAAAATGAGTGAATACGTACCCAGAGATATAGATGTCTCTACATCCAGTAGGGACACAAATAGAGACTGTCCCCAGTCTCACATAAGGCAAGGGAGGAAGAAATAGGAAAAAGAAAAAGGGAGGGAGGGAAGGGACAATACTGAAAACAAAACAAACAAAACAAAACAAAAACAAAAATCCAATCAACTCAACAGGAATCTTCCAACACAAAGTCTTCCAACTTCTCCAACCGATCCACCAACTTTACCAACTTTTGCTCCAGAACCTTGAGGGCCTTGAGGGATAACAATGCTGACTCGAGCGCAAGCAAAGTCGAAGCAGGTATGTCGTCAGTGGCAAACGTGGATGTTGGCAACATGCCCTGGCCTGCTTCTGGGGATAACGACAAGGGTGTAGTGGGTACAAAGTCATGGAGCGGCAGTGCATGGGCGTAGCAGGACGGGGTCAAGCGTGGGGTCGTGGTATGGGCTACTGAATGGGCCTGCGAGGCTCCGTGGGGTGGATCGTGGGCATGCGGGGTTGACTGGGGTAGCGGGTGACGTGGTGTGTTGGGGGCATCGAAGAAGGACAGGGGCGGACTTGTTTGGGACGGGAGGGGGCCATACAGAGGCGCTGGGACGTGAACGTGGGCGTAGGGGCTGGTCCGTGGGTCTGGCGTTGGTCCTGGATGATGGAACGCAGGGGCCAATGGTGGGGCGATGTGGGACGGCGTTGGGGGCTCGAACGCAGCGGGGGCGGCTTGAACGGTGTCACGGAGGGCGATATGGGGGTCCTGTCGGTGGTACGCGGCTGCCGGGGGTCGAAATGAGAGCGGAACGGGGGCGGATGTGTCGATATGCGCGCGGACGCATTTTTCTGGCGACGGCGCGGGGTCAGACGGCGGGGGCGTGTAACGGTTCGCCTCTGAGGGCGACTGCGAGAGCGTAGGTGCAGACGGTGGGCGAAACGAGACGGAAACGGGGGCGGATGCGTTGATACGCGTCGAAGACGGCACCTGTTGGGTGTAGGTGGATGAAGGGGGCAACGGCGAGGGCGATTTCGGGTTCGGCTCTGGCCCAAATGTTGGCGGCGTGGCGTGGCTCGTTGCTGGGGATAACGGCGAGGCCGTTGACGCAAACGGGGGGCGATTCGGGTCTGAAACGGGGAGGAACGCGTTGATACGCGCATTATCGTCGCGTTGGCGCGCGCGGACGCATTTTTCCGGGGACGGCGCGGGCGCAGACGATGGCGGCGTGTGTTGGAACATCGCTGGGGATGATTGCGAGGGCGTAGGCGCAAACGGCGGGCGAAACGAGACGGAAACGGAGGTGGACGCGTCAATACGCGTCCTACCCTCGCGTTGGCGCGCGCGGACGCGTTTTCCTGCACGGCAACCACGGGAACGACGGGGGGCATACCTAAAGGTGCACATGCAACAGCCGTTGCATGGCGGGCGTTTTCCTTCATCTACAGGGCGTCCGTTACTCGTTTGATGCGCGAGACGCGCTCCATGTTGGACGGGCTCGTTGCGGCCGTTTTGGGGCTTTCCGGGCGCGGTTTTTCGAGCGGGATCTGTGGGGCGTTGAATACCGGGTCCGTTGGATGTGTTGAAATGAGTGGAGGTGGCGGGATTAGTGAAATAAATGGGAAATGCGGAGGGGGGGATGTATTGAACACCGTGTGACGTGGCTGTGATGCCGTGACAAAAAGGCAAAAGAGCCGTGTTCTGCAGCCAAGGAGGCGCAACTGGTACGAAGAAAGTATACTGAGGTGTCGAAAACATCGGGGATGGGTCTAAGAGCTGACAGAAGACTAGGGGTGCTCGAAATGCTGACGAATACGGGGCGCTGTTGACTATGGGGCGCTGTTGCTGCCAGAAAGAGAGAGAAAGGTGTAAAAATGGTGAATTCAAAGAGGGAAAGGTGAAGTGAGCTTGACACTCCTCGCGGTGGGCTCCAGATGTGGTGAACGCTGCCTGGGTAGGCGCGGATTCGGGGTGTGCGAGATCGTTGTCCCTGGGGTCAAAACCCAAAACTCAACTTGTTTGTGACTATTTACAACAGCCACTACATACAAATAATAGAACAAATAGAGAATATAGTAAAATGAGTGAATACGTACCCAGAGATATAGATGTCTCTACAGCGGCACAGAATATTCAGATGTTTGGTCTCCCACCGGGTGTTGATGAAGCTCGCCTGAAGATGAATCAGCGTGAACCATGCATCACCTGCCCGAAATCTTACCATTTGGATCGACGTTCCATAACCTGATGCCATGTTTCCCCTCACCCACAGATGCAAGACAGCGTGTAACCGGGCAAAAATCCATAGATTCAACAGGAATTTGCAAGATGCCGTCCCCGTGAGCTTCAACATCGCAAACATGAGAAATTCGTCTCTGTTGAAGAAGTTGAGCATATACAACAAGAGTTTCGAGAGGCCAGACCCACCGTTTCGTTGTGAACGGAATAAACAACAATCTTGCCTCGCGTCGTACCCAAGGCAATAATGTTATCGGCGATCCAGCAGAGTTCGGATATGCCGCCATGTTCGTTAAGGAGACGCGGGGATTGCTGGGGAAAAATGGAAGAAGACAACAGATCAAAAAGCAGGAGACAACCGGATTCATCTGAACATGCAGTGAGTCGCAATACACAATACACAATCAGACAGATAGCATACCTGCCGCAGCTAGCAAATCACCAGATGGCTGTATCTTCAGAGACGTTACAGTGTTTTGGTGATTGGTTCGTAGAACCTTGTGGAGTACAAAGCTGGGATGGTTATCCTGATTGAATGTGACCGGAATGTGAGTGGCCGGGGCTATGGAGAACAATCCTCACCGTCGTTCCTCTACGGAGTTTTCTCAATAAAAATTGTCTCATCGCGAATTCGGGTTCTGTGTTTGCAGCTTGGAAGCGAAGATGTTATGTGTCGAGATCAAGATCATTTTGTCCCCACTTGCTTTGTTATAATAAATCTTGCTTTGTTCGGGATCTGTATCTGAGCAAATCGCTCTGGCACAGACTTGATAGCCATGAGGCGGTGTCTGCCATCGACGATGGAACAAAGAAGAGGTCCGAGGCTTTGGCGCCTTGAGGATCAATATCCTTCCCTGTATTCGACATGTGGATCCGGATCCGGATGCGCAAGCGAAAGCTGCGCGCTGAAAGCTGACCAAGGCCGTAATTTATGTGAGCTATGATGGATGTACAATGACAATGTACAATTAGGATTTTGGATAGGTCACATTACTCAAAAAAGTAGCTATCATATCCCGGGACGGCCAATCATTCTCATATCTTGTTAGGATGGGAAATTTCTCTCTAGCCTGATCACCAAGTTACGTCGAAACGTCCAACTAAGGAATCTCGGCTCACTCACTTCAATTTTTATTTTGTCAATGGTTGACGGTGGTTGTTTTGAAATAGGAGAACCACGTATTAGGGATCGGTTGTCAACGTAGTAGCGAATTTGAGCTTGGATAAATTTCTGTTATCGTGAAGTTGATGGGGGCTTCCGAAACCTGGGTACATCACCTGTAGACTCAAATAGACGTCTGGATTCCAATCGTTGAGAACTGCTTTTAAGCTGTAGCCTCCACGACTCAAGCATCCCACTTGCCCACGGGGCTTGGGAATGATTTTTCTAATCACATCATCTCTGCGGTCGTCTATTTTTCGGGCACCAGTAGAAAGATGATCTCGCGATTTAGACCAACCGCTCACCATCACTGTTATCTTGCGGACCTGTGCAACTAAAGGACACAGGGAAAACCGTTCGGGTAATGACTGGGGTGCGATCCAGGCTCATAGGATATACAGTTCTCAGGGAGTGCATTCGAGCGAGATTCATTTACAGTCCGTCGAAATTGGACTAGTTTGTGCGGGATTTAGACCGAGATGTGACAATAGGTAATGCAAGAACTCACCCTGAAAATACAGGTTGAAAGAAACAAAGGTTCAAGTCAGTGGCGCTGTGGATTTATTATGGTGTGGCTCTGCCAGTGGCACTCACCAGTACTCATATTCTTCCGTTGTTGCATAATGCCGAGAATCCCGCTTCTCAGAAGACACAGTCGAGGGATGGCCTTGCACCAGAGGGTCGCGAAGTCAATCCAGTTACATTACCCCCAGCCAAGCGCGCATGGTCCCCACGTTCGATCTTTGGGCTGGAACCGCCATAGCTGACTTTACCGTTGCCAGAACTATTGCCAACAAACTGCCCAGACCAAGGTCAAACACAGAGTAACATAAAAAGTGCGGAGAATCCATTTCCGCTCGTTCCCTCCCATGCAGGTTCTTCTCAGAACCCAGAGCAGATGGGTATCAGAAAACCAGGGGAATCTGGAAGTGCGTCCTCTATCCGACTCCAGTCCTGGCTTGATTGGCGTCCTGAAGATTATGCAGCCATCCAGGTTCGTCCCACTTTCTTACCCTTCGTTGAGTGGCTAATCGTCTTCTGAATCAGACTTACATCAATCAGCTATCCAATGAGCACTTAGATACAGACCTACCTTTCCACAGACAGCCCGATCTAGGTAAAATCGACGTGGTTTCGACGTTGGTAAGATATCACAAGTTGCATTATTGAATTTCTTCTAATCCACCCATGCGAGTCCAGGCCTCCAAGAGATACCCCATTTTGCTGTCGTATCACGAGGATTGGCTCCTTCGAGAATTTGTAAGACGGTGCTTGAAAAATACTTCGGTGAAAAGGAGTCGCAAGAGGGCTCGGGGATCATAGTAGAACTTTACCTTACTGTAGTTGTAATCGTTTCGTGCAGGGTCTCTTGATACAGGAATCCGCCATCCGCCATAGCGCAAATATTGTTATGATGGGATCATTTGACCCTACGATATCCTACCACTCTCTATGAAATGATGAAAGGTAAATGTTAAATATGTGCAGGAAGAAGGGTCTTGGGATCGTAGCGCACCGAGCCAGATGAGATGGGATCCATTAGAGGATGTCGTAGATCGGTCGTGTCACTATTTTCAATACGTGATACAAGGGCGGGCGCTAACGGTGGGAAAAACATCAATTTGAAGCTGGTAGTGTGCGGAGGCCGAGAACTAAGAGAATCGATCGATGTAAGCAGGTCGGTGGAAGATTTTGGGAGATTTCGAACGTAGGTGCAAACACCACTCTGCTCTTGGTCAAAGTGCAAAGCTCAGTCCCGGGGGACTTCTTTACCTTAGTAAATTAGCATTCTCTGATCAGCTGAATTTCCAGCCCACCTTTCCAAAGACACTCCAGTGATGAGCGCTTAATGAGCCCCGAAGCCATGTGCTGGTCGGATCCACCAGAGTGAACTCATCGCATTCTAATAGCAGCCATCACTTGACCTAGATTCAAGAATCTATTTGAAACGTCAACGGAGTCCCTCTATGGAGAGGATATGTGCTTTGTGCGAGGTTTGGCTTTGTACCTGTGCGAGAAAGGACGGGCTTCGGAGTTTGTATGTGGTCCGAGTCTGTGTCGATCCCCTCGAAGTCACCACAATCGTTCACATCATGTCTCAGTCAACAGCGGACAAATTACGAGCCATTAGGGAAAAGCGGAATGCGAGTAGGTGACATATCTAATTTGCGGCACTTTGAATCCTAGAACCACACATTGTTATAGACGCCAAGAATAAAGACGCACCGACATTGTCTACTCCTGCAAAGATACGTGCATCCCGCGACAAAAGAGATGCAAAACTACTTGGAGACTTGGCCCCTGCAGAATCTTCGCAGAACGATCGTATTCCATCAGTAACTCCCTCGCTTGAGGATCCATTAACCGACAATATACAGGCGTCAAAAATCTCTAATCCAGTCCAAGGAACTGACCCAGGGCCCAATCTCGGTTTATCGCCAAAGCCATACGATTGTTGTGAGTATTTATTTATTTATGTCGTTCGAGCTGTGCTTTATATATTCGCCCAGCCATCATTTGTGCTGCACCTGAATTATGGCTCTTGGAGAAGGATATTTACATTATGCGGGTTATACCAGGTCCACAGGAACCGACTGCATTCCATAACTTCTTAAATGTGGTTGACTACTAGCAGTAGCTCACATTAAGGCAGGGTATCTATTAATGTGCCATCAAACTTTCGAATTCTTAACATGATGTGCATCCAATTCGCGTCGGCACTACAGCATGTGAAGAAAATAAATACAACAAACACAGTTTCCGACAGCCAACCAATTTGACACCACAGACAAAATTAAGCATCGTTTGACGAGGGATGTCAGAAGGCAATAATAGCCTTAGAAGTCGGGTATCTGTCAAGTGTTTTAGCACAATCGAACGAAAAGTCTGAATTGATCCACCAACATTGGGCAGCATCATCGCTTCTTTCGCACTGAGTGATGTGAAAACTTCCTGCGCCAGTTCAGGGGAATATACATTCATCGGTAGTTCAGGCTTTGGAGCTTGGTTGACGTTGACTTTCCTACATTCCCAATGGCGCTGGAGGGGTGCGCTGCCCCTTTTCAACGTGCCACTAGGCGTCCGGTCGCTGTACTGCCGGTCAATGTAATTCATGATCTGGGATAGATATCAGATATCCAATGCTCCCATAGGAGCGCGCAGATATCATACCTTTGAGATGCGATTATCAATCCAGAACTTCCGAATTCTACGAGTCACTTTACTAGCACCAAATAAAGCTTCCGTTTCAGTTTCGTCAGAGGACATGTCTTTTTCGTCTAATAATGAAAAGATTGCTTGAATCTCCTCCCATAGTTCACAATTTTTTGTCAACGGCGAGTCTAGTGCACATTCGATGGTTTTGAAACGCCTGGCAAAAAGCTACTTGGCCTTTGAAAGACGGATCCGAAATGTGAAGCAAAACAGCTCACGTTCCTTCGCCTCTCGTTCCTTCGTGATTTGCACCGCGCCTCGTCCCTCTCCTTGACGAAGACTTCGGACATCTCGTTAGCCGATAAATGCCCTGCTTCTTTCATTTTTCGCATGGAAGTATTCAACATAGTCTGATGACGGGAAAGTTTGGATTGGATTGCAGTGACGGCGAAATCTTTGTCGGGTAATGAAGTCATTAGTTGATAATGGCAATCTTTCACCTTCTTGGTAAATTCTGTTGCGAGCATCTGGATAACCTTCTGGTTCCAAGGATGTCCCATCGTGTCTCTCCAACTGATCGGCATATAGTCCATTGTTGGCCCAGGATGAAGCCTTTGAATATACGCACTCAGGGTCGCAGGATCCACCGCAGGGGGCATACTCGGAAGAGGGTTATTGGGTTCGAGAGATTTCGTCCAACCATTTTTCTTATTCTTGATAGATGCAGGCACTGGAATGAGACCCTTTTCTTGCAGAAATCGACGAACGTGCTTCTAATAGTATGTGTTAGAGAATATTTGCCATCAAAACGTCGTTCAAGAACAACGTACATGTGCCGTGTTTCCTTCCCACGTCTTTTTAGATGAGGCCCTCTGGCTTCTGACGTTTCTTGGATCTGTGGGTTCGCCATCCGATTCACCGATGTCGGCATCATTAGCATCCCTGATGAGAATGAAAAGATGCTTTAGTTTTAGGGAAGTTGAAGTATAAGTGTCCATTGTTACTTAGCCTGCGCTTTCGAGCAACCAGCCTTTTGTTCCTGGACAGCAAAATGCGGTTAATGCGAAGGGATTGTCAAAGTTTCGCTTCACATACGTTGCCCGATGGACCTGATTCCAGCGGGCGCGAATCACGGTTAGCGTTCGATTCAGGTGCACTTCCGTGATTTCCACCGATGCCGTCTGAAACGATTTCCGGATAGGGGAATGATGGGAAGGACTACCAAACTGTATCAGCACCGTTTTTGTCAAGTCAGAGAATGGTATTTTAGCTCACCCACTCAGAAGGCATAAGGAATGACATGAGAGCGAAATGATTGGGGTTTTGTGCATACTTGATGGTAGATAAATATATTCGGCTGTAGAAACCTTTGTTTCTTTCGCAGGCGGAATTTCAATACTGTAAGTACATAGGTCCAATCTATTTTCACCCTCCAATCATTTTATCTTCAGATGTATCAAGTTCGGCTCATAGGCGGTCACCAGAGGGATACTCGAGTCGACACTTGGCTCCTTTGTTGCCCGCTAAGAATCCATCCTTTGATCTACGAAGAATCTCGGCTGAGTCAAGCGTTGCACGTTCCGTCTTTGTGCGAAAGTCGGTCTGGTCTGCTAGGAAATTCATCCCATATCCTTTGTAACATGAGAAAGAATTTGGGTGCGCTCGAAATCCTTTGCTCCCAAGGTACTAATGGCAACACTCTTCTGCGTCATATCCCATCTTCCGCCGTTGGAATGTAAACGTCACACACATTACAGGTGTGGAGCTACCAATCTGGAATATCGTCGGTGTGGAGCTATCAATCTCTGAAATATCGTCGATGCATGTGAGAGGGAAATATGATCCGTTGCCTTCGTTCACTGATCAAATATCTAGATCTGACTTGAGGGTGCAATTGCGTTGCCTTCTCGCTAAGTGCACATTTCAATGTACGAAAGCTCCATTTGGTCAAACAAGCGTTGTGAGGAAAACTGTGGTTATCCATCTAGTTGCCGATCCTGCCACTCATGCGATAGATATACACCTTTGTGTTTTTCGTACTGCTCAAGTTACCGCTGTACCACCATGCCAACGCAGACTCGAGCACGAACGGTGCGTCGATTCTACTTTATGCTTCATAAATAAATTCATGTTGTATATACTTGATGCAGGCTGCTTTTCTTGAGCAACGCCGGGTACGTATGAGGTCAAGCAGATAATGACCCACTCTCATTCTCATGTTCGTGCAGGAAATGCTTTGCATCACTACTCCCAAGGAATTGTATCGGTACCTTGTGGTTGTAACCCACAACAAAGCTTTTGCTCGCAGCATCAAGTCCCTCGAAATCCGACTTAAGATTACCCCATCTGTTTCTACCATCCATCCTTTCCTTTCCCGTGTATCTCAGGTTGATATGTTAATAGTTGATCTTCCACCCATTTCAGCATTCAACTGTTCTCATATCTTCGATGGATTACAATTTTCCCATTTGACATCGTTCTACACAAAGACGCTCCCCCACAAAGGTCTATCCAATTTCCTGCAGCGACATCCAGTAATCAACTCTTTCGTGCTTGGAAAATGCGGATCCAAGTTGTGCCCTATTACGCCACCCGCAGCCTTGACAGAGATAGATGGCCCCATGGATTGCGTAGCTTTGCTCATCCGTCACAACCCTGTATCATTCGTTACCGCCAGGTATCAACAATCGCAGGATTCCTTGCCTCGATTACTCCTATCATTTTTTCTGGCGACATCGAACATCACATTGCTAGATATCACTTTCTCCCAAAATGACCTGGACATTTTGGACTTATTAGCCGTCGCTGCGCCTCAAGTTTCTACCTTGAGATTAAGTGAAATGCGTACTAAGCATACGGTCAGTCTTTTTGTGCCGTTAATAAGCAAGCACTTTGAAGTAATCTACCGCAGAATAGTCTCGGTGTGCCCCATCCTTGGTCTGAAGTTGAGCGATGGGCAGCCGGCCTCTGGGGACTAAAGCAGCTTAAGCGATTTGAATTCAATACTTTTGGGGACCTCATCCAGCTGCCTGGCAGTGAGATTCAGGAGTATCTACTGATTGGGGCTTGGACTGGAACTGGGAAATACCTGTTGCATTCAATTACGATTTCGTACCCATCAGCCAAGAACCATATTCAGGAAAGCTGGTGGGAACGGCGGGCAGGGAAATGGATCAGGGAATTTGCTGGTTGACATTATGGTGTAGGATACAGACTGTATACGATAATGAGTTCTGTGATAAGAAGGGATTGGCGACAATGAATTGAAGCTGCAACGACTATTAACCTAATGAGTTATTTCTTGCTTCGGATGCTGCCTATTCTTCTCCTCACGCCGGCAGTCATATTCCTCGCACAAGAACCATGCCTTTTCCTCTAGATACGCAGGGCGAGCGGGATCTAGTCCTCTTCGCCTTCCGCAAAGCGGATACTTTATAGCACTCGTTGGTGGTGAGTCCGGTACTGGCACTGTTGTTGGTGTGAAGGGCTGGTGGTGGATTGCGCTGCATGCCGGGGGGGGAGATGGAAGGGCTCTGTATAGCAATGACGCTCGTCGTGTCAGCACCGTGATCGGGGAGAAAGTATAGACTCACCAGATAGTGAAGAAGAGAAGGACAGGGAGGAATGTTCGGACTCCTCCCTTTGAGCACAGGCTGAAAATGTATCAACTCTAGTGTATGGCCTTGGGGTTGAGGCCTACGATATTTTCAAGAGCCTCTGAGAATTCGGGTCCAGCTTTGCAAATCTGGGTTCAGTGATACGTGTGTTCAAGTTTATAAGCAAAGTGTACGTTTACATGTGCGGTAGCATACTTGGGATTATAATGTAAGCTTGGTAAGTGTTGTCATTTCGTCCTTCGTCATGCAATCTTCAAAGGAAGCTGCCCAGGAACGAACAAAGGTGAGAGGTATGAGAACGTTCTTTTGAGCCACCGCCAGCTTATTGACTCTGTCCAGTGTCTCCACCAAATCTCGGATGATATTGACAACGAGCGCGGTAGGATCGAAGATGTAATTCGTAGAGGACGCTTCCCTGAGCTCCTGGAACTTCGCTTTGTGCCACCCTGAGAGAGTCTGGGAATGTGCTGCGTCTCCTGGCACTATCGATGATTCGAAGAATCGCAAAAGACTATTGACGTTTTGCAGAGATTGCGTGCGCAAAGAGAGACTCTCGGCTTCTTGTATGACATGTTCATGACCTACGCCCCATTCAATGAACAGTATACATGGTTTCTTGTTGATTTGAAGTAGATCATGAGCAATGGCAGTTGGTGGTTCAGTTGCCATTAGTTCCGTTCGTGCAAGTTCCACAACTTGCGAAGATTGTTTCGCATTGAGCCTGGTAAAGAAATATTCGAACGGCAAAGAAATTAGATAAGAATGGATGTGCATACGCTTTGCCAAGAGTGAGCACGCCGTTCAATCTACCTGGGTCAATGAGGAAGGCCTGGACCTCCACACTCCCGGGATCTTGCCAAAAGAGCGAAACAATGACAAATTAGAGACAAGGAGATCAAGCGTAAATGAAAATACCAGGCCCCAACCACAAACAGATTGTGATCTTTTCGAGAGTCTGATCTTGGACATGGAGATGTGTTTCCGGTAGATAACTGACTGTGTGATGCTTCCCGAGAGATTTGAAGGTTGCTGTGTGCGGATGTGGTATGATGAGATATCCGATGCCTGGCACAGATGGGCAAAGTAGAGAAGACATTTAAGGTGAACTTGAAAACGTATGCCGAGAAGTGTAGTGGTGAAAGGTAAGTAACACGCCGTGTACTGCGGTCAAAGGTTTAAAGTATTAGTTCTGGACAAAGGTGGCTTCATCACGTGAAGAAAATTCCGCGAGCCGGTATCAAAAATACCGTACAGAGATTTTGATCGTGGACGAACTAGTGTGAAAAGTGACGTGTTGAGTCGATTAACCTCAAGCATAATCGCTGGACGAAGATATTATAGCACTTTCTCAGGTCGGCGGCGGCGGCGGCAGCCTGAGTACTATATATCCAACCCTTTTTGGCTCTGTGATGTAAATAAATCACGGAGGCTTGGTGTCTCCACGTTCTTAGGAGGTTGTATTATCTACGCTAATGGCAATGCACTAAATACTTAGAATATCATCGAAGAACGCAATATTGTGTGAGACGGTGAAGACTAAGATTAAAGTCAGTCCTTGCTTGCATATGAAAGCAACTGTAGAAGCTGGAGCAGGCATTTTAAAAGCAAGAAAGCAATGCACCTTTTAACAAAATTTCAGTATCGGATTTCATAGTGCAGCCTCGGGCCTTGGTTACTCATGCGAGAGAGTGAATTGAGATTGTCCATAGAAGTATACAGTTACCCAGGACTGGCGGAGCTGCGGGTGCGACAACATGCATGACTGTGGCAGTGATCTGCTACGGTTTCGGGGATAGTTGGGATGATCTAAATGTCGGAGAAGTTGGATTTTAAGGTATCTGGAAAAGACTATATATAACTGCCTGACTGAATGGTAACCTGACTGGAACTTGAAGAATAAGACTGAGAACCGGGAGTGAGATTTAAAGTCACCTGTCTGCAGACGATCATGCCGTCGGCCGGTTTAGAATTGCTCCTGCTCCCAGCATCACTTTTTGTCTAATTTCACTTGATAGAGAGGATCTCCAAGATGCGTCGAATGGTGACGGTCCTTAGCAGAAGGTGGCATCCACAAACCTCAAGGGTGGACGACTGGAATACAGGGCACATTAGAAGCGTAGCATATTAGAAGTGACTCATTGCTGGATGATACTAATATCAAAGCCGGCGGTCGGTGAAGGAAAGTGGGAGACTTGAGTGGGAACGGTCTTGAGGGTAGTCGGCGGCCTACAAGACTGTTATGTTTGCTAAATAAGCAGTAGATGCCAACAAAAACAGAAATGAAGGTTTTGACTAGCTTCCCAGACTCAACCAAAAAGCAGACCACGGTATATCTCACGTGTGCCAATTTTCAGACAGTGACCAGACGGAGTCCACTCGACTATTATTCAACTACGGTCCGACAGACAATGATGCGGTCGAAACGGTGACTATCAATGGACATTAGTGAACATTTAGCTGACTTTGTTCGACTTTGTTTGAATTTCCGTTTTTACCTGACATTACTGCCAGTTTTCCGCCCAAGGCCTCAAGCCTCAAGGCCTGTGCTCGGTGATCATGACTTCCTAACCTTTCCGGCCAAGGTGCCTCCATTTGTAGGATTGGCTTCGATATTACCGCATCGGACTCGCTAGAAGATCTTGATAACCCAGCATGATCATCGAAATGTGACTTGTCAAGTCTTTAAGCATCCACCCGTTCGCCTCGATCGGTCGACACTGACCAGAACGACCCTGAAAGTCGACACCTTGCCAGCGTTTCATTTTGCAATCGCGAATCCCTGCTGGTGCCATCGTGAAGATTTATGATGGCCAGTTGCTGATCTCCGAGCATAACTTTCCACCCTGGAGTAGCTTGTGCTTCAATCCATGTGGACCTACCGCTCTGCGTGAAATGGCTTATTAATAAAGGCCTTGATTTTCCGTCTCCAACCACCCAACATGCCTGTCGATTCTGGTTTTCAATACCTCTGCTATTCATCCCTCCTTGATTCGTCATGCCGGCTTCAGCAACCTCACACTTCTCCCCTCCTGCAAATTTGCCAACCGTTACTTCGTTGTTCTCCCTTGCAATCCCCAATTTTCGTTCACGGTTCACTTCCTTCGGTCTGTCATTCAACATTACTTACTTGTTAGGCCTGAACATCTATACTGACACTTCGTAACCCGCAAGCCCATAATTTCCGTTCTTGCTCAAGCACTGATCACCAGAGGTCAACTTACAATTCGAGACTCTGAAGGGACATATCGTTACGGTCGTTCACACAGTAGCTGCAATGACGTACATCTCGATGTCGTTAACAACAATTTTTGGACTCGGGTTCTCCTATCTAGAGACTTTGGCTGTAACCACCTCCTTCATTGGCCAAACGTGAATTTTTTTAATGTGCATTTTTTAGTCAGTGAAGCGTATATGGTTGGCGATGTCCAAGTCGAGGACCTGAAGGGCGCCATGCATGTAGGCTTCTTCATTCCGTTGTATGGCTTAATCAAAACAATAATCGTACCATCACAGTTGTGGCTTGATAACCAGTCTGGAATGGAGGGCTTATCGACAATAAGTCATGTCTCTTCAGTTATTTTACTGATTCCAACTACCAGTCTGCAAGGCCTTTCTAAGCAAAGAGATGATGTACTCGTGCGCTTTTTGGGATTGCGCAGAGGGCGGCATCCGTGGAGACCTCGAGTGTGGTCCGAGTCCTGGTGACCTGGAGGCGGCACAGCGGCGAAAATTTTACCACATCCTATGAAAAGCTCGGGTCAAACCCGGTCACCGAATTCTAGAGTGGATGGGGCGGCCTCGCCATCGAGGTGAAAGATTTCTCTCTTTCTAATACCTGAAAATCTTACTGTGATTTCTTTCTTAGGCTGCGCGGTCATTCGGTTGTGAAGTTGATACACTGACTCTTTCCATGGAGCAAAAGGCTTTAGCGGAGGAGAGGCAAGGAGGCAGGTCTTGAAGGTCGAGTTCATATTCACCTTCTCGATTATCGGGATCTCCCTGCAGAGTTCGAAAAGGCCTTCGACACGTTTATCAGTATTGAAATGCTGGAAGTAAGTTTCCTCCTGCTTTCCCCTACATCTTCCCTCAGCTCATTTCATAACCTGCTAGCACGTTGGCTCCAAGTTCTATACTCGGTACTTCAAACAGGTTAACTGGGCTCTTAAGTCAGGAGATGCTATGGATGTCGTCATCTTCTACTTTCCCTGAATCTCGATATACTAGTTACCAGTGCGACTGCTCCCTCTCCTCTCCAATTTTCTCTGATCCTAAATGTAACTTTAGCGTGAAGATTTTATGCACCGTTACATGTGGCCAAATTCATGCCTGCCCAGCGCAACAGCGCTAATCACCGCCGCGCACACGTCTTCGCAGGGTAGATTCACTCTCGAGGGCGTCGAGAACCACTCTGCACGTGTGTACATTTCTCCCAAGCTTTTGTTCCCACGTGCTGAACTCCACTGTTTTCAGATTATTCACACACTCTTCACGAATGGGGACGGCGGTTAGAGGCCAACTTGACTCAGGATATGATCTCGAAAGAGCACCCACGTCTACGGGAGCGAGCCGAATCGAGATGTTCACAAGGAAGTAGCAGTATCTCATTGCATCTGCTGCCTATATCACTTGCCATTTGTTCGGGGGGTATTTTTGGGACATTGTTTACTAAAAATGCCACAGAGCGACTGTCCTGAACCTTGTGATTGAATCGGATTGGCTTTCCAGAACTTAACCGAAGTTGATTTTCGGTTTTTGACTGCTTTTTATCATTATTACCCGAATGAATGTTTGATTTGGCCGCACAACTGAAACTCGTAGCGGGTCGAGAGTAGATGCGAAAGTGATATTAAAAAATAAAAAACACCTGTGGACCAGAAGTCCTATACTACCTTATACTACATGTATTCCGTCAGCGGAGAATCGAGATCTCACGTGGATGAGGAGCCTGAGAAAGGACTCGGATACACAGTAACTTGGGCTCCAGCTTCCATGAAACCGAAGAATCTCACTTTCTGCTTGAAGCAACTGTCTCCCGCTGGACAGAAACCTATTAATGCAGTTTGCTTATCGCCAGATGGAGCTTTACTTCTGAGTGGCGGTACGTCGTGATACCTCTCTTGGCATTGGCGTATCATTTGATCACACCACCAAGGTGACGATGGTTTTGTCAGGGTCTGGCATGTCTGGGCTGGAAATCTAGCAACAAAAGGCTGGTTGCTCGAAAGCGCAGGCTAAGTAACAATGGACACTTATACTTCAACTTCCCTAAAACTAAAGCATCTTTTCATTCTCATCAGGGATGCTAATGATGCCAGCATCGGTGAATCGGATGGCGAACCCACGGATCCAAGAAACGTCAGAGGCCTCATCTAAAAAGACGCGGGAAGGAAACACGGCACACGTACGTTGTTCTTGAACGACGTTTTGATGGCAAATATTCTCTAACACATACTATTAGAAGCACGTTCGTCGATTTCTGCAAGAAAAGGGTCTCATTCCAGTGCCTGCATCTATCAAGAACAAGAAAAATGGTTGGACGAAATCTCTCGAACCCAATAAACCTCTTCCGAGTATGCCCCCTGCGGTGGATCCTGCGACCCTGAGTGCGTATATTCAGAGGCTTCATCCTGGGCCAACAACGGACAATATGCCGATTAGTTGGAGAGACCCTATGGGACATCCTTGAAACCAGAAGGTTATCCAGACGCTCGCAACAGAATTTACCAAGAAGGTGAAAGATTGCCATTATCAACTAGTGACTTCATTACCCGACAAAGATTTCGCAGCCACTGCAATCCAATCCAAACTTTCCCGTCATCAGACTATGTTGAATACTTCCATGCGAAAAATGAAAGAAGCAGGGCATTTATCGGCTAACGAGATGACCGAAGTCTTCGTCAACTATGGGAGGAAGTTCACGCTATCTTTTCATTATTAGATCTCCCCCGATGAAGCTGAAACGGAAGCTTTATTTAGTGCTAGTAAAGCGACTCGTCGAATTCGGAAGTCTGGATTGATAATCACGTCTCAAATGTATGATGTCTCCGACTATGTCAGCGTTCCTACGGGAGGATTGGATATCTGATATCTATTATATTGACTGGCAGTACAGCAACTGGATGCCTAGTGGCACGTTGAAAAGCTTCACCGAAGCTCCGAAGCCTGAACTGCCAATGAATGTATATTCCCCTGAACTGGCGCAGATATCGCTCAACGCGAAAGACGCGACGATGTTGCCCAACGTTTGTGGATCAGACTTTTCGTTCGATTGTGCTAAAACACTTGACAGATACCAGATTTCCAGGGCTATTTTGTCTTCCGGTATGCATACACCCCTGTTAAACGATGCTTAATTTTGTGTGTGGTCTCGAGTTTGTTGTTGTCATTCACCACCGTCAACTGTGCTTGTCTATAATAATATCTCCCCTCCCCAAAATTGGCACATTGCGAATATGATACCCTAATGTAAACTACTGCCAGTACTAGTCATCAACCCCCTGTCATTCCCCTGTCATTTGAGATGTTATGGAGCGTGGGTAAGGACAAGGAAATTGAATCAGCACAACCTCAACGGAGGATCTAGTAGTTCTATAATACATGGTCAATTATCAAGGAAGCATTGCAAGGCAAGGCAATATTACCCTGTCAATTGGATGCATTACGACCAGATCCTCATCCCATCGTAGCTGATTAGCGTGACAACGAATCCGGGTAGCGTGAATAACTTGAACTTCATGATGTGGTTCACGGTGAAAAATCGCGGCTCGAAAGTCTGGGTAGAGAGCGAAAGGGTTCTTGTCGAATGGTACGTATTCGTGGACAGCGAAAAAAACTTCCTGAATTACTTCGCGTTTGTTGTTTCGGCGTTTGTGAGCAAAGATGGTGCGTATTTGAGCCGGTTTCAACTCGGATCTATCGCAGCTGCTAGAATTGAAGTACACAAGGCTGTGCTGGCGGGATGTAGAATACACGACGCCATCCTGGCCATATTGATGGAGCAGAAACACTTCGCGTGGAGTAACAAGTGCTTCAGCAACATTCCCCCATAGGGCTGCAGTAAAAGCTCGATTAATGTCAGCATCCAAAACATGGAGATTTGAAGCATCGGTCTTGACCTCTGTCTGAGGAGATTTAAATTTAAATGATACTGATGAATCCAAATTATCACGGTGCAGGCGGTCCCGAACTAATGCCCATGCTTCCAGGAGGAATGATGGACAACGGCGAGTTGACAAGAAATGCAACAATCTCGACCTTCTCCAAAAAGTAGTCATGACCGTTGCCTCCATTTCACCTGAATAAGATGGTCAGTGAATTGAAACCAGGTTTGCATTCCGGTTCTTACCAATTTTAAAATTGGTATTCAATCTTTGCAACAGTCCAATGAGGCGCTCGAGAGGAAAGGACCATGTGCCATGCTGCGGCCCAAAGTCTATAAGAATATCACCAATGTGTAGGGAATAGTGATGGTTAGGTTTAAGCTTGTATTCGGGGTAAAGCTCTAGGATGCCGTGAAGATAACGTTTCATATAAAATGTATATCGCTCCGCATGGTGTTTCGAGGTGCGCCTCGACAGTCCCCATGCCATGGCCATTGCCAAGTCTAAAGTGTGGTCTACAATGCGTCGTGCACGTTTGTCATAATCAATGTTGCCGGTGCTTTTCTTACTGGATAAAGCCTTCACGAGTGTCACAGGAATATCAAATTCGAGTGTTGTTCTCCATTGGTCCGCTTTCAATTTCCCGTGTTGAACACATCCGAAATTTGTAGGAGGCGTAGCTTGCCACGAAGGCCGTATGGTAGTCTCAATTGTTTTTCTGATCTCTTCGAGCACTTGTTTGGTAATGAAAGGTGCTGGCAACGAAGTTGCAGCAGGACAGCAGGATGTAGGACTTGCGGCATCCTTAGAAGTAGTAACGGAATTATCAGCACCGCTGACAGTGTCATCGAATAGGTGGGCAATGTCAAGGTCGCGGTCATGATCGACTGCCAGTGCTTGCTCTGGGTTAATATCACCCTAATATCGGATAAGTACACATCTCATGTAGTTTAGTACCACTTACCAATAATGTGGAGATATATTCACGCTTCCGTCTGCAGCCTTTAGTTGGGCGAGGGATGGTTATGTTTTGCTCAAGGCACAAAGCATTAAGCACATTCATTGAAAGGGATTTTAATGATTTTGGCTTCCGACTAAGAATCTTTCGAGCGCGTTCCATGACATGGGGGTGGATTTCATCTTCACCATCTGGAAGATCATCAAAATTTAATCCCAGCAAATCACGACAATGGCGAGGGATGTTGTTTAGCAGAACAACATGCATTCCTTCAGTGATTATAAACCGTGATGGTTGAAAGTACGGTAACCGGAGTAGACTCGACCAACGAATACCATGGTTCGTCACCAATTTGTTTTGTTTTGTTATTGATGATGCATTGAGCCAATTATTAGCAAGCTCCTCATATTCTTCTCGTGTAAGGCCTCGTGGCCAAGTTGTCATGTCAAGATTATCGATCTCGTGGAGAGGCAGGCGGCAACGTGAGCAGAAATATTTTCCACGATGACCACAGTGACCAGACACTTTCTTCGAAGCCATAGTATCAGCAATTAGAGATACAACAGCGGTGCGAGTGTCTCGTCCAGCAGGAAAATCATGGGTTTGTGACAAGTGAACGCCAGGATCGTAAGCAACCTGCAGGTCATCTACAAGAGGGTTGATGAATTCATTTACGGCATCAACAGATGGTTCCTGTGGTCCTGGAATAACCCCCGCAATGTAAATATTTTCCTCTAAAAGCCGTAATTCAGGGGGTAGACTAAGACAAATCATGGATATCACACCCGTGGAGACCTTTTTCCTGGCTATCTTGTTTTGGTACGGATTGAACCAGTCCACGCAAAGTGACCATACAAGCCTCAGTTCTGTCCCACAAGCGCGAAGAAAAGGTAGACCACTTGAATCCCGGAGCTGTGTGAGAGCTGGTGAACCAATGATGTCCAAGAGCTCTTGCTCCAGCACGCCACTGCGTCGGTGCTGCTGAATAGCTTCCTCAACCCCGTGTTGTGAGAGCATCGATGCAATGTGATCGTTAAGGTGATGGTACAAGAATGGCCGAAGAGGACTGGGAACACTGCGTCCATTATCAACACGTTGCTTGGTGAAGGGAGAGCCACAGGTGCGTCCAAATTTTTCACGCGTGCAATGCAGGGGATATTGAGTGACTCCAGAAAATTTGTCGAGAGTCGGTGCATATGTTGCACAACATTTTGCCCGAGTACATGCTGCGAATACAGTGAAATCGGGTTCAAGATCGAAGATTCGGTAAATGGTACGAATATCGGTGGACATGTTTCGAATTAGAGCTTCATCCCGCTTTGTAAGGCCAGCGTGTCCCCGCGCTCGCGAAAGTGATGCACGTTCCGTGGCTTTGGCCACAGTGAGTGACACTCCGGTTCCAGAATGTGACGCTCCCTTGAAAAGATTTTGCAGTAATGATTCGAACGCTGGTAGCAGGCAGGACGGCTGTATCGCTGAGAGGTCTTGATTAAAATATCTAGCTGGGCGAATATATAAAGCACAGCTCGAACGACATAAATAAATAAATACTCACAACAATCGTATGGCTTTGGCGATAAACCGAGATTGGGCCCTGGGTCAGTTCCTTGGACTGGATTAGAGATTTTTGATGCCTGTATATTGTCGGTTAATGGATCCTCAAGCGAGGGAGTTACTGATGGAATACGATCGTTCTGCGAAGATTCTGCAGGGGCCAAGTCTCCAAGTAGTTTTGCATCTCTTTTGTCGCGGGATGCACGTATCTTTGCAGGAGTAGACAATGTCGGTGCGTCTTTATTCTTGGCGTCTATAACAATGTGTGGTTCTAGGATTCAAAGTGCCGCAAATTAGATATGTCACCTACTCGCATTCCGCTTTTCCCTAATGGCTCGTAATTTGTCCGCTGTTGACTGAGACATGATGTGAACGATTGTGGTGACTTCGAGGGGATCGACACAGACTCGGACCACATACAAACTCCGAAGCCCGTCCTTTCTCGCACAGGTACAAAGCCAAACCTCGCACAAAGCACATATCCTCTCCATAGAGGGACTCCGTTGACGTTTCAAATAGATTCTTGAATCTAGGTCAAGTGATGGCTGCTATTAGAATGCGATGAGTTCACTCTGGTGGATCCGACCAGCACATGGCTTCGGGGCTCATTAAGCGCTCATCACTGGAGTGTCTTTGGAAAGGTGGGCTGGAAATTCAGCTGATCAGAGAATGCTAATTTACTAAGGTAAAGAAGTCCCCCGGGACTGAGCTTTGCACTTTGACCAAGAGCAGAGTGGTGTTTGCACCTACGTTCGAAATCTCCCAAAATCTTCCACCGACCTGCTTACATCGATCGATTCTCTTAGTTCTCGGCCTCCGCACACTACCAGCTTCAAATTGATGTTTTTCCCACCGTTAGCGCCCGCCCTTGTATCACGTATTGAAAATAGTGACACGACCGATCTACGACATCCTCTAATGGATCCCATCTCATCTGGCTCGGTGCGCTACGATCCCAAGACCCTTCTTCCTGCACATATTTAACATTTACCTTTCATCATTTCATAGAGAGTGGTAGGATATCGTAGGGTCAAATGATCCCATCATAACAATATTTGCGCTATGGCGGATGGCGGATTCCTGTATCAAGAGACCCTGCACGAAACGATTACAACTACAGTAAGGTAAAGTTCTACTATGATCCCCGAGCCCTCTTGCGACTCCTTTTCACCGAAGTATTTTTCAAGCACCGTCTTACAAATTCTCGAAGGAGCCAATCCTCGTGATACGACAGCAAAATGGGGTATCTCTTGGAGGCCTGGACTCGCATGGGTGGATTAGAAGAAATTCAATAATGCAACTTGTGATATCTTACCAACGTCGAAACCACGTCGATTTTACCTAGATCGGGCTGTCTGTGGAAAGGTAGGTCTGTATCTAAGTGCTCATTGGATAGCTGATTGATGTAAGTCTGATTCAGAAGACGATTAGCCACTCAACGAAGGGTAAGAAAGTGGGACGAACCTGGATGGCTGCATAATCTTCAGGACGCCAATCAAGCCAGGACTGGAGTCGGATAGAGGACGCACTTCCAGATTCCCCTGGTTTTCTGATACCCATCTGCTCTGGGTTCTGAGAAGAACCTGCATGGGAGGGAACGAGCGGAAATGGATTCTCCGCACTTTTTATGTTACTCTGTGTTTGACCTTGGTCTGGGCAGTTTGTTGGCAATAGTTCTGGCAACGGTAAAGTCAGCTATGGCGGTTCCAGCCCAAAGATCGAACGTGGGGACCATGCGCGCTTGGCTGGGGGTAATGTAACTGGATTGACTTCGCGACCCTCTGGTGCAAGGCCGTCCCTCGACTGTGTCTTCTGAGAAGCGGGATTCTCGGCATTATGCAACAACGGAAGAATATGAGTACTGGTGAGTGCCACTGGCAGAGCCACACCATAATAAATCCACAGCGCCACTGACTTGAACCTTTGTTTCTTTCAACCTGTATTTTCAGGGTGAGTTCTTGCATTACCTATTGTCACATCTCGGTCTAAATCCCGCACAAACTAGTCCAATTTCGACGGACTGTAAATGAATCTCGCTCGAATGCACTCCCTGAGAACTGTATATCCTATGAGCCTGGATCGCACCCCAGTCATTACCCGAACGGTTTTCCCTGTGTCCTTTAGTTGCACAGGTCCGCAAGATAACAGTGATGGTGAGCGGTTGGTCTAAATCGCGAGATCATCTTTCTACTGGTGCCCGAAAAATAGACGACCGCAGAGATGATGTGATTAGAAAAATCATTCCCAAGCCCCGTGGGCAAGTGGGATGCTTGAGTCGTGGAGGCTACAGCTTAAAAGCAGTTCTCAACGATTGGAATCCAGACGTCTATTTGAGTCTACAGGTGATGTACCCAGGTTTCGGAAGCCCCCATCAACTTCACGATAACAGAAATTTATCCAAGCTCAAATTCGCTACTACGTTGACAACCGATCCCTAATACGTGGTTCTCCTATTTCAAAACAACCACCGTCAACCATTGACAAAATAAAAATTGAAGTGAGTGAGCCGAGATTCCTTAGTTGGACGTTTCGACGTAACTTGGTGATCAGGCTAGAGAGAAATTTCCCATCCTAACAAGATATGAGAATGATTGGCCGTCCCGGGATATGATAGCTACTTTTTTGAGTAATGTGACCTATCCAAAATCCTAATTGTACATTGTCATTGTACATCCATCATAGCTCACATAAATTACGGCCTTGGTCAGCTTTCAGCGCGCAGCTTTCGCTTGCGCATCCGGATCCGGATCCACATGTCGAATACAGGGAAGGATATTGATCCTCAAGGCGCCAAAGCCTCGGACCTCTTCTTTGTTCCATCGTCGATGGCAGACACCGCCTCATGGCTATCAAGTCTGTGCCAGAGCGATTTGCTCAGATACAGATCCCGAACAAAGCAAGATTTATTATAACAAAGCAAGTGGGGACAAAATGATCTTGATCTCGACACATAACATCTTCGCTTCCAAGCTGCAAACACAGAACCCGAATTCGCGATGAGACAATTTTTATTGAGAAAACTCCGTAGAGGAACGACGGTGAGGATTGTTCTCCATAGCCCCGGCCACTCACATTCCGGTCACATTCAATCAGGATAACCATCCCAGCTTTGTACTCCACAAGGTTCTACGAACCAATCACCAAAACACTGTAACGTCTCTGAAGATACAGCCATCTGGTGATTTGCTAGCTGCGGCAGGTATGCTATCTGTCTGATTGTGTATTGTGTATTGCGACTCACTGCATGTTCAGATGAATCCGGTTGTCTCCTGCTTTTTGATCTGTTGTCTTCTTCCATTTTTCCCCAGCAATCCCCGCGTCTCCTTAACGAACATGGCGGCATATCCGAACTCTGCTGGATCGCCGATAACATTATTGCCTTGGGTACGACGCGAGGCAAGATTGTTGTTTATTCCGTTCACAACGAAACGGTGGGTCTGGCCTCTCGAAACTCTTGTTGTATATGCTCAACTTCTTCAACAGAGACGAATTTCTCATGTTTGCGATGTTGAAGCTCACGGGGACGGCATCTTGCAAATTCCTGTTGAATCTATGGATTTTTGCCCGGTTACACGCTGTCTTGCATCTGTGGGTGAGGGGAAACATGGCATCAGGTTATGGAACGTCGATCCAAATGGTAAGATTTCGGGCAGGTGATGCATGGTTCACGCTGATTCATCTTCAGGCGAGCTTCATCAACACCCGGTGGGAGACCAAACATCTGAATATTCTGTGCCGCGTTTCATTGGGTTCACGAATGATGGCACCGAGCTTATCGTCACATACCTTGAGAAAGCGATCGTGTAAGTCTGTGTACGTCGCTATGACTACTTCGATCGTAATTCGCGTCCTTGTTAGGAAACATTTTTCGATTCAACCCTGGAAACTACTAATTAGAAAGGTTTTGAGTCAAGAAGAAGGTCCCGACCCTGCCAACGGCAACAGCCTTGGCTGCCACTTCATGTCAGATCAATTGATTACCGCTACCTTGTTACACTGACAGCTTATGCGTGAATAGAGGTAATGCTTTGGTGTTGGCGTGCAGTAAACAGCTGGCCGTATTCAACTTGCAGAGCGGCCTCGATGTGTACAGCCTTCCAGATCTCACCTGGACGCACGCTGCACGGTATGACACTAACACACGCGCAAGTCAAGGCCTTGCACAGTTCAAGTCAGGGACTCACTTAATTTCACCCACGGGGGATGGGAGAATTCTTGTTCTGGATGCACACAATACTACCGTCATTGCCACTCTTCAGAATCCCTGTGCGATTTTCCTCCTCTCTTCTTTCTCAACGGCTTACATTCTATCCCAAAGCATCAAATAGCTTAGTTGGGGCTGTTGACGTAAGTTGGCTGGTGATTTTGCTTGGAATATCGACAGGGTTACCTTCTGCTTTGCTACAGGCTGTGAGCATTCCCAACCGAAAGGTTGACTACATTGTTGGAGCATTCGTTGGAAAAGGATCAGACACGAGAATTGTCGTCTGGCGCAATTACGTACGTATCTGTGCCTTGGTATATATCCTGACACTGTTCACGTCTTTCCTCCTGCGATAGGTTCATCGCCTTGATAATACCAAGAATTCTACTCAGTCCACTTCTTTCTGCTCTCGATTTCTTGTCTATCAGCTATCCTTTGGGATCCATATCTACTTGTTGTGTTCTTCCATCCAACCATTCATTTTGGACCTTGCAAGAACACAAAATAACCTTCGTTGGTCATCGTTTGAAGCTATTACCCATCATGTGGTGCCAGTAGATGAGCCTGAGCTGGATGGCAGAGGCGGTTATTACGATTACTTATGAATAGGTGTCATGTGTAGAATGATAGCAATTATGGCACAAGCAGATCTCTCCAAATTGTGATGTGAACACCCCATCCACAACGACGAAGTGTGTCTGGAAGGTCTAGGAACGACGACACTGCTAGCAATGTCATCTCATGAACTGCTCGGGCCTTGTTGGACAGAGAGGAGTCAAGTTCTGCATCGCTACCGACCATATCCAATCCCCATTCTTGTCTTCGATGCTACCAGACAAATGTAAACCACCTTGATCGGAATGATTGCACATGCTCCTGCTCCAGCTTCTAATACACCCCCCACTACCAATTTCCTTAGTAGCGGATGGCGATGTTGACTGCGAGGTATGAGGGATCGGTGGTACGAGTCAACGTAGTACATAGTTTCAAATAGACATCTGGATTTCAATCATCGAGAACTGCTAAAAGTTTAAGCTGAATCCTCCACGACTCAAGCATCCCGCTTGACCACGGGAATCGCGTCATCTCTGGTCGTCTACTTTTTTGGGGACTAGTGTGGAAGATGAAACCGCTCACCATCTCTGTTGTCTTGCGGACCTGGACAACTACAGGGGCACAGGGAAAACCGTTCGGGTAATTGAACGGTACACGATGTCGGGTAATTCATAATATTAATATTCCCTTGGTCGTTTGGCAGTGGAGATCTGTTCGTCAACAGGAGAGCTCGTCAACATCAATATCTTGATCTAGGGGAATGTCAAGTGGCGGGCAATACATGGAGTAAGCCACCCTACTGGTGCTACTGGATTTGCTATCCTAATTGTAGAGGACAGATGATGATCTCGTAGATTGGGCCAAATAAACACCATTTCCTGTGAGTTTTCAATTAACAAGAGTGCGCCTGGTACCGCATGTACATACAAAATGAAGCATCGTTTGACGAGGGTTGTTAGAAGGCAATAGTCTGGTATCTGTCAAGTGCTTTAGCATAATCGAACGAAAAGTCTGAATTGATCCACCAACGTTGGGCAGCATCATCGCTTCTTTCGCACTGAGTGATGTGAAAACTTCCTGCGCGAGTTCAGGGGAATATACATTCATCGGTAGTTCAGGCTTTGGAGCTTGGTTGACGTTGACTTTCCTCGATTCCCAATGGCGCTGGAGGGGTGTGCTGCCCCTTTTCAACGTGCCACCAGGCGTCCGCCGTCCGGTCGCTGTACTGCCGGTCAATGTAATTCATGATCTGGGATAGATATAATGCTCCCATAGGAACGCTGATACGGTCGCGGATATCGCCAGCGCTCGCGCAATCTGCATCCGCTGGGCCTCTCCACCCGATATCAGCGACGCATTCTCCCCGACCTTCATATTGTATCCCTCCGGCAGAGCCTCGATAAACTCATCAACATTCACAGCCTTGGCAGCCCAGCGGATATCCTGCTCGGAGAGACCCTTGCTCCCGTAGGCGATGCCTTCCGAGATGCTCGCATCGAATAGATTCGGGTGCTGGCTGACAACCGCCACATGTTCTCGCAGACGATCCACCTGCGTCGGACGGAGCTCCGATTGTCCAATGAAGATGCCACCCGAGTCTGGCTCATACAATCGCTGCAACAACGCCGCCACAGTGGATTTTCCAGACTCGGACGAACCCACGATAGCAACACATTCGCCGTCAGCCATGTGCATGGAGAGGTTCTTCAAAACGGGGGCATCAGGCCACTCGGGATACGAGGAGACTTCACTGAAAGGAACAGCGCCAGTCGGTGGAGGTCGAAGAGTCCTCTTGGATTCATCAGTCTCCAGAGAGCATCAAAAAACCATTGAAATCCCGCGTGGCTTGAACCGATTTAGCAATCTTTGAGCTTGACCAAAAAAAAATCGAAAACGGGTTCGGAAAAAAAAAGAGCAGGGGGGAAAAAGACATACTGCAAGACAACAACTGGGACCCAATAGTAACAGTGAACACCTCCAAATTCAACACCTCCACCATCTGCAGATAAGTATACGTGCCCCGGGCAACATGCGTCGCGCCAACGTAAAACAACATCGCTTCCGCAACATAGATCAAAGCGCTCGCCACACCATGCGTCGACCCTTCAACCAAGGCTCCTCGTACACCCATCGCCAACGCCCGCTTAGCAGCCAAATTAAACTGACTCCGAAAAACGCTTTCAAAAGCCATGGAACGAATAGCCCGAATATCAGAAAGCGCCTTCATTAACAACAACAATGCAGGACCTACCCATGTTCCCCTCCTCAACTCACACCTCGCCACCAACCTCGTCTGGAACGCCATCGCAGCAGCAAACACCACAAACGCAAACGCAACCAACGTCAACTGCCACCCCTTTACAAGTGCCCAAAGCAGCACGTCCAACATCGCACCCACAACGCAACACTGCCCCAGCACAACCGCAATCAAGTACCCAGCGTCGTCCCTGTCTGTCACGAGCACCTGCACTGGACGCATAGCGCTGTTCTCGCTCTTGTCGAACCACCGCTTATCCTGCGCCAGCACGCGCTGGTAACACACCTTCCGGATATGCGTCACCCAGCTCATAGCAGCCGTCTCCAACACAAAGTGTTTGACCCCCAAAAAGACCCCGTCCAGCGCTGCGACGCTCAAGGTGATCCCGCCAAACGCATTGATGGTGGGTATGTCAGTCGCCCCGGAGTGGTCGCCTGCGCCAGCATCATCGCCCGAAACGCACCATCCACGATGCTCCCAATCTTGAGGACGTAGACAAAGTCGTGAGTCATGCTGTGAAAGGTCGTGCGTGAAAACGATAGTGGTCTTGTTGGCTTGCCAGCGTTTGATAGCCTCAAAGACCAGCACGCGCGACGTTGCATCCAGCGCAGACGTCGCTTCATCTAACCAATAAAAAGTCTCGAGCAAAATTGATGAGAAAAGAAAAGGAGAAAAAAAAACTCATCTAGAATAAGAACAGTAGGATCGGGCAATTTAGCATGAGCGATAGCCAAGCGCTGCATCTGTCCACCAGACAGGCTATCGCCACCATTACCCAACCGAGTGAGGTAACCTTCCAGAAGGTCCCTAACAAAATCATGCATCAACGCCGCCCTACACGCCTCCACAACCTCTTCATGCGTCACATCTTTTGACGGCCTCCCACCCCCACGCACACTCATATCAAACAGTATGCACTCCTGTGACACACACGCCACATGCTCCCGTATCCACGCATCGTCCAGGTACACCACATCCTGGTTATCCAGCTGCGGAGTGCCGCTCTGCGCACCGTACATGCGGAGCAGCAGCTGATCGGCATATAGTCCGTTGTTGGCCCAGGATGAAGCCTCTGAATATACGCGCTCAGGGTCGCAGGATCTGCAGGGGACATACTCGGCAGAGATTTATTGGATTCGAGAGATTTGGTCCAACCAGTTTTCTTGTTCTTGATAGATGCAGGCACCGGAATGATTCTTGCAGAAATCGACGAACGTGCTTCTAATAGTATGTGTTAGAGAATATAGAGCGAGCTTGTTGAGAAGCTCGATGCGCATTGTGCCGAGGTCGTCTCGTATGCGTCGAGGTGATGGTCGTTGGCTGGGTTCTCTTTTTCGTTAACTCGCCATCCTTGTCATGCGCGCCAAAGTAGTCTCACTTCGCCTTCGTCCTGTGTGTACTCGATCCAGCGGATAACGTAGCTCGAGGGACTGACAGCAGTTCGAGCGATCATGTCATTATGACGGATTACTCGGGATTTGTTTTGTCCCTGGTCAAGTCCTGGGCCAGTACCAGTCAAGTACTAGTCAAGTACTGGACAACTACTGGTTAATGTATTTGGGACTCTACAAATACTAAATGTGTGATTGCCTTTCGAGTTTCCTGAATTCAAATTCAAATTTCAAACATTTTATTGACTTTGAGAGACTTGAAAGAATCAAATGGAGTAGAATTTTGAAAAGCTTAGAAATTCAGATTAGGAGATTCTTCAATATGATACCAAATTCCAAATGAGAGTATTTGAGAAATTGATATTTGCTATATGATTCCAGATTCTTCACAAGATATGAAAAATTTGGAATTTTTTGGATCTACATATGACCTTTTGATAGTTATTTCTAATTCTCAAAAGGTGTGGAGAAATATGAACTTCAGTAATGTATTTAGATATATATTTTACAAGTCCTAAATTTAGTCTTTTGTTTTGTATGGGTAATTTATTTGTGTAACCCCCAAAGGCCTTTTTGCGCCTAGTGTAAATTTCGCAATCTGGTGGTTCGGATTCATTGCGTGGATAGTCCTATTAAAGTTGTCAAACATGATATAATAACCAGGCTGTTGAAAGAACATACCTGCAGAAAGTACAAATCTGCTGGTTTTCCCTCTTTTCAAAGAAAGTCCACACATCTGATGCGACGTGACGAGTCTTGTTGCCCACAGGACCATCCATTTGTGGTGAAGGAGCTGCTGGATTTGCTGCAGGTGGCCATCGGTTATGGGTGGATTTTTACCCAGAGCTGGACATTGACACTGGCGACATTGGTGGGAGTGTAGTATTTTCCAGATCAAAAAATGGGAGTGAAGGTGGTTGCTGTGAAGTTGAGGGTTGTGGAGGTGAAAGTGGGGAGAAGATATCATCATCAGGAGAACTCAATGGTAACTGAAATGTGACATGTCTTGTAGGTATGATTGGACTTTCGGGAGTGGGTTGCATGTGAGGGGAAGACATAACAGGCATCTTCCTTTGCGGACAACAACCATGGCGTGAGCAGGGAGATGGCATAAATAATATGTCGATAGCTGTTGCTACATTGTCCAGATCATTAGCTTTCACAGAAAGAACCCTGTGCCAGGAATAACGCGATATTGTAGGCCCTGCTTTCGGCATAGGTGTAATGGGTTGAACAACATGACCTGATAGAAAACCTGGGCCAAAGGCGTCAACTTCAAGATCTACTTCAACAGCCTTGCCTTTTCCCTTGTCTCAGCAGGTCTGTTTGGTAGTTGCAGTGGATGGTTGAGGTACTAGAAATGTATGCAAGTGTCAGTACCATATAGAAGCAGGTTTAAAAATGAAATATATACCTTGAATTTGGAAGGATGTTTGAAGCACACCATTCACAAAGGCAGTCGTCTTGGACTTTTTGGGTGCATGACGAGGAGGCATGTTGGTCTAAAGAGTTATGCAGAGTTTAGCTCTAAATAGCTGAATATATATTGATTGATGACTAACATCATTTTCAATTTACTGGACCTCCAGACATGGATAGCTCTACTACATTTCCAATGGTGTTGCCTCATGGCAAAGTGTCCATCTCAACCAACACGTATCGCAAACACGTGTATACATTGTATGAGTGTATCCTGCCATGAACCACACCCTCACTGACAATTAATATTCCTATGAGACTGCACCCCTGTACAACATGGTGAACAGGTTGAATATGCAGATAAAAGAAGGTGTCGGGTGAGTTTGATGGCAGACGTATGAAATACACATGAAACACAGATATTGGCAAAAGTACAATAGAAAAATGTGCATGTCTCAGCAGTGGTGAAGCGAAAAGGTGAAGAGATTTAAAATAAAATAAAAAGGTGGTACTAAATGCAGCAGCACACAGACACATTGCAGTCAACATTGCAATGGTGAGTTTGTGATCTATTCCTGGCATCAAACAGGCAGATCTTGGTGAAAAATATGAATAAGAATGAACAAACCCATCGTGAAGAGACATGGCCATAAGTCAATGTACCCAGAGCAGGAGAAGCAAAGAGCAGGGAGAAGACAATGCCAGCCATAGCGAAATGGCAGATAAGAACCGCAGCATGTGGAATTGATAGATAACACAGCCAAAGTCTCCCTACGATTCAATTGAGAGGAGAGAAGTGACAAGCCAGTGTGCCAAAGGTGGGGAAAGAGTCAGAAGATGATGCCAGTGGCCAGCCACAGCAAAGAGTAGAGAGCATTGACAGTGGCAGAAAATCTCCCTATGATTCAATCGAGAGGAGATGAGAGAAAAGACTTAGACGAGACACGTAAACTGACCCAATCATGTGACTGTGAGACTCGACTACTTGTAAGGGCAAAGCCTTTTCAATCTCTTCGACTTTGACCAACTTTGCTGGTGCTAAGCACCAGCAAAATCTTGTCTCACCACTTTCACTACCGAATTTGCAGGTGTTGAGCACTAGCAAAGTTTTGTCTCCGTTGTCTCTGCATCTCCCTTTTTTGTGCTATCCTGATCTTGTTGTCTGGCCCACATTTTGCCTCCTTCTCTCCCTGTCTGTTTCACCAGTGCTGTGCACCAGCGAACCTGTTCCTTGTCATCACCTTTTCATATCCCCCCATGCACTGGTGGTGTCTTGGCATGTTTTACGTGTTCTCTTGGCAACAAACTTGGCAATTTCGTGTCAATGTGCATGTAGCTGATGTAGCAACATGTTCACATTCTTCCTTTTTTCAGCAGAATGTCTTCGACATTTGCCCTGGGCCATGGTCTTTTCAAGGTATATCAGTCAAACAATAACACATCACAAAAATGTTGTCTAATTTTGATGGGATTAGCCTACATGGACCATTCTATCCTCCTTCATAGCTGAACGTTGGAGTGGGCAGGGGAGCCCACTCAGGGTGTCATGAGGTGAACGTTGTGGTATGATAGGCTGAGTCTCTACAAAAAAGTGTACTCTACTATGTAATCCTATGAACCGTGGGATCCTATCATGTGACCTCCTACTGCATCTACCCCCCTTGAAAAAAACAGTGGCGTCCTCGCCACTGAAGCTTGAAAACCAGAACCAAAACACAGAAAAACTCTCTAGACTCTAACTCAAAACTCCAACTCCATCGAGGTCTTATGAAATGCTGCCAACAGTGGTATGCCCCCCAGTGGATACCACCACCAGCTCAAGATACCGCCTGCTGACCAAATCACCTGTGCTCAGAGTGTAACTCACAAAAAAACATGGAGGACCTTAAAGTGTTATGGTGTGGCATTAGGTGGGGGTGTGGAGATGCATGGATTTGGGTGAATGCAGGTGGGGAACTAGGAAAGACTAGGTATCAATGGCAAAGACATGGAAAGGCTCTGGGGGTCTCAAAATGGAGGAGGTAGCTCATGTGGGGTGGCAATTGGATACTTGACACTTTAGAACCTAGAACAGGGTCACGAAGAGTCAAGGAAATATCTAAAATGGGGGGGACTCGAAACACGCGGCCAGGCGTTGGGGTGTCCAGAGGGTGCGGGAACAGTGCTCTCAGGGTGACAACAGGGTGCTCAGTGCTTTGCAGCATGGGACGAGGATGCGGGGAACTGGGCAAATGTGTCCGCATAGGTGGGTGGTGAAAAACCGGGGTCAACTGACGACGATGCGGCAGGTCCGTGAGGTGGCCATAAAGGCCGATGACCATTCGTTTGGGATGGTGCGAGGGGACGGGGGTTTTTGGAATGCCGTGTGAGGGTCCATGGGGTTGGGTGGGTGGACTGAAGGGCCTGAGTATGTGAAGGATGGGGGCTAAGGGCATGGTGACGTGGCAATAGTGAATGGCACGGGTAACCCACGGTACAAATAGCTGTACCCGTACCCACACCTGGTGGACCCATGGGTACAAACCCGGCGGGTTTACCCGTCATTTTGAGTCCTGGAACAGCCCAAAGGGTCAAGAATTGGCTGAGATATTGTCAAAACAATCAAGGAGCATTGTTTTGACAATATCTGAGTCAATTCTTGACCGTTTTGGCTGTTCTAGGACTCGTTTTAAAGCTGGCGGGTAGGAGAAACCCTACCCGTACCCGTACCCATGCGGGTATGGGTACAAACCGCACGGGTTACCCATACCCATGCTATTCACTACGTGGCGAATCCATGGGTGGCCATAAAGGCTGGCAAATGTTCATTTGGAATGGTGTGAGTGAATGGGATGTCTGGTATGTGGAACGGGGATTCGTGGGGCTGACTGTGTGTTCTGAAGGGCTCGGGTACACGGAGAATGGAGGTTGAACTTCAGTGACATGGCGAAATGCGGGGGCTCTAAACGGCAAGGATGGCTCGCGTGGGGTGTACACAGGGGTGCGTGGGCTCTAGGACATGTGTTGTTAGTGTAAAGGGCACCTCAAGCACGTGTACATTGCTCAGAAGAGTGTGTCTTTGTGGTGAACAATGAGAAAAATCCCAGTGAAAGGGTGCACTGCGGTAATGTGAACGGAATCAAATACCAACTCTACCACAGTGCTGTACGAATTCTGAGGGGTTCAATCTCAATCCAAAAGGTTAATAAAAATACTCAGAGGTGCTCTGGATAGTGGCGATGATGTTTCCGATGTGCGCGATGTGCGCGAAACAGTTGGCGATGTTTTCGGCGTATACATAGCACTTTGTAGAAGGAACGCAAAGTTTAATAGAGCATAGCGGAGCTATCGCATGGACAGCACAGTAAAGAGGTGATATGATAGACTGAAATCGGGGGTATACAAGACATCTCTCTAGTATGTAAACTATAGGGGGTATTTATGCGAAGTTGGTTGTTAGGACAATACAGGGTGAAGAAGGCAAGACAAATAGATGGTGCGCGACGGAACTATGGTGCAATAGGGATGAAATGGAACTGAAACAAAAGGTATAGCACCATGCGAAGCAATTTCCAAAATATCTAGAGCATAGGAGCTATAATGTTTGAAATAAGTGAAACATGTTGCATAAAGACTTCCCTGGAACCGGAACGGAATCGGAATGGAATAGGGTGAATGGTATAAGCGTGGGTGATGTCGGAGAGGCTCGAAATATGTTTCCGAAGGGGGCCGAAGCGCTCCGAAGAAAATCGCCGTAATGCCAAATTATCGCCTGTATCGCGCGCATCACGCTGTCGCATCGCAATGGAGATACATATAAATCGGGATGTTTCACAATAAATCGCAGCGAATCCAAGGCTAGAATAGGTCCAATAGAATGTTTCCGTGCTTAGGGACGTGTGCTGCATATCACCGGTCGAAGACGATGAGTTGGCGGCACACGGGATGGCTTTTTTGCCCTGAAAAAGGGCCGTAACAGTGGTTCATGAGACGCGATGGCTCGTGGACTATCTAACATGAATGCTGGTGGCTGTGTGGCTGGCCATGGATGAAAAATGGGTGTTGGCTTGCAACTGGGTGGTGAGACTGCATGAAAAAACTGTGAGTGCAAGAAAACCAGTAGAAAAGTGCAAAAAAGGCTCAAAACAGCTGGAGAATGGTGAGAAATGCAAATGTGAGACAAATCACACTCTCATCACCAGATGGAGTGGGCAGGGGAGCCCACTCAGGGTGTCATGAGGTGAACGTTGTGGTATGATAGGCTGAGTCTCTACAAACAAGTGTACTCTACTATGTAATCCTATGAACTGTGGGATCCTATCACGTGACCTCCTACTACAACATGCTTTCACACAACATCTTTTTGGCCTGCTACGAGTGTTTTGGGTCTCAAGTTCAAGAAAAGAATGGCAGCTGACAATCTTGGTGTGCAATGATTCCTTTCTGTGTCTTATCTTGGGTGCTTAATGGATATCAAGTGTCTACATGCTGTTGGAGACAACACCATTATTGGTGCAGGAGCGATCAACTCGGCTATACCCTATATAATCCTTGATGCCCACACTGCACCCCTTCCTTACCCCCAGCCATGCCCAGACCCTATTTCAAGATCCCAATTGGCGGTAGCCCAGCAGGTATGTTATCTTCGCTCTCCATCTGCCATCTCTCATCATCATCACCATCCCAATCTCAGGCCACGACCTCAGCAATGCCATGTTTTGCATTGCTTTTTCACCAAACGCATCAATGCCCCATGAGTTGTGTACGTACAACTTTGAGTTTGATTGACCCCAATGATTTCACTGCTGACGAACGTGCTCCATGGTGTGATGGTTGATAGGTTGGTTGCAGGCATGGTAATGTGGCAAGACCAATGAAATGTTAATGGACAGCTGAAAATGTTCATGCCCTCTGCACCGGTTAAAAGGGCATGGGAAGACAGGGAAAACCCTTGTATTAACATTGACATTGTATTTTACACAAAAACCAATCTTTCATTAGTACAGCAGCTGTCTAGCAACATTGTGAACCATGGGCAATGCCAGACAACAAGCTGCAAGGCAGCAAACACACCAAAAACCTCAAAATTATTAAATTTCCTAATTTGGAAGTTTATAATGGCTAAAAACGGCTAGCTGTTGCTAAGCCAAGGTCTTTGAGAGTCCGTTACAGTGAAGCTTAGATTGCAAGGTAGAAGAGAGGTAGGAAGGTGCAAGGCATGTAGCTACTTGTAAGAATTGGGAGAAGGAAAGAGTGAGTGAAGAGAGGGTTGGGTGAAAGCCAGAGGGCTTCCCGGCCCTGAGAAGGATGGTTCTGTCTGTGGGAAGGAACCAATGTGAGCAGCGAGGGTGGGATGGGCCACCCTGCAGGGTTCAGATCACAGGAGGAAACATACTTGTCCAGGCAGCAGTCAGGAACTCTGAGGTGCAGGAAGAGGCAGGGCAAGAAGGGGACTGGTGGGAGGGTGAAGAAACTGAGCCACAATGACGATGACAGCAGGACACAGAGTGTTGACTCCATGTCACACCTGTCACACGCTCAAAGACTATTTCTTATGTCACACTCGTACCTCGCTTTGTCTTAAGATTGCAATTTAACCATTAGCCAAGCAACGGCTCGGCTCAGCTAATCTTCAGCTCAGCTCAATTGGCTCATGGTTTTGGACTGAGCTGTGGCAACACTGGGTCAATGAGAGCTGAATGAAGAAACATGCCAGCATTGAGAAAGTGACTAGGCCCTTAAGCTCTAAGCCTCCAACCATGTTCCAAAGTTTCCTTCAATTATCCATCGTTGTAGATAAGAGCACGAATTAGCAAATAATAGCCTGAGTATGCACAATTTCCGAGTCAGGGGCATTTCAAAGCCGATGAGTAGAGGGATGTGAAAGATGACTAAGCAGGTAATACCAGTCCGAAATCCTCCTCTTGATTTGGTGAGATATCAAGCTATATCAATGATAGTCATAAGACATCCTCAAAGGCCCCTGAAATTATTCATCTCAAGGTCCTTTTCAATGCAAACTGAAATGGATTATGCTTGAACTCTTTACGAAGCTCACGACTCTTCTTCAGGTTGGTGGCAAGTCAGAAAAGGCCCTGCAGTAATGAAAGCCATTGAATTGAATGTATCAGATACAACTGGCGGCGGATATGTTCAAGCCTCCGGAGAGTGAGCGGGCAGTAATGGCCGCATTCGAGGAAGAGTAATGACAAAGCCAAGTCCAATAAGGAGAATCACGATCATAACAGCGGAAAGACCTACAGACATCCATACCGTACGCATGATAAGGACAAGTGCTAGGTTTGCCAGACCCATGAAAATAAGAAAGGCTGGTGCGTCCAGGATATGGGGACTGAGGGTATCTTATTTTTTTTTAGTATGGTTGTCGGGGTCCGTTTTATAGTACATGGGTGAGTAGTTCTACTTTCAGTCATGTCTACTTTGGCTGATGGAAACTACGAAGAAAAGCTGGAATGGGATGCAAAGAGGGGGCTTGCAATGTGACAAAGATAGGAAAATGGAGGTAAGAATGAATATCCATGAAAGAGATCTAAAAATCCTACATATCTCCATAAGGACAAGGGGATGCATGTATTGGGCAAGTCCTAAGTTGGGAATCGTGTCTGATAGGATCTGTCCCCTAGTATTGGGACTCGGTGGCTTATCAGCCTGCCGGAATTGGTCTGAGAGCAGCCATGACAAAACAGTATATGTCAGGTTACATCGGTCACATTGGGTCACATCACATCAGGTTCGAATGTGAGTCATTGGGAGTGTCAGGTTCATCTGGATTCATGATATATTGACAATATGGACTCAGAGGGACGTTGACCCTCTACATCACACACTTGGTTGTGCACCAAAAAATCAGAACTGGGATCAGCATTTCCTGACCATAATATAATTTTAATAGAAATATTATGGCTTGCATCATTCCTAACTCCAATCCAACTCTGGATTTCATCCACTGATGAGTCAGCAATGACTACTTATGCCTGGAAATGTTCCTGTATATACACTTGTGATTCATTTGCAAACAAAGTGAATCCCAAATTTCTCCAAAAACTATTGTAAATTTCATATGGTTTGGTTTCCAGTTTCTACAAATGATAAGAAAAAATGCATGCTGATTACTACTCACCTGTGGCATCAGGCCACTGCATGACATGTAATAATTGAGCCCATTCACTCCCATATGCTCCCCACATAGCCAACTCATCCATGTTGTCACTATAGGTAAGGGGCTGGGGGCTGTCCAATGTTGATATGTTCGCAGGTATCCCTTCATTTTGGGGAGGAGGTATCTGCAGTGTATGTGCATTTGATGACTCCGGACACGACGACGCAAGGTCATGAACCTGCCCTTCTTCTGGTCGCCCATACTGTGGAATGTCGGATTGCGAGCCCGCAAAACTAGTTGCACCTCTGGAACTTGGGGAGTCGGGACGACTTTGCGAGCTATGCGAATCATGATAGGGGAAGCCAAGCTTTCTCACAGTGCTGAGGACAGCTGCTTGCATCTTTGCTCTGGATTCCGCCCCTGCCAGCGGAAACTCGACAGAAAGGAGAGGTGCTAGTGCTTGCAAAATATCAAAAGCTTTGTTTGCCAGAGCAGAGCCTCTCAATCGTGTCATAGTTGCAATTGCTTTGACAATGGTTGTGCGGAAGAAGCTAGCTCCAGGCTGGTTTGGATTGGCAATGAGCTGGAAAGAAATAAACATTGCGGCGGAGAAGCTGTGAAAGGCTCCCCAATGCATGTGGCCTCCAGTATTATCAGCAGAGAAGTCGGGACGTGATTGGGCCACCATCGTGACAAGCTTGTCCGCTGCGCTGACAGCTATCTCGAGGCTCCGTTGAGCCTCAGTCGATCCAATCGATGACACCCTCATAATCGGGGTGGATCCCGAGTTGGAAGATATAATTGAACTTGAATAGGGGCGGTGGAGGGTGAACCGGATGTGATAGTAGGTTGTCCGGACAATGACACTTTGCACGCCTAGGCGGCGGGTGGTGGAATCGGTCGATGCAAGATTGCGTGCAACCTGGTACTCGTTAAGGTCAAGTTCTGGCGGCAGAGTGTCCATCCATCGCTCGAGTTCACCATCATGGGTTAGAACTGATCTATACGAGATGGGTTTGACGGAGACCCCATCATCCATAATATCGCCGAGTATGGCAGATAGCCGGAAGAGCGCGATGTTCGGAAGGTAAAGTCTTCCTGTACTATCCAACGTAGGATCACAATATGAAGGGTATTCAGTATCAAAATGGTGCGCAGCAATCGATAACGGCCTGCCAAATAAGAAAGCCTGCCATCTGATACAGGGCGTTAATGAATCGAGACATGCATACTTTGCATAAGATTACCTTTCCAGAAAAAGAATATGCCACCAAGCCCAGCGCCGTCGTTCCGCGATATCACGATGCATATTCCACTTTCCCGGATCGCGATGAAGTCCCATTGCCATCCCGATAGACATCAGCTCACCCATCATACTCCATATTTCCTCACTGTCAGTTTGGCACAGCGTCAAATAATGGCACCTTGAAAGAAGCAACTCCACAAGTTCGAGGGAGTAAGCCTTCGATTCGCAGTTTCGCCTTGCCAAAGCCGTGCGGGATACGTCAATAAATTTGTAGGCGAGTTCTTCACGTGTTTCGACAAATTCCTCTAGTAAGTTGTGCTGAGGAGGCAAGTAGTACACTGCAATCCCCATGAGATTACAGGCGGTAGCAAAGACGATGCGATCATAGGAACTCCCATCCTTGAACCTGGCCCAATTTTGCATGAAGACCATCTGGTTTACGTAGCGGTATATCCAGTTGCAGTCAGAAAAATAGTAGTTGATTAGGCCATCAGTGATGGCTAGCTCCGGAAGACGAGCAAGGAGGTCACGATCGTAGTCGAAGTTCCCAACACGTTCTAGTACACTTTTCAGTCCACTTTCAGAGATTTTTTCCAAAGAATGACGATTCTGCATCAGATATCCGAGGGAAGTGAATGAGCATCTGAGATATCAAACGACTCACGGGCATGAGAAGTGTAGCATCACTCGTGGTACCTGCATATAGTCCACCTTGCGTGGAGTTTGCCAGCATACCAGGTAAGGTAGATTCATCTAGAGCATCAATTACTTCCCTCCTTGAATCGGGGTGGCCCGTAGGTTGATTCCCTTCAATCGGGAAATGGTGTTCGAGTATAGTGATGGAATCCCGGAGATGATCGTAAATACTATGTTGAGCAGGCTTGAGACTAACCGGCATTCCATCAACCGAAGTGTCAAGAGCTTTCGATGCTTCAGCAACAATGGAGGGAACTTCTGGCCGCAACATTGAAGACGCTACTACATCGACCTGGGAACTGGAAGGATCCTCATCGCTATCCTGGTTCTCATCAATTCGCGCCCTCTTGAGCAAAGGGCTGGGATTTGGCTGGGATCGACGGGTTGCTTCGATAGCTATTGCATCAATCTCACATGTTGCTTTGGAGATACGTTCCTTCAGATCTGGATCATGTTGGAGATTCTCTGAGATGAACAGACGATGCCTCTTGTCTACATTCACGGGTCTGTAGAAGCTACCGGTTGGTTTGCAATCCATCATGAAATGAATGGCGAGTTCACCTGGCCAAATAAATCATAATGTAGGCACCTGTCAGCGCTGTCAATTCTTTGCACTGGTCCACAGGTTGGAGTATCAGATTCTTATATAGAGGAGTCGAGGCATACCACACCTTCAGCTCCAGTGTAGCCGCTCTCTTCGAGTACGTATCAGTAAGATTCTTTTTGTCCACAAGAGGCTCCTTATCGATACCTACGAAAGACCTTTCAAGTCAAATAGTAAAGTTGAGCAGGGAATTCTATGTACCCCTTGTCTTTCTCTTGCTTTTGGGAATATGCGAGCTCTGATGTGTGGGGTCAATGAGCGCTGAAAGAAACACGCCGGCATTGAGAATGCGACTAGGCCCTTAAGCTCTAAGCCTCCAACCATGTTCCAAAGTTTCCTTCAATTATCCATCGTTGTAGATAAGAGCACGAATTAGCAAATAATAGCCCGAGTACGCACGATTTCAGGGGGCATTCCAAAGCCGATGACTTGGATGAGTAGAGGGATGTGGAAGATGACTAAGCAGGTAATACGATTATCTGGCGAGATATCGATGACGGTCAAAAGACATCCTCAACGGCCCCTGAAATTATTCATCTCAAGGTCCTTTTCGATGCAAACTGAAATGGATTATGGAACTCTTTACGAAGCTCACGACTCTTCTTCGGTTGGTGGCAAGTCAGAACAGGCCCTGCAGTAATGAAAGCTATTGAATTGAATGTATCAGATACAACTGGGGGCGGATACATGTTCAAGCCTCCGGAGAGTGAGCGGGCGGTATTGGCCGCATTCGAGGAAGAGTAATGACAAAGCCGAGTCCAATAACGAGAATCACGATCATAACAGCGGAAAGACCGACAGACATCTGTACCGTACGCATGATAAGTACAAGTGCTAGGTTTGCCAGACCCATGAAAATAAGAAAGGCCGGTGCGCCCAGGCAGATACGGATTAAATGGTTGTTCATTGAGGAGAGACTGGAGGGATCGAAAGTACTGAAGGAGAGGGTGATAATCTCGTTAAGTTCCTCGAGGTCATCCTCAGAAAATGATCGGAACCAGTGCATTGATTGCAAGGCGAGAATTATGCCAATGAGTTCGCAGAAGAGACCAAATATGAGGATGGTGTTCGTTGAAGTCTCCGGAGAGGACGTGAGAAGCTGGACTTGGGCACTAGCAATGATCCCAGCCTAACAGATATGAGCTGAGGAAAAAATCGGCAACGTTCGTGTGACACGCACTATGGTGATCAGGTATTCATATGTGGTTTCACAACCTGCTAGCTTGGGTGGTCCTAATGAAAGATATAGAGCTGAAATCTCATATAATGGTTGAAAACAAGGAACTAACGTGAAAATAAGTGTAATGGGCGAGGTGGATCTGGGTTGGACGGGTGACGCCTGGTCGCAATATGCGGAAGTGCTGAAGATCCGTCATTAATATTTTGACCACGGGGAAGAACCACATTATCTGACAGCGCTGCCTAGATATTGAGATACATATCAACGGGGTCAGCGAGACTAGAAACTTACAAGCAGTTGACATAACTCCAATAACACAACAGAATAGTCGTGGAGGCCAGCAGTGACATGTATTTCGAGGCAACACCTTTTTATACAGAAACGCAGAGCCTCCGGTCGATTAAAAGTTGTATGCGATGCAGGAAAACCTCCATGAAAAGAGGTGATGAGTAAATCGATAGGAAAAGAGACCTAATCAAGCATGTTCAAGTTATGGACAACCGTAAAAATGGAAGTTTAAACTAACACACCTCCACAAAATGAGGTTGTGGGCGTCTGTGCTAGTGTGACAACCAGAGAACATGGGGTCGCCTCCGTAATATGAGGTGTCGGAGGTGTCGGAGGTGTCGGATACTTATCGATATCTTAATCAGGACAGCAACAGGAAATGGAGGTCACAAAATTTCCTCGGAGTCCGAGGCTCCGAAAAAGCGGTTCGAATTACCGATCTGCCTCAGGCTCAGGCTGATCTTACAGAACAAAACTGCTGCCTTCAGGAAAGCTGCTCGAAACTCGTCAACTTTATTCTCGTTAAAAGTCATGGTATTTCATCAAGGGAGAGAAGAGTACATGGCGAATGTCTGGTGTGTATAGAACTACAATTGCGTGGGTTGTGATGTATGGCCATGAGATAGTGGAATGCGAAAGGTAAGTAATACTCTTCATCAATGCCGATAACGAACGAAAGAAAGAATAGGAAAAACGAACAGAAACGAAGGTTCTGGGGTGGGCCACTCAATCGCTTACCCACTCTCCTCCATTCGCGAGGGCAAAAAACACGCCCTTGCGTCCCATGAGGTCCTCGTATGTACCCTGCTCTGCAACAACCCCTTCGTGAATAACCAGTATCCGGTCACACATTCGCATCACAGGCAGCTTGTGCGTCACCATCACCGTCGTGCGCCCAATCTTGGCATGTCGTATCGTCGCCATCACTGCAGCTTGATTCGCAGGGTCTAGCGCTGACGTGCACTCGTCCAGGATCAAAATCTTCGCCGGGCGTGCCAGCGCACGCGCGATCTGCAACCGCTGCGCCTGTCCTCCAGAAATCAGTGCTGCGTTCTCGCCCACAAGCGTGTCGTATCCATGCGGCAGAGACATGACAAAGTCGTGCACGTGTGCAGCCCGTGCAGCACGCTGCACCTCTTCTTTCGAAATCGTCGCGTCCCCGTACGCGATGTTCTCTGTGATGGTCGCGTCGAAAAGGTTCGGATTCTGGCTTACGACGGCGACGTGTCCCCGGAGGTGGTGTACATCGATAGCCGCAAGGTTGGTTTTGTCGATTGTTATCGTTCCCGTGTCCGGTTCGTACAGCCGCTGCAGTAGTGCAGCGACAGTCGACTTGCCCGATCCTGAGGCGCCAACGATAGCGACGCATTCTCCATCGGCGAGAGTCATGGAGATGTTTTTGAGGATCGGTGCTTGTGGACGTTCCGGGTATGAGAAGGAGACGCTGTCGAAAGCAACGGTGCCGGTGATAGTTGGCCGTAGGGTCCCGCGCAACTCGTCTGTTTCGGTCGAGAGCTTCAGCAACTGATTGAAATCACGAGTTGCCTGGACGGATTTTGCGATCTTTTGTGCTGTTCATACACATCGTGGTCAGGAGTGGCATCTCCACCTCACAAAATTACCGCTTACTGAACGCCATTAATTGAGAGCCGATTGACACAGAGAAGACGACCAAGTACAGCACTTCGACCATCTGCAGATAGGTATACGTTCCACGTGCAATGAGGATCGCACAAACGTAGAAAAGGAGGGCTTCTGCCAAGTAGATCAATGCGCTCGCCACGCCGTACGTGCAGCCCTCAAAAAAGGATCCGCGCCCGCCAGTGGCCAGTGCCCTAGCGGCAGCATCGTCAAACCGGCTCTTGAAGACACTCTCGAATCCCATTGAACGAATGCTGCGAATATTCAAAATAGCCTACACAGTTTCCAATGGGGCTAAGCAAAAGCCAACCAAAAAATGAAATGAAACCATCACCCAACTCACCTCATAATATCCCCTCGCCACGTCCTCCCGCGCACGCTTGTTCTGCACCTCGCATCGCGCTACCAAGTTCGTCTGGATGGCCATCGTAACTGCAAATAACGGCGCGATCGCGAACCCCACCAACGTCAGCTGCCATCCTCGCACCAATGCCCACACCAGCCCGACGCCCACCATCGCCGTGACAACGCAAAACTGACACAGCACTGTGGAAATAAGTTCCCCCGCATCACTCCCATCCTTGACCAGGACCTGCACCATCCGGGTGGCCGCATTCTCGCCACGGTCGAACCACTTTTTGTCTTGCGAGAGTACCCGTGCGAAGCCTATCGTGCGAATGCGCTCCACCCAGCGAACGCCTGCCGTCTCCATAACGAAGTACTTGAGGCCCACGAACAGCCCGTCCAGCGCACATGCCGCTAGCACTATCCCGCCCCACATGTTGACCGCTTGCGTATGTGCAGCGTCGATGGACACTTGGACGATGAACTGTGATAGGAGGAACGAGAATACTGGTGTCATCGCGCCGCTCAGCAGAGACAAACCGACACCTAACAGAACCAGATGCTTCCGCGGCACTGTGGGGTACACGTCTCGCAGGAGGCTCCAGAACGACTGCTGCTGCTGCTGCTGCACCTCCGGACTCGCGTTCGCCTTCTCAGCGTCGTGCTTTCCCACCTTGACCGTGGTGAGCGGAGCAAGCCGTGTGTCGTCCCACCTCTTACGAGTCTGCATTTCCATTGCTCGCCTGCGCATTGTCGCTTCACTCGCGGCCCGCTTCAGCGCAGCTTTCTCCTCCTCCATAGTTTCGTCGTCGGCCACCAGGGATATGCTACGGGCCGTAAATACTGGAGAGGTAGGTGTGAATTGCAAGCTCCGGCGCCGTGTCGTAACCGTGTACGCAGTGGTCGGTGTTTGAGGCAGCGAATCGATGTGGATGCTCGAACGGCGACGTTGACGCGTCTCCACCTTTTCCGGTGGTTGTGGAGTCGCCTCAACAGGTGGCTGCGGTGCGATCGTGTTCCGTGTTGTCAGGTTCGCAATGGCCTCGAACATCCAGTTCCCCAGCGTGATTGGGCGCAACACTGGTTTTGCAAGGCTCTGGTGTTTCAGGTCGAAGGGGGATGTATCGGCAATTGCTTCCTCGAGTTCTGCGAAAAGCTTCTCGACGCTCTCAGCGGTGGGTGTGTCGTCAGGTGGTGGTGGTGGTGGTGGTGGGATACCCGCGAATCCGTGTGTGTCCATCATCGCACGGAACTCACCATGCGCCTCTTCGAGGTCATAGCGGTACCCTTGCTCGGCAACCTGTCCCTGTTTGAACACATAAACAAAGTCGTTCGGGGCGATCTGCGTGAGGTCGTGTGTAATAACGATGGTGGTTCGGTGTGCGCGCCAGCGCTTGATCGCCTCGAACACGAGGATACGAGAAATCGTGTCCAGCGCGGATGTCGCCTCATCTATACGGACACAATCATCAGCATGAGGGATACCTACACGCGCGGAGAAAAGAAGCCTTACCCAGAATGAGTACTGTGGGATTGCGTAGCCGAGCGCGTGCGATTGCGAGTCGTTGGCGTTGGCCACCAGACAGATTCGTGCCACCGTGCCCGAGGCGTGTGTCATACCCTTCCGGCAGGTCACTCACGAACTCGTGCATGAGGGCTGCGCGGCATGCTTCGATGACCTCCGCGCGTGTTGCGTCCTGGGGACGACGGCCGCTACCTGGCGCGGCGAGACCGATTGCGACATTGTCGTGTACGCTCGCGTCGAAGAGCACGCAGTCCTGGGAGACGCCGGCGACATGCGTGGCGGCCCAGTCCCCGTCGAGGAAGGCAACGTCCTGGTCGTCGAGGTGCACGCTCCCTTTTGTTGGGGCGTATAGACGGAGGAGCAAGGCGGCCACGGTGGATTTGCAAGACCCGGACCCGCCGACGATGAACGTTGTTTCATGGGCGGGGAAGAAGAGGGATACGTTGGTGAGAACGGGGACGTTGGGCCGGGAGGGGTACGCGAAGGATACGTCATTCAGGGCCAACTCGCCAGCGCAGCGTCGGGGGACGATCTTGCGGAGGTCCATTGTGCGACTACGGAGCAAGCGTGGGGTGGTTGGGGTAGTCGGTGAGTGCACGGGGACGTCGTCGAGGACGGCGAGGAGGGCGGCCATAGCAGATTTACCTTTGGTCAGGATCATGGATTGGGGCATGCACATCTGGAGGTTGCTGACAGCGATGAGGCAAGCACAAAATACGGCCATGACTGTACCAGGAGTAACTGCGTGTGTGCGGACGAGGTGGGCGCCGAACCAGAAGGCCTGAACGAACATTGTCATCATGACGAACTGAGCGAGGCCAGAAGTGAAGCCCCAAACGACGCCAAGACGGGAAGAAGCGGCACGGCCCCGAGAAGTGGCTGTAGCTAGGCGGGTTTGCTCGTGCGGTGCGGCATTGAAAGCCTTTACAGTGGCAATGGCGGCAACTGCACGGTCGACTAGAGTGGCTGCGGTAGCGGTCTGCGCCCGCTCGGCGGCCAGAAGGGGTCCTGCCACACCCTGCGAGAATGCCTGGATCACCATGAGCATCGGGACGGCAGAAAGGATAACGAGGGTGAGGGACCAGGAACTCCGGAAAGCGAGAATGAGGCATACGAGGCAAGTGGTGAGATATTGCATCATCATGCCTGACGCGAGAGACGATGCCAGGCGTACGTCATCCGTTTCTCTGGGACGTGGTGAAATGAGTGATTTTGATGCAGACAAATATGTGTTTCGCGAGCTCGCTCACCTGGCAAACTTGGCCATGAGACCACCAGCACCGAGTGGACCTTGGTCGCCCTCGCGATGGAGCCCGCCATCTGTGCCCATGTTGGTGTCAAACCATTCCATGTTCTTGTTGGTTACTGCGGTATAGACGCGTTTTCGAAGAGCCATAACGTTGTGCTCGCCAGTCCAGATCCAAAGGCTGGACGTGATGCTACTGAGGGAGAGGGCGGCGAGGCCGAGGCCAACAAGCTGGAGGGCAATCATCCCGACACCATGCAGGAGGTTTTCCTTGTCAGCTTTAGTTGGGTTTGTGAGGGGGTAACGAGCGAAAGCATCAAATGAGCGGCCGACTACATAGGTCATGAACGGGGCGACCCCGCCAGAGATTACGGAGAAAAAGACTGCGGGGGTGAGGAGTAAGAGACGGTGTCGGGGAGAGAGAAGGGAAAAGAGAAGACGGATGGAGGGGTTGGGACATTGGACTTGGGGGGAGGGATTGGGTGCCGGCGTGGGTGACGGTTTACGAGGAGGATTTTCTGGGAGTTTGAGGTCTATGGACTCGGAGTAGGTGGTGGAACGAGGTGATTGGGTGAGGTCGTAATCGGTGGTGGTGATCGCGGCATTTGTGTCCAAAGTGAGGGAAGGTGGACGATGCATTGTTGGAGAAGAGACATTGCTGGCCGAAGCTTTATCGTCAGACAGGTCAACAATAGCGGTTCAGACATGTACAATAACGTTATTGTCTCCAACTACACGCAGATCGTCATGTGCGGTCAGATCGATCGATCGATTACATAACAGGCACACTTTTGATTACACAACTTTATTACACAACTTTGCTACTTTGGCGGCGGCGTTGGCGGACCTGAACGCCGGATCTTCAGCCGAGGCTATCAAAGGCACAACAAAAAAAGTCTCACCAAATAGCCCAGATCGCGGCGCAGGGGTCACGGGCAAAGGAGCAGCCGGCGTAGCCACAATAGGTGCCGGCGATAGCAGCGGATTCGCTATAGGGCCCATAATTATTATAATAATTTAACAAGTCTAAGCGTTTTGCACTCACGTCTCCACTGAGCCCATGCCGGCAGGTTCGACCGTGGCGACTCCGGCAGCGGCGGAGCGGGCAAGGCGGCAGGCGGCGGGGCTCCGGTCTTCGCTAAAGCACGTTCCTTGCGTTCGGCACGCTTGTGGACTGTCCGCCACGCCGGACGTGCCGGTGCCGGTATGTCGTCTGCAGGTGCCGGTGCCGGTGGCTCGGGCGGCGGATCGTGGGGCTGGGCAGATGCCAGCCAGATACAGCAACAGCGCCGACATCGCGACAAGGATTTTGCATACCTTTGGCTGCCATTCTGGACAATACTCTCCGCCAGCACCATGCTTGGACTTTACGCTCATCAACTCTGCGATTTCGCTGGCGTGAAAAGAGTCGTTGTGGTCGTTGTGGTCGTCGTCGTCGTCGTCGTCGTCATCCTCGTGACACAAAGGACAGGTGAGAATAAGGATGGGCTTACTATTGCAGAGCACGGCGCTCGTCTCTGAGCTTCCCGACCTCCGCCAGCAGGATACGCACCTCGCTGGCGAGGGCCTTGCTAAAGTCGTTCAGGTATCTGCAGAATGCACGCTCAAATGGGGCTCATCCATTCATGATCCCGACTGGAAACGCACTTGGGGGGTGGTGTGTAAGTTTTGGAGGTCATTTCGTCGACAAAGAAGGAGGATGGTCGTCGCAGCCCACGATGCACAGAATCAAACCGCCTCGAGGTGCAACGTTCAAGTTCAAACAGCACGAGGCCGTTGAACACTTTTTTTGTTTCCGAATCCGGAAATCAGCCACATTTCTCACTACGGGCTGCCGCGGTCGCCGCCTTCACTCACTTTCTGTACAACAACAACGTGCTCCATGGGGTACGAGGCCTGTGGTCACCGCCTCTCCACAACAGCATAACCCACGCGGAAATTGACATTCTAGTTCAACATTTGATAAAATTGCCGACAATCATGCTCGGAATGCCATACTTGTCCCGACGGATGGTGAACGAGAAGCAGCAATTGATGAACCCTTCTTCCCCATACTCATGAGGTTTCCTTGATCCCCGCGCATCCGGAGAGTTCAGGAGGTTGACCACGGGCTTGTGCCGCAGGACGCAGGACGTCAGCACCGCCTTCTGGGTCGTGTCAAAGGCGACGTTCCCGTATTTCTAGCATAGATGCACGCGTGAATACAGTGTTGTGATTCGCATTCAGGAAGAAAGGGTGTTTGCAGACCTCCCAATAGTTCACAGCGGATTCTTCTGCCATAAGCTCGTAGATGCATAGCCGGCCCTGAAAAATAAATCCGCAACTCCGATGCGATTAAAATCTCCCGGGACTTACATCTCGCATCATGTACCCGTCCAAGCCCACGAGTTCCGTGAATTCGCGATTGCCCTTGTAAATCTCTCCCGTACGACGCCACAGGCAAGCTGGCACGCCCATGGCAGAGAAAACCCGGTCATAGTCGAGCAATAGCAGCTCAAAAGCCTCCTCGATGTACAAGAGATCCTGGGGGTAGTACGATAGTTAGCGCTATCAATCCAACGTTCCTGACAGAATACACGAACCATATCTCGCAGGGATTGCGCAACAGCCTGGCCGTGAGCCGATTGGTTAGTTCCGTTCCAGTCATCATCACCACAGACCTCTCACTCTAAATTTGGGCCGAAGCACTGAAAGCGGCTGTAGAATCAGTTTTTTTGACTCTTGCGACACACTGCACCGCTATCAAAGGTAAACATGTCAACAACAGCACAGAACACCGCACTTTCTGTCCATCCACCGCGACAGCCGTGTGTAACCTTTCTCATAATTATACGGCTTTAGAAGCCCAGCTTCGTATTTGCTACGGATGACCCTGTTGAGACGCTCGTCGCGAGTCCCCGATTCTTGGTCAGCAGCAGTGAGGAAGAAACGTTCCGTCTTGGTCGGAGCCTGTAGCAGCACTGGGGCTGACTCTTCTGCTGGTTTGTCTGGAGATGATTCCTGGGGAGGGGGCTCAGCCTCCACCTGGCGGTTCCGATCTGTCAGTAACTTATCCCCCATGTTCGGAATCGAGTTGATAAACGTGGAGGAGGAAAGAAACGATGGGGAAACCGCGGGTGCTTGTTGGGTGAAGAACGATCCATCGTCCAATGTTTCCAAAAAATCACTTTTAAATCAAACACGCTTCAGGTCAGGTGTGCAGTAGAGGACAATTAGCAGTGTGAGATTTTACGTGAGGACGGCGAACTCGTTGCCCAAATTCTCGGGCTGGTAAAGGAAATTCTCTTGCTGAACCTGCATTGGCCAGGAAGAACTTGAAAGCGGGAGTGCCGGCGCAGCATATCCAGTTACTGAGGATTTATTTATATATATATTGTTGGACGATCAATGCGGTGGATATCGGGCAGGGACGCACCGGGATAGCTGCTCGACATCTCAATATTACTTGGTACTGCAGCCGCTTGCTTTTCGGCAACCTTTGGCTTTCTCTCATCATGACAGAGATGTCCGATTTCGCGCTTAATGCTAAACCAAAGCGTCATTATCCAGGGCTGGGTGTAGGGGTGGGGGGGCGGAAACACGACTGCAAAGCACGGCTCAACTCACCAGCGCTGGCACGGCCGCCCCTCGTCACACGTCATATGGCTCCGTCGACAGTACAAGCAGGCATGGTTGACCTTGCGCCGCTTCGTCTTCTTCTTCTTCCCGACGCCGTCGTCGTCTGCAGCAGCAGCAGCAGCAGCGAGGGCCTCACCAGCCACCTGGGCATTGAACGCTGAAGCCAGCTCCGTTGCGCTACCAGAGCTTGGATTTTGGCCAACGTCGCAATTCGGCTCGCTCGCAAAGTTCGACATTCAGAAATATCATTCGGACGCCCTGCGGCGAGCGTTTTTGGCGTCTACCGGCGAGGACCCCCGCCACCCCCGATTATCTATGTATTTTCTGCACACTCACTAGTAGGCTAGCGCTCACTGCCGTTCTCATGTCCGAGTCCAACAACATCGGGTTCGCAATTCTCGGTGCTGGCCTATTCACCAAGGGGGGTGCGTCAGATTGTGTTCACCACACCCGTACACTCTCTCATCAGTCTCTCCAACATTCTTCTTGCAGCCTATCTGCCTGCACTCTCCAGTCTAAGTGAAACTCTGCAAAGTGCCTCCAAACCGCCCGTCCTGAAAGCGGTGTATTCACGTTCGGAAAAGAGCGCTCGTGATCTAGCGACAGCAGCCGCAGCCGGTTTGAACTTGAGCGCACTCCCCCAGGTTTATCACGAGGGCCACGAGCCGTCGTCGTCGTCGTCGTCAACAAACCTAGATGCCCTCCTCGCAAAGTCAGACATCAATGCAGTCATCGTCGTGCTGCCGATCACACTGCAACCAAGTATCATCCTGAGAGCTTTGGCCGCTGGCAAACATGTGCTTAGCGAAAAGCCTGTGGGATCTGACGTCGCTAGTGGGGCGCGGCTCGTCGCGACTTACTTGTCCGACTACAAGCCAAAGGGTCTGATTTGGAGGGTCGCAGAGAACTATGAAGCTGAACCCGCTCACAGGGCGGCTGCAAAGGCCATTCGAGAAGGAAAAATCGGACGCGTCATGTTCTTCAACGCCAAAGTCCTGAACTACATGGATCAAGAGTCACAGTGGTATAAAACAGAGTGGCGTACCATCCCAGACGTGGGTGTATTTATGATCTTGTGGCAGGAAACTGACTCGGAGCACTGCAACATGTATCCTTCTTAAAGTACCAGGGCGGGTTCTTGGTAAGCTGATGCTTCTTGCAAGATATCAACAGTTTGATCACGGTTGTTATCACACAAACAAGCTAGACGGAGGTGTAGTGAGTCTCTTAGCGCCATCTTATTCTGGTATCTCTCTTAGGAGGTGTATCAAAGCACGCCATCGCTACCCTCCGCACCATCCTTCCGACACAGATAACTCACATATCCAGCTTTGCCTCCCTAAACAAGGATTATCTCGCACCTCATGACACGATAAGTGCCGTCGCCAAGTCCTCAACTCACTTCCACGGCCTCATCCAGCTCAGTTTTGCGCATCCGACGCAATCAAGGCCAGCCTCAGAAAGCATCATCGTCACCGGCACAGAGGGCTGGCTCTCAGTGTCCGACATCACGTTGCCTGCTTCGGGGAAGAACGGTATCCGTGTCAAGATCAAATCCATCGTTAAAGGGGATGGAAAGCCCGACGAGGAGCTGGAAACCATCATCGACGAGCCAAAGAGTGGAGTGGAAAGAGAATTAGAAAGCTTCTTCATGGCCTTGGGGGGAGGAGACGATGGGTTGGGATTGGGGGATCCGAAAGGAGCTTTGGCAGATGTTGCGTTCATCCAGGCTGCTTTGAACAGCGAAGGCGAGCTGGTGGACCTAAACAAGCTATTAATGTCGGAGGAATAGGCGATGGTCAGCAGGTACCAGATCATTCAGATCAAGCGGACGATGCAGGTTCAGTTACTAACCTCACTGTCTCGTCACAGCTGTTAGGGGGTAAGGTGACAAGGGCCGGCGGTCTAAGCGCGTACCAGTTTACAGCCAAACACACGTACCATGTTACACACAAAATCATTACAGCTGGCTGAATTAGTGCTCAGGAACCATTCAGCCACTCGTAGACTATTAGAGAACTGGTTCTCCTGCACCACCTGCTGTTGCCTACTGGCAGTGGTTCCTGAGCACCATCCATACTGTTGTTGAGTGGTTTTCCTGCACCAGATCTCATATTTGGGTGGTGGCTTTCCTGCACCATGGTTCAAAAATATTTGGAGTGGTGGTTCACCTGCACCATATTGCTAATTGGGTGATGGTTTCCTTGCACCATGAACTGAAAATATTGTGAGTGGTGGTTCTGCTGCACCACATTCCTATTTAGGTGGTGGTTTCCTTGCACCATGGACCGAAAATATTTTGAGTGGTGGTTCTCCTGCACCACACCACTATTTAGGTGATGGTTCTCCTGTACCACATCCCTATTTATATGATGGTTTCCTTGCACCATAGTCTAAATATTTTGAGTGGTGGTTCTCCTGCACCATTCTAGGTCATGGTTCCCTTGTACCATGGACCGAAAATATGTTGAGTGGTGGTTCTCTTGCACCACATCCCTATTTAGGTGATGGTTCTCCTGCACCACATTCCTATTTCGGTGATGGTTTCCTTGCACCATGGACCAAATATTTTGAGTGGTGGTTCTCCTGCACCACATTCCTATCTGGGTGGTGGTTTTCTTTCACCACATCCAGTGTACAGTTGCTGTGCTCTCGATTCCATCATCCAGGAACCATCAATAACATATTTGACCCTGAATCAATGCTTGGCATTGTTTCTCGCAGTGACCATATGCTGTGCTCATTGTTGGCAACAGTGAGCTCAATTATTCCTTCATTTCTCACTCAAATTACACATTTAAGCGGTCAAAAAATCATAAAAATTCGTGAATACACCCCCACATGTAGTGCACACAGATTGAAGCACAGTAAGTAGCAACAAAATACCAAAAAAGCGGACAACAAAGTGGATACATACCACACTTCCCTGGAACTGTGGTACATCCCTGGACCTCCTACAACCACTCCATCATGGGTGCACTCCCTAGTATGTCCTAAACGAGGGGTGTTGACATCTGAGAGCATTTGGATCAGCTTAAAACATGAAAAGAGGTGAACAAGTGCGAAATTACATACATGGTGACCAAGAGCACCTGGAATAATAACCTGCTGTCAAAGGACAGTCAAGTAACCCTAGAATGAAGTGGTAAATCCTTAGGGACTTTGGGCAAAGGGTGGGGGAGATAAAATACCCAAAAAAGCGGCATAAAAATGTTCAACAATGCTTACCTCCTTGGATCCCTGGTGTTTCCACAACAACTACAGTAGTTGTATAGCATATAGTAGGCCCCAAACGAGAAGTTATACATCTGAGGGCATCTGTGTAAGCTTGAATCACCACAAGTGTGAAAAAGTGCGAAATGTATTTACCTGGTGACTAGGGAGGCTCAGGGGGAGGTACTGGCATCAAATCACAGAGAGTGTTCATGAGAAGCAAGTCCTGAAGTATTGAGGCAGTAGGTGCAAGAGTGGTGGAGATATTTGAAGTGTGAGATGCAGGAAAGTA